>JAWMRA010000063.1:3410937-3484380 GCA_035584735.1 Pseudotriccus pelzelni
CTTCTCTGGGCAACCTGTGCCAGGGCCTGCCCACCCTCACAGGGAAGAATTCCTTCCCAATATCCCATCTAACCCTGACCTCTGGCAGTTTGAAGCCATTCCTCCTTGTCCTGTGACTCCATGCTCTCACAGAAAGTCCCTCTCCATCTCTCTTTTGGGGCTCCCTTGCAGGGCTGCTCCCAGGGCCAGGGAGGGCTGGCAGGATGGGATCCCCCTGGAGCTGAGCAGGTTTGTAACTAAGGGCCACCACACCTCTGGCAGGACACAGGCAGGAGGTGTTTTAATGAGGAGTATCTGGAGGGAGACAGGGGTTAGAGTGACAAAATGGGTGCTCAAAAAAAGGGACGAGGAGCTGGTTCAGCCCTTCCCTCAATCAAGGCTCTGGTGAGAGCAGAGATCTGCTCCCGGTGCTGGCTGAGAGCTCTGGGCTGCTGGTGATGGTGGGAGGCTGTGATTCAGCCCTCCCAGGGCCTGTGTTTCTGCAGGCTCTGACTCAGCCTGGCTGCAGCAACAGAGGGATGTTGGAAGCAGAAATTAAAGAACCCGTGAATGGGAAGGGCACAGACTTTCTCTCACTGCCCTTTGAGCCCCTCTTTGGCAGCCCTGGCAAGGAGAAGAATCAAGAGCCACGGCCAGTGTTGTTGCTGTGCAGAGACCACTCAACCATGTGATTTATGGGGCAGCTCAATAACTCAGCCTGTTCCTGCCATGCTGGATGAACTCTTATCCTGTCACTGGGACTGAGGTGTGCCAGGGGCACGTGGCCCTGGGATGGTTGCTTGAAGCTCCTCTTCCTCCCTGTACCCAGGAGACCAGAGCTGAGCCAAGGCAGAGAGGGACAACTGGAGTAGCAGCAGGAAGATGCTGCTGGTGGGGAGTGTTGGGAATAATTCCTGGATGAACTGGGAGCCAAGAGCAATGCAAGGTAATCACCAAGAACGGGAGCAGGTCAGTCCAAGCCTGGAGCATCCATCAATTTATCCATGGTAATTCCAGTGGGCATGCAGAACTTTGTCCCTGCTTGAGAGCAGAGACCAAGGGAACCTCTTGGCTGCAAAGGTCTGAAGAGCTTCCTCCTGTACGCAGTCATTTTGTGCAGCCACAACATGGGGGTGTTTGTGTGCTGCTAATTCCATGGAGTGTAACAACTCCAGGAACGCTACAGGTGGAACGATGTGTTTGCTACCCCTCATAACGAGTCCGTTCATGAGAATTGCAGTCCCCAGTGGGAAAAAATGTTTTGAGACCACATTCAAAGGTCCAACCATGGAAAAGGGGGTTGGAGTGATAAGTCAGGACAGGGATGAAGACACCCAGGTGCAGGGGGTGGGCGTGGGGGGAGGCTGATGATGTGATTTTGTCAAGGCAGTCAGGGGGGCACCTGACATTTCAGAGAGCTGTAAAAAGCCAGAAAGCAAACAAGCCTCATTAATTCCCTCAAAGGGCAAGGTATGGAGCTGCCAGCTTCTGCTCTTTCCTTCTGCTTTCCCCCTTATTGTCTAAGGGCGTCGGGTGTCGTAAACAGCTTCAGAAATTACGCGACAAATGGAGCTTTAAAATATTTAAGGAGTCATTGAAGGGGTAGGTAAGGAAGTGTGGGAGCAAAGCTCTGTGACACACACACACAGCCTTTTTGCCCAGGTAGGGTCTGGGAGGTGCAGAGCTGCAGCCCAGGGTCATGGCTGAACTCAGGCTAAGTCCATCCCAGGCTGTGCCCAGCCTAAATCTCGCCAGGAAGAGCTCCAGGAGTGGGGAAGCAGCTTGAGGGAGCAGCTGAGGTGGAAGGGCACACACAGCAGTGACAGGCAGTGTTTGAAGAAGTGCCAGGTAGTTTCTGCAGGTTATTTCAGGTCAGGCACAGGGAGGGGAGCCACACTGCTCAGAATAACCTGTGGTGCTGGGGAACACCTGGGTTTGGGTGACAGTTCATCCAGGGGTGCTCCCCCTCTCTTCCTAGGGCAAGTCACACAGAGTATTAGAAGATGGTGTATTGTTAGATATGAAACATCATGTTTAGGATGAATTCATTTTCAAAAGTGAAGTAGTCAGCTCCTGTTTGTGGAAAGGTCCCTTTCTGAATGACCTGGACTTTTGACCCAGACTTTGGATGCCTGTGGATCCTAGACAGGGCTCTCCCACTTGGAAGAGCTTGGTTTCCTTCTTGCTACTGAACTCTGTGCGGTTCAAACTGGGCAACTGTGAATGTTTGCTCAGCCAAGGACTGGTTCTTTATTTAACAAGCCTACCCAGAGTTATTATCAATGTGAAGAGCAGCTTGGGAGTATCTGTTTAATACTCCAGGATTGTGTCACACAATCGTGTCTGAAGGTGAGATGAGATGCTGAATGGGGATTTGGTTACTCCACATCCACTGGGGTTCGAGTTCACGCTCGGGGTGATCAGAAGAGGTGATGTGAGTCTTATCTGGTCACTATTGGCCCCCAGCACAGAGGGGAGTAGGTGCAGAAGTCCAGCTGTTCTTATTTTAAGGTAATTCAGTGCAGATGTGTGAGATGAGAATGTATGCACAGAAGTCCCCCAGGAGCTGGGAATGCTCTTCTCTGTGTCCTGCTTGCCTGGGCTCTCTGTTTCTGCCTTTGTCATGCCAGCCTGTGACACTGAGCCCAGAGAAACCCCTCCTTTGGTCCGAGGAGCAGCCTGAAAACAACTTCCTGCGTCCTATGGCTCACCTGACAGTGCCACAGGAGTTTCCTGGAATTCATTCCCTGCTCCCACAGCCTGTGGTTAACATCTCTGCTGGCTCCAGCACCACTGGGACCTTTCCTGTGGCTGGAGAATCTCCACGGAGACCCCCAACCTGCCCGTGAACCCTGAACACCTCCTGGCCCCGGCATTCATCCTCCTGCAGTGGAGCACAAAGTCAGCTGTAGCCTGGAGGAGAGATCAAATAAATATGAAAACTGCTCCCAGAGGAGGTAAATATTCACTAGACAAGCAGAAAGAAAAGCAATAATATACCATGTAAGCTACTGCCTTTTATTAGCTCAGCTCCCTTCTCTCCCCTTGTAAAGTAGTGTTGCTTTGTTATATTAATCTTTACTGTGAAGCAAATTAAAGCAGGGACAGTTGTCAGAGTATTATTAAGAACATCTGTTTAATTAGGGCTGCCTTTGCATCCATTTGAGAGAGAAATGTAACACCCCTGCTCATCCCCTCCTGCCTCACTCCCCCTGCCCACCCTTCCCCAGCTACACCCTTTGCCAGAGGAAGGACGTGTGGGGAATGCAGGAGCACCTGGGGCCTTCTTTACCTCCCCTTTGCTCTGCTCCGAAGAGGTGTCAGTTGTCCCTGTTCATTCTGGGAAGGAAGGTGGAGCAGGCAGGAAGGCACGGCTGTCCTGGGGTTTTTTAGTGATCTCTGTCTTGAGAGCCTCTACCCCTACTTTCCTCCCCTCAGAAAATAATTTGAGATTCTGTAAAGAGACCATGAACAACTATTAATTATCATTAGCAATTTGCCATTCCAGGCCAGGCTTTCATCTGGGATTTTCGGAGCAGTTTTACAAATGCTAATTAATTGAGACTACTTCATGGAGGAGTCTGTTAAACTCATTTTCCGGGGGTAAATCAAGGCTGAGAGACACGAAGCGACTTGCCTGAGTCGGAGGTGGCGCTGCCAGGGGAAGGCAGACCTTTGGGTGCTGCAGCCACCTCCCAGGTGAGGTGACAGGCTGGGTGACACCTGCACAGGGCAGCACCAAAAACAGCCGCCACAAAGCTTTGGCTTTGCCCATTTCTTCGCCTTCCCGGGATTGTTCACCAAACGCAGGTTCACTGTGCTTTAGCTGAGCACTGCCAGGGTTTGGAGGGAGGAACAGGACTGCTCTGAGCGTGTTCTGTTCTTCCTTAAGCATCTACTGCTGGTCTCTGTCAGGGCTTTGGCTCTGACCCATCAGAACACTCCTGACAATCTCCTGCCTGTCTGTGTCCCTTTCTCCCTGTATCTCTGGATTTCTATGTCTTCCCAGATGGCAGCATCTGATTGTCCAGGCACCATTTCTTCTCTATTTGTGTAGCCATTTACCCAGCAGTGGATTAATCATTCTGTCTCCAGTCTCAACTGGGAGAGGGGATTGACTCAGAGACCCAAGTCCAGGAGGCCAAGAGCTTGTTTGTCACCTGGGAGGACTAAACTTCATTTGGGGCTGCTCAGGGTGTCGCTGGTGGTTTAAGGAATTAATTCCATGAATGAAGAAGGTCAGAGCTCAGTTCTGGGACAGCACATGGGAGACACAGTTTGTGTTTGGGGCTGGTCTGTGTGCACGGGTTCACAGAATCCCAGAAGGGTTTGGGTTGGAAAGGACCTCGAAGCTCATCCCATTCCACCTCCTGCCATGGGCAGGGACATCTTCTACCAGCCCAGGTTGCTCCAAGCCCCGTCCAACCTGGCTTTGGACACTTCCAGGGATGGAGATTCCACAGCCTGGGCTGCAGATCCCAGCAGAACAGGGAAGAGCTCCCAGCCAGAGCAGTAACAAATTCACAGGGATGGAGAGGAACTTCTCCCCACCAGCCCTTTCTTTTCTCCATGCACTGTCCCATCGTATGTTTTTGAAAATCAGAAGTTTCAGCTGAGTCAACCCTTTTTCCCCCTTTAGCACAGACCATTTTCCCCTAAGAGTACATTCCCTGAAAGGTCTGCCTGTTCAATCACATAAATTATCCACAGGCTCAGGCTATCTGGTGAGTTAATCAGGTTTAGAGCTGTGTCAGGTCACTCAGAAGTTCAAAGCTGTCCATGCCAACCTGCGAATCCAAATTCCACTGGGCAGTCTGAGATTTTGTAGCAAAAGCTGTTCTACATCTTAGAAATAGTAAAAAAAAAACCTACCACCAGAAATCCTCAATTTACAAGTGCTTGGAAATCTAAGGAGTTCTGAGATAGTCTAAAAAATCTGGACTCTGAATATTTGAGGCTTTCCCATCATTATGGGTATTAACCATATAATTAGGTATTATCTGAGAATTATCCATAAATACTCATCACAACATGATATTTGCTAAGTAATAATTAGCCTATGAAAGGAACTCAAATAATACCTTTGTTTAGAAAATTAAAGACCCTGCACTGCATTTATGCAGCACCATGCTGAGGGGGTAATAGGGTTTAAAATTGCAGGAAATTGCACTTAGACCACATCTCAGCCCTCTCAAGTATAAAGAAGCCACAGAGTGAAAAAGAACCAGATATCTTTTCCTCAAAAAAAAAAAAAGACAGGACAAGGCTCTAGGTGTATCACAGGAACACCTCCTTCAACATTTTCCTTGCAATGACAAACTCCATATTCCAAACTCAGCTTCTTCTCAGGGGTTTCTCTTCTCTGGCTTGGATTAGCAAGGATGAAAATGATTTCTAGGGGACAGACTTCCATTTTGCTTCGGTTTGCAATGTTTCAGGACTCCCCTGATGAGCCCAGCAGAACCCTTGTGTATTAATTTATCATCATTAGAGATTTTGGGTTGAGCCTAAAGAAGTCAAATGTGCAAATTGCACTGAATTTCCTGTTGCCATTGGATTCAGTTCAGAATCACAGGGCACAAGCACATTTAGGACAAGCTTTTGCTGCACAGGACTAAGTGCTGAGTGTCTCTGTAGTAGAAAAGCCCATTTCTGGTATCCTGTCTGACACCCAGGATGTACTAAAAGCTCTTTGTGTCCCAGTAGTTGGCAGTTTATGGCTATTTCAAGAATAAAAGCAACATTTGACTCTTTGGAAATGGAAAAGAACAAGAGTGCACTGCTGATGTGTGGCTTCTTTATTCCTGGTGCATTCCGGGCAAGAATAACTTGCTGTCTCCTGGGGGTTTTTTTTGCAGTGAGGGATTATAAGTGAGAAGCAGCAAAAAAAAACAAAAACACCCAAGAAGCTACAGCCACTGGCACAATCCACCCTCTGCAGCAGCTGACCTGTAACTCCTTTTACCTGGAAAATGTTTTCCTGGATACAGGAGCACATTCCTGGTCACTGCGTTTTGAATAGTGATTTTCTGTGGGTGAGACCCAGCTCTCATCTTGCCTCCTGTTTGTTGGCTCCTTGAGCACTCTGCTGCGAAAGGAAAGACATTTTCCAGCAGAGATGTCCATCCTGAAGGAAAATTTAGGCTTTGTGAGCTTCAAACACTCCCCTGAACAGATCAGAGCTGATGAAGGGTGGTAGTGTGGCCGTTGGAATCCTCTGCAGGAGGGGAACAGAGTGAGCAAATTCCCACTCCACACTTGAGCCACCAGGATGCCTCAAACCTCCCACACTGAGAAATAACTCCCATTTCCAGCAGAAACCAGTGGGGTGGAGTTAGTGCCACCCAAAGTGTGGATTTCTGGGTGTAGAGACCTGTCTGTTCACTCTGGGGTTGAGCCTCAGCGAACTCAGTTCATGCCATCACCCAAACACCACCAGGCAGTGCCAGTGTGGATTTATCCAGGACTGGGGGGGTTATTCCCAGCTTGGAGAGGGTGGCAGTTGGGAATCTGGCATCTGGGAGGCTGTGAAATTTCCATACCATCAGGAAATGACGGAGCTGAGGAAGGAAGGCAACTTGTCTAAGAGGGAAAAGAGTGTTTGAGGGCATCAGTGGTGCTTAAATCTGTGCAGAAAGTGCAATACAAACACCTCTAACAGATGTAAGAAATGTTTTTATTAAAGTTCCCCTTTCAGCCTTTTTATTGTAGGTTTTAAATGCTAATGTGCAGAGAGGACAAAGCAGGTAACTTAAACCTGCCACTGCATGGTGAACTCTTGGCTTTTTATGCAGGGAGTCCTCTGCCCAGAAGGGATTGTAAAGAAAATGTGTTTCTGTGCCCTGATCCGTGAAGGATCTGTGCTGTGTTTGTTCACTTCACAGAGGTAAACACCTACGTGCTGAGGACAGGAAATTTAAGGGCAGTGCCATGCTGTTAACATTCAAACTGGGCTAAGAGTCCTGTAAATTTAGCTTTGGATGTTTGGAAAACCCAGCCTGTGTTCAGTGTACACAGCCAGACCAGCTTGGACTGTTCAGCCCTGCATCCTGCCCAGGTTTAGTGCAGAAGGATGAAGGTTAAATCACATATACTGTAGGACTTTGCGAGTTGCTCCTCAAAGATCTGATGCAAAGGGTGGGCTCCCAGAGCTCTGCAGGTTTGGGTGCTCCAGCCCTGCCCCAGCCTTTTGTAACCTGCATTTCTGCCAGAGGTGAGGAGAATTTGAGCCATTTGAGCTCAGCTGGCTGATCAGGAGGGGAGCAGATCAAGGATTGCTCTCCAGGAGCAATCTGGCTGCTGAGCTGCAGGGACACAACATCTTAAACCCCTCCAGCTGCTCTGGAGGAGGACCATCTTTTGGAGAAGGTGTTCTGGCAGGGATGCCAGCCTTCTAGATGTAGATGGTAGAGGTATAAATCTCACAGCCAGTTTTCCAGGTCTTCTTTTGTGAATTCTGCCACCTGAGCTAGGTGAATTTAAGTAGATAGGTGAGGGGGTTCCACTTGCCCTCGCAGAAATTTCCACATTCCAGCCATCTGGCCTCTAGGGAAGAAATTCCACGGCTTGGCAGTGGCACAGCAGGCTCAATAACCGGCATTCTGTCCTCGTGGCTTCTCACAGTCCCAGCGCTGGGCCATGGGGTGCTGCACTCAGCCTTGAGAGCTCAGGCTCTCAGTCTGTAGGATCAAGCAGCTCTGAA
The DNA here is from genome assembly GCA_035584735.1 of Pseudotriccus pelzelni. Taxonomy (NCBI): domain Eukaryota; kingdom Metazoa; phylum Chordata; class Aves; order Passeriformes; family Tyrannidae; genus Pseudotriccus; species Pseudotriccus pelzelni. The sequence goes on from JAWMRA010000063.1 coordinate 3,418,619, forward strand.
CGCCTTCATGCAAGACAGAGTTCCCACGTGGCACCAGGGAGCAGTTGGCACCATCTGCCACTGTGCCAAGGCTCGTAGGCTGCTCTGGAGCCCAAGGTTTCCCCCCACTGCCACCTGTGTGCCATTTCAATGATGTGTGTGAAGCGCGTCCTCTCCTTGATATCTTTGTTTCCGAGTGAGAGGCAGAGATGAAACAGGGAGATGCGGCTGGTGTGCCTGCCCTTCAAGCCCTCTAAATCTGCCATGTAACATTTGGGGTGGTTTGACTTTGCTTCTTGGGGACAAAAGCAGAATTATCTCTCCCCGTGAGCTCCCACTGCCCTGTAACCATGTAGGTCATTAAATAAAGAATGACCTTCACCCAGCCTGGGTCAAGTCCCATCATCATTTTCCATTCCTTGAAATCTTCATCCCCACCTTATCTCTGTTTTCCTTCTTTTAAAACTCAAAAAAAACCCCCAAAAAACAAAACCAGGGCATGGTGCTGAGCTTTGGAGTCAGAGTCCCCGGTGGATTATTAACACCAATAATGAAGAGCGCAACTTTACGAGGACGGGGAGATTGTTAAACTCATTAATTTTATTCATAATAGGAAATTAATGTGCAGAAAGGCAATGCCAGCCTGGCAGTAATTGCTTTTTGGTTTTAAAACACTAAGTGGAAAAGTTAGAAGTCATTTCCAGCTGCTGCTTCCTTTCCCTTCTCCTTCACTCCCCCCTGCCTTCTCGTGGTCTTCCTGTCTCTTATTTTTGTTTCACAAGAATTGAGGTGGGGGTTTTTTTTCCCCCTCTTGCCTCTGCTTCATTATGAGTCATTATATTTCATCATTACAAGGCTTTGGTCATATTTCATTGCTTTCCCATTATGTTTTCATAATTCTTTCTCCCAGCATTACCGTGCAGAGCAGAGTCAGGCAGAGAATTCAAGCAGCCCAGGTCTGTTTGGATGCTTTAGCTGGAGTACCGAGCAGCCACATCTCTGGCCACTTCTGGCCTCGGAGCAAGCAGATATAATTTGTTTTCGCTCTTTTCACACCTCCTTCAGACAACGGGATGCCCCGTGATTCCAGCTTAATCCTCGTGGAAATGTAAACACCATTTCACGCTCTCTTTAGAGTTGAAATGGCTCTTTCTCTGGCGACTTCAGAACGTGGGAGGAGAGAAGATTATTGAATAAAACAACTGGTGTGCTGACCAGCCCAAAATGTGCTTAACATTGCCTGGCATTGTGGGCTTTTGTGCTCTTGGAGGGGATATCCAGTATTTGCACTGCAAAGAGAAAACCTGCCAACAGCTCAGGGACAGGAGTCAGAGGAAGGAAGGAGTAAAAAAAACTCGGTCACTTTCATTCAGTTTTTATTGTTGCAATAAGTTTTATCAGTGGCCTAAATGCAAGAATCTGAAAATCCATGTGTGATGTTCCCCAAGCCCTACAGATCTGGGAGCTGGAGAGGCAAGTTTGTCATGCCTTTCTTCCAGGAGCCTCTAAGGAGTCTCGGTTTGGGCTATTTTTTTAATTGTCTAGACCAGAGCATTAAGCCTGAAAAAGTCCTGTGACCCAGTTCCACATGCAGACCTCGTGACTCATCTCAACTGCACCAAAATATACGAAAAATCCATTATCATCCTTTTTTTTTTTTGCTCTTCCCCTCTCCCCCTTTGTTATATCTGCAGTGTGTGTATAGCTTAATTTTAGCTCTGACAAAAGCAAATGACATTTTAATTTTTATAGCATGATTTATTGTCATTTGGCTTTTAATTTATGGAAAAATAATTGAAAAGAAAGAGAGATTTAACCCTGACTAGCATTCTTGATATCTATGAGACTGCAGCTATTTCAGGACATATTTTACTCACCCAAGCAGGACAGCAATATATCATTTTCTGATACTAGTTCTGTGCAAAGGCCTAATTGTTTGCTTGCTGGCTGAAAGGAAGATTGGAAAAGAAAAATAATCTGATTATCAAAGTGCACATTTTTTTCCTTCTGGTTTCCTGCAATCCAAGTGCAATATCAAGGAAATATAGCTGTTGTTTATTCTGCTCCTCTGCACCACCACAGACCTTCTCTGTTGCTTTGTGCCACCCCGTTCTGTCTGATAATCACTCCATTTGATGGCCAGGAGTGAGGGAGGGGCTGTGTTTCCACCCAGAGAGGTCTGCTGGTCTTGGCACACGCAGAATTATCCTTCTGTTCCTCTTGAAGGCTGCATTTCTCCTTTTCCACTCCCTGGCACATCCCCACGGTTGCAGAGTGCCAGGGCGGAGAAGAAGGGTATTATCAGCAGCTACTCAGGAAGGTTGGGGCCTCTTTTTCTCCCTGTGGAACTGACAAATTCTGTTCCATATCACCAAGGATTTGCGTCTGCTGCAAATCTATAGCTGAGTCAGAGAAAACTCTTGTCTTCTGTCCCTCCTTTCATGCCAGCACACACCAGGGAGGCTTCCATCCCTGCCTGGCTGCAGGGAGGGTGGCTCTGGCCAGGTCCTGAGCAGACAGTGGCCACCTCACTGTCAGGAGACGTGGGTGCCTCTGCCACAGGCAGCCTGGCAGGGCAGAAAATACGGTACCAGGCTGCCTTTCCACCTCCTGCTCTGGGAACTGCCAAGGGATTGGATTTTCCTGCAGGGCTCTGCCCCTCCGGCCTGACCAGGGCTCAGCATCACCCAGCAGTGCCCCGGGAGCCACCAGGCAGCACAGGCTGAGCTCCCAGCACCTCTTTGGCTCTGGGGAGACGCTCGTGGTGCCTCAGCAGATGCACAGGTCGAACACCTTGCCAGGGATCCAGCCCACAGAACGTAGGGAAGCCGTGTCCCAGCCCTCCTGCACCAGCTGCTGCCCTGCCTGGGGAGCAGCATCCCTGCTCCCCCTTGGTGGGGCTGACACGGTGGCTGTGCTCCACAGCATCACTTGGCAGCCAGGGAAGCAGCACTTGGACCCAGCCCCGGCGTGTGCCAGGGCCTAATTGGCACAACTGGTCCTTGAATGCTAATTGGGTTCCTGATTAGCATCACCCAGCCAGGGCGCTGGGGAAGGAGTGGGCACAGGAGCAACAGAAGCATAAGGAGTGGTTTCCAAATCCATTGGAAGGGCCCAGCTAATCCTCTATCCTGTCTAGATGTCTGGAAAGAGGGATCTTTCCTCTAATTCTTTTATTTTTTACGGTAGCTGAGGCCAAGCTCAGTATTTATATTCCCATTAATTCCTTTTAAAATCCTCTTGGTCACTATTTTATCTAGTAGTGAATTCCGTAGTGAAATACACATTTTAAAAAAGTAATTATTTACCTGAGTTCATCAAGAAAGGGATGCCTTTCCCTCATTCCCTTCACTCGCTACTTTATTTATTGTATGCACAAGTTCTCAGACCTTTGTAGTGAGATGCTGGTGGGAGGTGCAAGTGTCAGGAGGGGTCTCTTTGGAGCCTGCTGGAGCACATGCCATGGTGAAAAAAGACCATGCAGAGGGCTGCAGCTGCCTTTTTCCCTCCTAGTAAAGGTGTCTCTGTGCACTTGGTCACTGGGGAGTCATATATTTCTATAAATATTTCCATATAAGAAAAACGTGATGCAAAATGAGCCTGGCTTCTCTTTCATCTGCAGAGGGAGCTCTGAGGGCCAGGGAGAGCCTGGCTCTGCCTTTTCTCTTTCTGTCACGTCTCAAACCCTGGGCTGTGAATCAGAGGCCTTTGCACAGGACTAAAACCATCTACAGGGGAAAAAAAAAAAAAAGGATCCTAATCCACTAATTCCCAAGCAAGTTTTAAACATCCCAGAGTAAGTGCTGCCAACAGCATCCTCTCCTTCCCTGGCTCCATGGGGCCTGTCCCGTGAGCACAGGAGGAACAGCCAGCAGATGTTTGGAGTTCACACTGCACCTCTCCCCCTCCCCACCTGCCAGCCCTGGAAGGAGATTTTTCACCCATGAGTGCAATGAGGATTCTTAATGAACAGCCAGGAAAAACGTCCTGTGAACGCCAGGGGCAGCTGATGGATGTGTAGGGGCACTGAGGGCAGAATGCTGGGAAGCTGCAGGGGCTTCTTGCTTGGCCAAGACAATTCTGAGCTGCTCTCCAGCCTTGTGTTTAGCAGAGGGAGAAATTCAAGGCTCGCTGAGCAGAGCTTTGCAGCCTCCAGGGCTGAAGGACTGATGGTGGGAATCATTCCTGGTGCCTGGTTATCTGTGGCTTTCTTGTGTCTCAGAGGCCAAGAGGAAAAAGCTTTTGGCTTCCTTTCTGAAATGTCCACGTCTCCATGTCTCAGGAATGAAAATCCTGGTCCTGATGTCCTGACATTACACCTGCTACATTTAAATGCAGGCATTTATTTTTGCAGGGAAGGGAGGAAGAGAAATCCCACCCTATAGAGGCAACCTGCTAAAGTGCAATTCCAGCAAGACAATGCCACGTTCTAGCAATAGATAACATCACTCTACTTTGCATGTATTAGGGATGTGGGGATGAACCAGGCATTTAGATAGCCTGGAATTCTCAGTGGGTTACCCTAGGAAATGCAGCTGCTAAAATGGGATCTGAAAAAGGACTGCATGTTTCCAGCCAGCACACAGCACAGTCCTGGGATGGTGCAAAGCCATGGGCATGATTTCTTGTCAGTTGGGGCATGTGTTTCCTGTAGGAAGATTCTCCTCCTTTGGAAGTGTTTTCTCTGATTGTGATTCCTCTCAGCAGCTTCTCTCTGACCTTTGAGTTTAGAAAGCTCTTAAGTACCACAAAGAAGGGAAGCAAAATATTTGCACTGATACATTTTCACCCTTGCTGGCGACTCAGTCCTATTTTTGTGGCATTGTCAGGCTCAAATGGATTAAAAATGGACCTTGTTTCCCATAGCTTTGACTTCCCTGTGCCTTGGAGAGCCTGGCTGCAGGTTTAGCTCCAGTGGCAGATGGAGTAGAGGTACAGATTGTCTCAACAGCTCCAGTTATGCAGCTGGACAAAGGGGCAGCTGGGACAGGGCACGTGGAGCCAGGACACCCAGGGGCTCAGCAAGCAAGCCCTGAGTGGAACAACACCCTAATTAGCACCACAAGCAGGTGCTGGAAGCGCCTTCCTGCGGGGGAGTTAAAGGAGCAGCCTGGCTGCATCCAGCAAAGGTGCCAGTGGAGACTCTGCCGAGCCAAGGCTCACCCAGTGTGTGTGCTGGGCTCTGCCTGGAGTCCTCCCACTCGTTTTACACCAGACAGATGTGGTGCATCCTCCAGCCTCTGCCTGGCTGGCTGACAGCGTGCTGCTCCAAGGTCTGCTGCCTGCCATGCCAGGGCTGGCTGTATTTCAGTGACAGATGACATTTTCCTGGGGTATGCAGAGTTTATAACCAGTTTTATTAAAGCTTTCTCCTTGAGCAAAAGGACATCTATTAAGAGGAGAGTGGCAGTGGAATGGGGAGGCTGTTGTGCGACGGAGGATGTACCATGTCCTGCTCCGCAGAGCACAGCAGGGGTCAAAACAACACGAAACGTGTCCTTTCCTTGCATCTTCAGATCTGCCTCAGCCAGCACTTGGCCCAAATACTCTCCCTTCACTGTCGCTCAGAGCTGTGCTACTCTTCTGCTCAGCTTCCCTCTTTTTGCTACCACTTCACAAACACCTAAACCATCACAAAAATAGCCAACTCTGCCTTCCGCAGGGAGTACCTTGCCTGGGCATTAATTTTTGGCCGTAATTTTTCTGTTTTATTGACGAAGCACTCATGTCTCGGTTCCCTGATTCCATACACCTCTGCATGGTGGGTAGGAAAGGAGGTGTGACACAGGCAGCAGCACGTGGATTTTGAAGGACTGTGGACGTGATTATACATTATTTTCGTATGCATGTGTGCACATATCTTTAGATGCCTCTCACTCTGGCACAGGATACGACAATACAGCGATTTTATACATATTTATGCTTCTCTGTGCAACGTCAACATGGTTTATTCTTCAGGTGAATCCCTGCTTCAAACAGCCTTCCCTTTCCTCCAGCCAGCTGATTGTTTCAAGCCCTGCCTCTCTGTGTACCGTGAAGGATGGGTAAATAGGGAGCCAGAGAATAGAGTGAGGCAGCTGGGAGATTATTAATGTTGAAAATATCAGCAAGCATCGGCCCTTTGATCACAAGGCATGTTTACAAAAGGACCTTTCCTCTGCGTGAGGCCGCTTGCACACCCCACCAGGCTCGTTGGCATTCAGTGCATGCCACAGCATCTGGTTCTGTCTCCTGCTCCGAGCCTGTCCAGAGAGAGATTGTAAAATGAGTAGACAGGTAGATAAATAAAGAGAGAAAACTGGGCTATGGCCACAGACAAATGCAGGTTTATGTAGATGCAACCTGACAGGAGGCGGGGAGGGATAAGGCCCGTTGGCAACACTGAGTGGAGCCTTTGGGATTGCAGTGTGGTCCAGAGGGGCTGGGGAGACGGCTGGGAAGGCTGGGAAAGGAGAGGGGAGAGGTGGGATAAGCACTGCCAGTTACCTGGACCTGGTGGTCTCTTTCAGCCCTTGTTCACCTCCCACTTTCCCCCCACCTGGTGCCAGCTGTGCCCGTCACTGCTGCGAAGCATTTGTGCTCCCCAGGCCAGGATTTGATTGTGTTGATGCTGATTAAAGCCTCTGGGCTCTTCCAAAATAGAAATAATAAACAGCACCAGTCTGCTCTGGGCTGCATCTTCATCTGGGTCCTGATCTGAACCTTCTTCCAAACCATCCTTCTCAGGAGAGGGTTTAAAACCACTGAAAACCAAGATCAGAAAAAGAACTGTCCCAGTGCCATCACCCCCAGTCTGGTCTGCAGATACTGATACAATTTCTGGGCGGTTGTTTGATTTTAGTTTTCTTTTTATTTTTTTCCCCATTGGGAAACTACTGCATGACTCTGATGGCTTTTATATCTATATCTATATCTACCTATCCAGATATAGATATCTTTTTAAACCAGGAATCAGCCACATCCAGCAAGACAGTGGATCCACTTTAGCACCTCAGAGCCTTCCTCCAGGCTTGTTGTGCCTGGTATGAGAGACCTGGAGCAGGAGATGGCACAGTGGAATCTGTTCCCTGGCTGAGGCTGCCGGATGCTAATCACAGTGTAAATACTAATAATTAATAATAATGTCTGAGTAGCTGTCTGAAGCTCTGCCTTGCTGCTGCCATCCCTGCTGGCAGCAGTGGCAGGAGATGGCTCAGGGTTTCCTAAACAGCATTTGAAGGCTTTTGTTCTGCCTGGGTACAGATGTTCAGTTCAGCCTTGTTTGTGCCCCTTTTGATTCCCTGCTGGCTGATACCCGGGGACAGCCTGGGGAAGGGAGGGCCTTGTGCTTGTTGCGAGCACATCTACAAGGACAGATGATCCACAGAGGAGAAATGATGGGAGCAGAAAGCAAGGAGGGGGGACAGTTGTCCTGCCCCAGAGCCTGCTAATTTCCAGCTCTCTCCTGCAACACTCTGGAGAAAGGGGCTGTGTTTGGCCCTCCGAGTCTCTCCATCCCTCCCTTATCCTCAAGGTATTTATTTTTAATGCCCTTTTTCCTTTGTCTTTTCCTCACACACAGAGGCAGTTTTATAGACGTAAGTTCTGTATCTCATTCATGCAAATACATGAGAATACACATATATATATACACAGATATAGAAATGCAACACCAGCTGTTTTTAAAGATTGACACTTTGTGTAATCTGCCTTACAATTGAGAAGCTTCCTATAGCTTTACCTATATATATTATTAAATTGCACATATAGAAATAGTGTCTCACATATTCCTGCTCTTATAGCTTTAATTCTGTCACTCAGGAGCAGGTTGGGCTCCTTCTGAAAGGTAAGAATGGTGGGAGAGGGTTGCCTAACTTTACATTACTGAAGTCAAATTAAAGGGTCTCCTTCTTGTGGCAAACCACAGTTTAGCCCTGGGGGTGGAAATGCATTAATTTAGATTAAATTAGCAGAGATAAATGTCATGTACATCAATGTAATATTTGTGATGTACAAGAGATCACCTCAGTAATCACCTGGATCCCTCTTACCTTCACAGAAAGGTTCCATTCCATTTTGGAAGAAACAAAATGCCAGAGCAATAAAACAATCTGTGGTTATAGTATTTGTTTCTCTGCTTTCCCAAAACCATACTGGAAGCCAAAAATGTTAGATAAACAGAGAAAAGCTCTTTTTTGAAGAGATGATAATATTTTGCTTTGCAGTGACTTTGTTCTCTAAAGGTTTTTCAATTTTAATTAGACCAAAATAATCAAAGCACTACGAAAACAAATGAAAAATGTGTTCAAAGGAAATTGGGGGTGGTGACTGGGGTGGAGGGGGGGAGTATCTTCCCCTCAATTTTTTTCTGTCAAAAAAAAACCCAAAAAACATTTTTTTTAACCACTTTGTCCATAAACTCTTCGTTTTGCCTGACGTATTTTTACCTGCTGTAGAAGGAAGAGAAAGGCTTTTAATGTAATGCCTCACAAATAATTTTAGGGCATTCTTCATATACCATTGCCCCTTATGCCAGAGATAGCCTTACCCACAAGAAAAGAAGCTTTTAGTGGGAGCTGCTTCCATAGGGAGGGAAGAAAACTGCTGTGGAGTGGATGGACAGGAATTAGCTGTGAATTTCCTCGAGGGTGAATGTTACTCCAGCAGCATTTTTAGCATCTTTGCCTGGGAGAGAGGAGGGAGCTGAATAAGTGGTAATATCTTGACGTCATTTTAAATGTTCTTAGGGCTATCTCCAGTCACACTGTTTATACAGTTTAAGGTTTGAAATGTAACAGTTACTGTTATCCCAAGATAAGACACAATGAAATGGTGTCTGTAGCTGGTGAGGGTTATTTCTGTATATCAAATTATTTCATGCTACTAGGTTTTCAAATGGACTCTAATTAAATTAAACAGCTTTTTCTTTTTCTCCTTTCTTTTTTTTTTTTTTTCCCTTTATCACCACAGGCAGATCGAGATTGTGTTGCAATTATGGGGGAAGATCTATATTTATAGCATGGAGAGAATTTGTGCAGCAGCCACAGTTGTCTCCCTGCCTGGCATGACATTTCCATTCTGCACTAATGTTGTGTAACCTTCTGGTAAGTAAAACAGGCCCAAAGTATTTACCAGCATTGTCAAGACAAAGCCACAGGTCCTTCTTCTTTGATGCTTTAAAAAATCAGAGCAGATGCTAAAGCTAAGCCCCTTCCTTGCTAATATGCTGGTGGATAGGAGCTGAAAGCTGAATTCACATTTGCTGACAGGAAGGCAAGAGCTGGGGCTTCCAGAGAAATATCAGGTATCCTTGGCTGCCGGAGAAAAATACACAAGAAATACAACGCTGGGAATATCTGCTGTGGAATTCCAGTTGTGCTCTGGCTTTCATTTGCTGTCTTATAAGGTTGTATCTGAGCATCTGATAATCCTTCATGTCTCTGTCCTCACAACATCCCCATGAAAAATTGCTGACTTGTTTTCCCAGGAGTCACAATAGAGATTGGCGAAAGGAGTTCATATCTTTTCCAATATCAGCCCTTCATCAATCCACTGTTGACAAAGGTTACACTGGAAAATTGGTTTCCCCCAGCACGAAAACAACGTGATCGGAGGCGTTTGGGTAGTGATGGAAGGTGCTCTGTGTGCAACAGGCCTTGGCCAGGGAGCTGGGAAATCTGGGGTCAGTTTGTAAGGTCTGTTGGGAAGTCTGGGTTCAGTTTTGCCTCTGGCAGAGACCTCCTCAGTGACACTCCTCGGACAGGGCAGCTCTTCCTCTGCCTGGGTTTTCCCGTGTGTGAAACGCACAGCTCTGATTAAGCACCTTCATTAGTGCTCCAGATGTGCAGGGATATTCAGGGCTGGAAAGTGCAGCAGTCCAGGGTGGTGTGAATTCCAGCAGCGCTTTGCAAATGCCATTCAGACCCACACGTGTCTGGGGAACCTGTCACTGGGCTTGTCACTTGTCCCTGAGCTTTCTCATTACCATAATCAATACAATTTATGCCCCAAATAATCAATGAATAACCATCAGGAGCACTGGGAGCTGTGGATTTAATCTTCTGCTCCAATTCTGCTCACTTTTTTTTCCTTCACCACTTGCTCTACAGCTTGCATTGTTATAAAAATGTCTAGAAATTGAGTGTAATAAGATGGGAGGGAAAAAAAATCTGATTCAAAGTTCAAGGTGCAGCCTCATTTAAGGTTACCAGAAGGGCTCAGTTCATGCAGACACTTGGTGCCAGCTTCTGAGGCCCATGTTGTTATTACAAAAAGATTTTGTAATACATTTTTAATACATAAAAAAATAGGGTATGTATTAAAGCAGAACCAGCTCCTTTGTGACTTCCAGGTGATAACAATTCAGATTAAGCAGACATGGAAATTAGGCACTGAATCTGTTGCAGCAAACAAATTATAATATTAAAATGGGCCTTTCTGGGCTTTGTTGGTTTTCCTTTAACAAGCTGTGGGGTGGGGTTTTTTTTGCCCTCTGCCAATGCTCTACAGCTTCTCAGTGAATTGCTCAGTGGGATCTGGCTGGTCAGCTCTCGGATCATCTTTTAGCAGCAGGAGAGGAATGTCCACCAACGCTCTCCAGAGCTGCAGGAGCAATACACATGATCCGTGCACACAGAGCAGGTTTGATGTATCCCAGCGGTTCCAGACTCTCTCTGTGTGCACAGATCAGCCAAACTATCCCTGTGCAGTGGGAAAGCCTTCATCCTGCTCCCTGTTTGGATTCAAGGAGCACTTTGCAGCAAGAGGCTGCTGGGGGTGGCTGCTGCTATTTGCTCTTCTAAACAAACGGGCTCGTTATGCAGCAGGAGGGAGGATTGTGGTTCACCATGACAGTTCATTTACTCTGACACCTGAGGGACCATTTAGAAAGAGGGACATCAGAAGCAGGCTTTCTGCCCAGAAAATTGTCTCCCTGTGATATATGGGCTGCGTTCACAGGTGGAGCATCGCTGCCTCGGGGAACGGAGAGCTCTGAAGGAGAAAACCACCGCAGTTTAAAATCGTGTCGGGCTTGGCCCACCGACAGACACGGGGATTGCTCATCTCATCTCCACACAGCTGATCTTGGAGAGCCCTGCTTCTCCAGAGTGGCTTGCCCAGGGTCTCCCAACAATCCACTTCAGCCCTGGAAGTAGGAGCTCTGTCCTTGGCAGAGCCACGCCTGTGGCTCGCTAAAAGCCGGGCTGCCCAGCCGTGTCCCTGGCTCTGCGCCCCTGGGGCAGCTCCCTGGCTCCTGTTTGCGGTTCAGCACACGGGCAGGGACAGGCTGGGTGAGGAGGTGAAGGCACTGGCTCCCCTTCTCACATCTGAAGATGAGGATACTTCCAGCTGGCTGTACGAGCCTTCCAAGCAGAGGATTGACGGCCGCGTACAGAATATCTGCATCCAGAGGGGTCTGGGACATCTTTCAAATGCAGCCTAGATAAGCAGTAAATTAAAAACCAATTAAGAGCGAGAAGACAGAGGGAAATGATGCCAGCTGTGGAAAGCAGTGGTCTGGGTCTGTTTAAACTTGATGCTGTCCCTGTCACACTCGGTGTGACTGCCAGCTGGGACACCAGTGTGGCTTGTGCTCAGGGTCTCAAGGCAGCAGCTCTGTTGCATGTCTGAAGCAAGCGGACACCTGAGCCCTTGCAGGCAAATACTTCTGGAAGGACATCTCTCCTGCCTCAGGCCATCCATCACACAGCCAGTTCTGTCCTCCTCTTTAACATTAGTTCCTCTGCTGAGCTCTCCTGGCTTAGTCAAGTCTAGCCAAGCCACTGCTATTATCACTGATAATTATATCACTGTTATTATGAATATCACTAACATTATGAATTCAATCTCAACATTATTAGTGTTACTGGGTGTGATCATTTTTTATCACAGCTGTGCTTAGAAGCCACTCCCAAATTCCTGGGTTTGTCCTGCATTCCCAGTAAATAACAGCACCTTTCCAAAACACAAAAGTCCCAGGTAGTCCACATAAGGCAGATCCTTATTGCAGGATTTTCCCTCCTATGGCATAGACTGTGCAAATGATTTCTCATGTCAAGTCCAACCCCGCTGAAATCAGCAGGAACTTTGCCACAGGCCTCACCTGGACAAGGATTTCATCTCTCCTGTCCTGAGTGTCACCCAGGGTAGGTATTGACACCCGGGGTTCATCTTCATGCAGAAGGGCTGAATTTATTGATGTATTTATTTATTTGGGGCTTTGCTAATGAACAGGTGGCCTTAGATTCCTGGCTCCCCTTTGTAATGAAGCCATTGGCAAACATGCTGCAGAATTTACTAAGCACAGTTTACCAAGCCTTTTGGAATAAAAACTGCTGAAGATGTCCAAGAGCTTGGGCTGCTGATGTGCCTCATATGATGGGGTTTTCAGTAATGGATTACAATTCCAAACACGGCACTACTTATTCCACTCTGTGGAGTCTAATTAACTGTCAGAAATGCATTGTTGAAGGGATGATGGATTGTACCAAGGAAAACATTAATGAAGCTCATTGCAGGCAGCCCTTGTGAAGACCACTGATGTCACTGGCTGCATGGGAAGTCTGTTCCTTGTGGTTTCCAAAGCCTGGAGCAGGGAGAACCTCAACTGCCTGTCAATCCCACCCAATTAAGAGCCCATTAGCTGCACCCTTTTCTTCCACTGTCATGATCAAGGTGATTTTTGTCTTTGCAAGTAGCTTTATCACAGCAGCAGAGACTGTGGGAAGAGAGCAGTGACTGTCTGGTAGTCACAGGATGACTTTCCTCACTCCCGACCTGACAGTGCCTCCTGCCAGCAGAGCCAGGGTGAGAGAACAACCTCTGCTTGGCTGTACACACCTCCCAGAAGGTCAGGAGCTGCCTTCTGCCGTGGAGTTGGGAGCAGCTGAGAGCTCTGAGCTCCGAAGAACAAACTGAGCATTTGTCATTTCATGTGTACCCCCGCCCCAGCTCAGGTGAATGTTCTGCCACAGGGACCTCCAGCTCTGAAATTCTCATTCTCACCCAAGCCACGTGTCTCGTCCTCCTGAGTCTGTCCTGCAGCCACCCCCAGTCTGGGAGCAGAAAGCTGACCCTGGTGTCTCCTTGTCTGGGCAAAAATCTCACCGGATCAGCTTTTCTCTGCCTCTTTTCCCGCTGCACCACCCCCAGCAGAAGCAGCACCTGCCGTGCTTCCTCACACGAACTGTTTTGAGCCATTTGTTTTGAGGTTGTGACATGGAACAGCCTTCCCAGCGGTGAGAGCTCCAGTGTCCCCGACAGCCAGCAAAGCCTGACCCTCTCAGCAGGAGCTGCTGGAAGCAGGGCAGGGAGCATCCCTTCAGCATCACCACCACGGCTCTCCTGCTGGCCGAGGCAGGGCCATCTGCTGAGCAGAGCACGGGGTTTCTCTGCAGCCACTCTCCTGCCTTGGAGTGCCCGTTCCAAGGCAGCAGCAGCACTGTGACAGTGTGTAATTAAGTGGGAATGGATGCCCACGTGAGCCCAGTGGACAGGGCTGAGCATAAGATGCTGGCAGAATTCTTCTCACCACATCCTGAGCAGATGGCACCACATTAGTCCTTTTTTTTTCTCTCTTTCTATTTTTTTTTCCCCCTAATCTTTTAAATAATGAAGCAGCAACATGGCTAAAATAGCCCCATCTGGATCATAGAATCCTACTGTCCCCCCCGGGTTAAGTGCAGGTTATCTCACTGTGAGCTGAGGGAAGAGCATGGGCACTGGCACACAAATTGTGCTGGGAAGCCCTTCTGTTAAGTGACTTCATTTCCACCCCGGGATTGGGAATGCTCCCTTCTAGCTGAAGACCTTTCACCAGAATCCTAAACCGGTGGATATTCCACCATTAGCAGTTCTCACCCCACTCACTGAATCTGCAACAGGCTGGAAGAACAAGACAAAGCCCTACTCTAAATTTAGCTGAAATCCTGACCTTGGAGCTGTCCCAAGACTTGTCAGGGCTCAGGCCAGAGTGTAGGTTGTGGACTGTTCTCCAATTGCTCATCCAACAATTTAATTTAGTGTAGTGGGATGCCCTGGGGATTGAGTCCAAGACTTGAGCCTTCCAGTTCCTCTTGTGCAGGACCAGCCTGGGAAAGGCTGAGGGTACCAGGATAGGAAGGGTCTTAAGGGTAATGCAGAAAAGTCTGAATAAAACTACTGGGATTAAATAAAGCACAGAGAGGTTGACACAATCAGGAATTATATCCTATTAGACTACAGGATAATCCCAGGAGAGGTGGCAGAATGCAGCAGGCAGTTTAAACCAAATTGCTTATACCAGCTTGTGAATACTGAAAGATAAAAGACAGCAGATAAATTAATTAAAAATCCATAGTTCAGACATGCCTTGCTATGCCTTTTACTGTCCCTGGAATTCATGAGGAGAGAGAGAACAGAACAAAGGGAATGGTGTAGCACAAGGGCAAGGCTCCGAGCTTGGCATCCGATTATGTCAGTTAATTTAAGGCACACAAAAAAACACCCCAGCAAACAAAAGTCTTATCTGAAAGAGTCATTTTTCACTTTTTTTATGACTGCGTTTAAAAGGCAATCTCTGAAACAAAGTTCACCTCGCTTATATCTCATCACCAGGACCTGGTGTCTGCTGCAATGAAAGCAATTAATTGAGGTCTTTTACAGAGAGTCACATTACTTTCTCTCATGCATCATTGAGTTAATTATTTAATGACATATAAATCCTAACGGTTCAAAAGGTCTGGGGCTGTGCTGGAACTACATTGCAGAGCTGTCTTTCATCTCCCTCTGCTCACAGAAGAGCAGCTTCCGCTTTTCCCGTGAAGAAGGAGCTCCCTCTTTGAAATATTGTTGTGGCAGCCATCAAAAGGTGTGATATGAAATGTTTATTCACACACAGATACCAGATATTAAACGAAATGAAACATATGTGATTGCCTGTTTGTTTGCTATTCCCCTGCTAAACCCTAAAGACATTTTCCTATCACTCCCTCTCGCTGGATTAGCTGTTGAATAGGATACGTCTGTTTGATCTGGCGTGTTTGTTTCATTAGATAATACTTGTCATTAAGGAAATATCACAAATTAATTAATTTGCAAAAAAGACTGAACGTTTTGTTAACAATGCTTTGGCTTTATTTGGAAGTTTTTATGCAAGAGTCTTGGAATGCTCCGCAGAACTGAATTAATTAGTGGTGAGGTTGCATTTTCTGTCATACAAGCGTGATCGTGGCACCTCTGGGGCTTCAGCTTTTTGTTTGTCTTTGAGACAGGGTGTTTGGGCCCAGCCCTGGCAGATGCCGGGTACTTCCATCACTGAGCGAGGCAGGAACACACTGACCCTTTCATGGCCTTGGACACACCACGTTCCCATCTCAGAGTCTGCCTTGTCTGGCAGAATCTTTGTAGAGGCACTTTCTGAGCCATTTTTCTGGCTTCTTTCACTGCCTATAAATGTATCCTTTTTGTGAGCAGTCAGGCCACAGGGAGGGGATGGTTCCTGCTATATTCCTACCTGTTCAGGTGATTCAAGACTGCTGCAGAGGTGGACTGGGAGGCTCTGCAGACGAGCAGCCCACAGGCTGTAGTCAGGTTGGACTTGGCTTCCAGAGGCAGGAGATGCTCTGAGCTCGGAGCAGTGCTGTGAACAGCTTGGGTTGGACATTTTGCTTGTGTTCTGTTGTGCTCTGCTAAGTATGAGAACAAGATCTGCAGACAAACTGAGCCCACAGGCTGAGATTAGTCTTGACTTTGCTCTGAGCTCAGAGCAGTGTGTCTCATATCCTGCTGCCAAAAGGAAAAAGAGTGGAAAAGCACACATGGCCAGCTTGAGTTTCCCCAGGATAATTTTCTTTCAGCTGATGCTGCCTTCTTCTTATTCTTGTAGCCATTTTGTGAATGTCAATGAAAGCCTCTGCCTCACAAAAAAAAATAAAAAATAAAAAAGAAAAAAAGAAACGGCTGTTTCTCAAACCCTTCCTTCACAGGCTAAAAAACAATCATTCTTCATTGTCAGCCAACCTTTATAATGCGTAAATTATCTCGTGTCCATTACAATCAGCTGCAATCCTACCCTAGCTGCATCCCGCGTGGCTGGGGAAATCCAAACCCATTTGCAAGCCTGCCTTGTCTGCAGTGGGGATGCTGGGCTGAGCACAGCTGCCTGGGAACAGCTCAGCACCAGCCACCAGCTGCAGGGTGTGCTGGGCCTGCTCTTCCGAGAGCTGACATCTGTGCAGGGACTGGGACAGCCCCCCGGGCGCTCGGTGCGAGGAGAACACCCTCCAGCTTGTTTTAACACCCAGCGCCTTGGGCAGCTTCTCTGGACCTTCACCAAAGAGTGAAACCTGTTCTGCCGTCGTGTCTTCCGTGATCTTTGGTGCCTCACCTGCCTCGGAGCTGCAGAGGAACTGGAACTGGAAAAGTGCGGATGAGGTGGAAAATCAGCTGAGCTTTCAACAGGAAAAAGACCCAGAATTCCAAATGCTCTCCAGAGCAGGAGTTTGGTTTTTTTTTTCTAGTTACAAGAATTTCTGCTGAAACAGAGCTGAAATAGTGAGTCAATAACGTGACTTGGTCTGGTTGACAAGGTGGTCAAGGGTTGTTCTTGATGACCTTGGAGGTGTTTTCCAGCCCTAGTGGTTCTGTGGCTCTGGGCTTGGAAGAGGCTGATTCTCTTCAGACTTGTGTCAGCCCCTTGTGCTGTGGGAAGGGTAACTCCAGCCACACTGCCTTGGTGTGCCAGGAATTCAGTCCCACTGTCCCTCAGGGAAGGACCCCTCAGGTCACCAACATTTTTGCAGTGTCTTTCAGGGGAGAGCTGTCACAGCCCAGGGGGGAGCTCTGACATCCATTTCAAGGATCAGTGCTGCATCCAGGTCAGCTGGCACTTCCATCCCCTGGGCTGACCCTGCTCAGTGTTCATAGTTCCTGCTGCATCTCCTCCCTCCTGGCATCCCTCTCCAGCTGAAATGAGGCTTTTCCACAGCAGTTGGAGTCACCAAGTACTAGAGAATGATCTGAGTTGCCTCGAGTGCCTCACTCAGGTCAAAACTTGTAAGAGAGAGTGAGAATCCAGGAAGAAATGCAAGATTTTTCTGGGTCATTTGTACCTGTGTGAGAGGATGACAAATCACATGGGAATGCCTGTGCAAATTAATGGGGGGGAAAAAAGAATCCTTGTTTGCAGGGTGGATTTTTAGTGGGATTTGGCAGACAAATTGAACCCTTCTTGTTCTTCCACTGTGAATTCTAGGGAATCTCTCCTAGCCTGCAGACAAGTGTCGTGTTTTTAACCCTTGCTCAGCAAATTGTGAGGCAGGGATTGCCACACCAGAGGGCTGGTTTTACATCAGAACATCTTCCAGGGCAGGGGTTTTTTAATAAAAAAACACCTTCCCAAGGCCCCCTGCTACTAAAGAGATCAAAGGCAAAGCTTAGCTGAGACAAAGGCATTGAAGACACAGATGTCAAAATGAATATGAACAGAAATTAGCACACAGAGTGTGAGGACTACTCTGAAAATAATTCATTTGCCTGATAGAACAAGAGCTGTGCATTTTAGTCATTATTCCTAAAGCAGTTTTTTTTGGGGAAATATCCTAT
Source organism: Pseudotriccus pelzelni (assembly GCA_035584735.1). NCBI lineage: Eukaryota > Metazoa > Chordata > Aves > Passeriformes > Tyrannidae > Pseudotriccus > Pseudotriccus pelzelni. The sequence goes on from JAWMRA010000063.1 coordinate 3,436,160, forward strand.
TGCTTTCTGATTCCTCATTTCTAACAGGTTCTCTTCAGTTTCCTTTCCTCGGGGAAGGGCTTGTAATTGAAAGAAAGAGGAGGATGAATTAAATAGATCCACTTTGAAAGTGAATTGCAGCTTTTCAGGTTTCCCAGGCTCATACAGACAAGCTGCCCAGGAGATAAAGCTTTTGCATCTGTAGGAGAGAAACAACTGGCCAGGAGAACCATTTCTGATGCATTTCAGCCTCACTTTCTAAATTAAGTGTCTTAAAGATTCCATTTAGATTCTGTCAGGCAGTTTCTGGGTGTTAATTAAATACTGACTGATTATGGAAAACATATTTATGGGAATACTAGACCTGCTGATGCCTCAAGGAGTATTTTATAACACATCCTACTTAGAAATAATTTTTTTTACATTGATTTTTCTATACTTTTTTTTCCACTTATTTTTAAAGAATATTATCATGAAAAGCAAGATATTTCTTTCCTTAAAGTTTTCCTGCCATAACTTCTGAATTCTCTGCTTTTTATTGGATGAGTAGGAGACTGCAGGCAGTAAATCGTAGACACAAGTTAGAAATATTTAGACTGTGGAAGTGCAGCCATTGGAATTAAAAAAAGAGACATAGGAACATTTGATTCTCTTTTGATTTGTGGGGCTGGACACACATTTTGCTGTCAACAAGCGTACAGTGGCTCAAAACACTCACAAATCGTCTTTGCGGCTTCCTCGCTGGAAAAGCTTCACATAAATGCAACAAGTGGGTGTGGAACAAGTGGAAACAATTTATCCTGAGAGCAGAACTCCTGTGATGGTCGCTGAGATGTTCCCGTGTCGGGAAAGAGCTGAGAGAAGTGGCTCTTGTGTGGGGAGAGGGGGAGCCTTGGCATCACTGTGACCTCACTCCTGGCTCGCTGTGCAGCTGAATTAGTGCCACAGCTCCTGCTGGAGCACCCCGGGAGATAATTCAACCCCGAGCAGCCTGACTAATTAATACCACCTAGCAAAGCAAACAAAGGGCCTCCAGATGTGACTCATCCCCCCCGGGGGAAGGGGGAGCCCGACAGAGAACCAACATTCCGCTCGCAGCTCCTGAAACCGAGCTTGGGAACGCACTCCAGAAGGACAGCACTGGCAAACGGACAGGAGGGAAGCTCAGAGAGACCAAGCACAGCTCCTCCAGCCTGGCACGGGGCCCAGGCAAGCCGGATGGACAACCTGACTTTGCAAAAAAGGCACCGAAGGACAGAGCCAGGTTTAATGTGGCATCGGAGGCAGCGTGGCCCGTCCCCTGAGCACAGGTCCCTGCAGAGGGGCTGGTGCTGGGTCCAGATGAGCATTTCAACCGCCTGAACCACCCAGACAACCTGATTTATCATCATTTGCCTTTTATTTAATACGCAATAACATTGCCTCTAAGCCTAAATTAATTGCACGGTAGTACATATGAGTCACTTAATTGTAATTGTTATTACCTTAATTTCTACAATTACAGTGGATAAACAACAGTACTTCATTTTCCAGGGGACGTGGCTCACATTTCGAGCACGTTTGCTTTCTACCTGCCCCATTTCTCACAGCAATTCTCTTGAACACTTACATCATCTGCATCCTCTCGAGCAGAGGCTTTGAAAACGTGGCAGTACGTTGTGTTAAGAGCTTCCCCCTCAGCTCTGGCCACCTCCTGGCTGGGACACGGTGACTGATTAACACCAACTCACCCTACAAAGTGACAACTCTGAAGTGCCAACAGCTCTCCTTGTCTTCCTTTAGTGCCTGCACCCCACAGAGAGGTTTATAAATCCATTGTTCCGTCAGATTTATAGATTTTCCAGACACTAACCTTTTTTTTTTTTTTTACTTGGAGTTGTAAATGTGTATTTTGTAAATCTCCCGCTGCTGGGTTGGCTGTGGTGGATGGTTGGTCCATGAGCCTGATGGAATGGGACAGAGCCTTCCCACCTCCAGAGATGCATCCCAGATCCATAAGAGGAGAGTTCACTGATCACTTTAATTCCTGTGCTCTCCCTTCAAGCTACAATCCCTTTAATTACAGGCCTGTAACATTTTTCAGTCGTTCTCACTTCCCAGCAAGTAGTTTGGCTAATAGTAGCTGTATTGATGGAGCCATCCACCAGAGCAGAGAAAGAACCAAAGCTCATGGATTTAAAATGAATGGAGTGTTTACCTGTACATCATTTTAATGGATGGTGAAATTCATTCTCATGATAGACCCATAAATGTCACTTTCTGTCTGCCACAGCAAAATACTCGTGTAACAAATGGCATGCTGCATTAATACCCAACAAGAGGATGTTCAAAGCAGCTTGACTTGCATTACACACGCTAATAAAGGCTCAACCTGGGATTTTTATTCGTTCTGTTGGCTCAGGGAGCAGCAGAAACACATGGGTGGAGGTACAGCAACAGGGAAGATGAATGATATGAAATCAAATATAAACCAGTCTGGTTCCCAGAAACTATATCCCTTTGTTGAGCTTGGGTTTATTCCAGATGCTCTACTAGAAACAATTCTTTTGGGGTTTTTCTTTTTTTTTATTTTATTTTACCTGTAGCTCCCTCTTCAATTTATCCACAACGCTCAGTGAGTTTGCTCAGCCTGTGCCTCCAAGACAACTCGGAGAAGGAGCAGTTCCTTCCATTCATCAGTGGAAACACAGTCACAGCTCTGAAATCCCAGTGTCCAGGGAGGCAAGGAAATCAAAGCCCTTCGACTGGCACAGGTTTGCATGAAAGAGGAAACACAGCCCTTTGTCTCTTTACATCCTGCTTTGCCCCAGTCTTTCAGGAGTGCGGTGTTGCCTTCGTGCATGTCTGCACAGGCTTTGGACACTGTGGGCAGTATGCAAACAGGAATCATCAAAACACCCTCAGCCTTTTGTTTTCCAGTGTGTCTGTGCGCTTTTTACCCAGGAAAACCTTTTCTCAGGCTCCCTTTACTGGATTGCCCTGGATTGTGAAGCACAGACACCAAAGCATCTTCCCCTCCTGGGCTGGGGTGCAGTGGAACAAACACCACCAGCTCTGTGTGTGTCCCACTGCCTTTAAAAACCTCCTGTTTCCCTGCCTCGCAAATCCATACTGATGTCTTGAGAGAGGCAATGTGGAATCTCACAGGGGTGAAACCAAAAGAATTCTTGACAACTGAAACTTACTCTTCAGCGACAACTCAAACCCTCTGCAGTCCTATAAAGATCAAGGCCTTTCTTCACCTGTACGTCACCCCTCAGGCTTTAGTTAAAAATAAGGGACTGTAAAAGTAGGTTCAAAACATAGGGAAAAGTAAAATTTCTCTCCTTCTCTTAAAGTTTCCACTAAGCAGCTCTTGTCTTGGTATTTGGGGTGTGCTCACACCACGTGCTGGAAAGGGCTGGATGTTTCCTGAGCTACAAACAGTCCCACCACCACTCTGTGGCTTGGGCTCAGCCTAAGACAGAAGTCCTGGGAAATTTTTCTCGATCAGCCCTTTATCTCTCAGGAAAGGTAATTAAAGGTACCTACCCGAAGGGAACGCTCCCTGTGTGCCATCCAGCCTTTCCCTGGGAAGACAGGTGGGAAATCAGGAATGGGGATGCATGAGAAATCCCCAGTCATGCGTGCTGAAAGTGCAACACTCTTCTGTTCCTCAGGAAAGGGATCAGAACCTGGGAGAAGTTCAACAGGACCTGAGTTGAATCATTTAATTCATAGAAAGCTTTCCCCCTCCCAGCCACTGCCAATTTTCTGTCATACCTTTGGTTTCATCTTTATTCCCCTTGGCTTTTTTCCAGCTCCCCTGTTACCTAAACTTTGAAAGGGGAGGGCTCCTGATTTAAAAAAAAAACTGCTGTAGCTCAGTTTCCAAGACCTGCTCAGCTCTTTTAGTCAATTTAAATATTTAACGGAGCCTGGATGGACTATTTGCTAATTAGAGTTTTCTGTGTTAGAGAAATGTTCCTTAATTTGCATCTCCCAATATAAATATCCCCTGGATACCAGAGCTTAAATCTCCAAACCCTTTCATGAGGAGAAGCTGGTAGGGACAGAGCTGGTGTGACGCAGAGGAGGATTCCCCTGCTTGCCAATTCCCATGATCAATGGCCCTTTTCCTCAGCCTTGGCTCCCAAGCATCCAAAAAAGCAGTGTTTGGATGGAGCCATATCTCAGGTCTCCATCAGAGAGAGCATCAGTAATCTCCTGAGCACTGTCATTGTATCAGGCCTCAGTGGAGATGTGATCTGAGACATTCATCTGCTCCTGTTTTCTTTTGCCGAGCTGTTGTATGAATATATTTAAGGCAAATACCCTTGCTCCACTCTGATGGCCTTTCCAGCTTTCTATGTGAGCAGAGTGGTAATTCCACAGTGATATTTCAAGAAATATCACTGGTTTCTCTGTATTTAAGAGCTTTGAATGGTGAAGAAAAAGGGAAACTATAATCTTCTTACATTATCATTAAAGGCATCAACTAATCCTGCTGCGAAAGGTGTGATTTGCTGATGGGAAGGGAAATTTCTGCTGCCTGGGAATACACTTGGCCAGCTGATGAACACTCCTTCCAGTTCCTCAAAGGCTTCTCTGGCTCCAAGAAATTCCACATCCCAGCCTAATATAATGCAGAATCCCCACCTGGCAAACACTCTGTCCCTTTCTATAAACTAACGGTGCTGGGGCACAAACCTGCTGCAGAGCAGGCAAGGGGTGGCACGGATCATCAAACCATGAAGGATCACAGGCAGGTTTTCATCCTGCTGCTGACTCGATCTGCTGCCTCAGGCGAACCACTTCCCTGCTTTCTGCTCCCCGTCACACCCACGGGGGAAAATAAACATCAGTGTATCCAGCTTTGCTCCCCTCCTGTTAAAAACAAAGAGATGAGGTCTGGGAAGAAGCATTTCAGGTGTTTAGCTGTGTGGGAGTGATCTCTGTCTCCCTGTTTTCCACGGCAGGATGAGGGGAAAGCCTGGCTGGTGCTTCCAGAGAGACTCCCCAGCAGGTGAGACATGAGATGGGACTGAGCTGTGCCAACTCCCCAGAGGGGAAGAGGGATGTGAGCAAGGTTAGGGAGCTTCTGGACACGGGGATTTACGGTGCAAATTGCTGCCAGTTTGCTGATTTTTTTCCCCCTTGATAAGTCTTGCTACTCTTACAGGTGCAATTGGTTAAATCCACCTTCTCCCGTGCGTTCACAACATCCCACCTACAGGCACAGCAAATTGGTCCTGCTGCTAACACGTGGTGCTTCCCTTTCCTTGTGTCCCGGAGCTTCCTACAGACATCAACCATTCCCTGGGCCTCAAGCACTTGATCCTGCAGTGGCTCCATGCTTTGGAGGGACTTTGCATAAGATAAAAAACTGAGCCAACAAGTTGGGGGATAGAAACAGAGTTCCAGGTTTGGTGCAGGCTGCGGGAGATAAACCTGGGAATGCCTGTGGAGCTGAGTGGGCTGGGGACAACAACAGGATTTAGTTCCAGGCAAAGGAGCTTTCGCAGGTAGAAGGTTTATACAGCATGAACCCAAAGGGGTTATTGCTTAGAAGTCTGGAGGAGTTCAAAGTCCTAATATGTGTTTAAGAAATATTATATGAAGAAGCCTGAGGCTGACAGGGAGCAGCAGTTCCGTGACAATAGCAGGAATTGTCCTGGACACGTGGATTGACCATCACCAGGAGCAGAGACACAACCAGCCTCTGCCACTGCTGTCAGCAGACAGGAGTTTTGCAGCCAGCTGGCAGCACAGGGTAAGTCTCTTATTTTCACATTTATTTATGCCGTGTTTTGCAGCGTGTCTGGGTGATTGCAGCGCTATTGGAAAATGAACAAAATTATTTTGGATTTCCCATTTCTTATCTCTTTTTTTTCTTTTTTTTTTTTCCCCCTTAATGACTTGCTTTTAGTTAATGAAACAGCCTGCTTCTTAGGAAAGGAAAGAATAGACTGTGATTTCCAGCCAAATGTGTGTGTGTCTGCCAGTGCCTGTCAGCATAATGTTAAAGTTTGTGTAGGGTCTGGGTGCAGGAGGCTGATTGCAGGATCAGGACCCGAGATGTCACTTGTCTGGCTTTTTGTGTGTGATCTGGAACTCAAATTTAGTTCTTATTTGTTGACATAACCCATGTGAAAGTGTCAGTTACCATCAGTAACCTGGGTGGACATCCCAGGAATCAAACTACAAAGAGGAAATCAAACTATCTGAGCTTGGACTCCTCACCTCCACCCTCTGTTGGGTTGGACACAGATGATTTGGATGACCCTGGCTGAAAAGTGGGTAACAGTTGTGCCTTAGAAATCACCCTTTGTTACTCTTTGTGGGTTTCTTAGAAGCTTTTTTATCCCCTACATGGGGAGAAAAAGGAGAAGGATGGCTTTGAATAGCAGCTCTGTCTTGGAAACATTTTTAATATCCCTTTAAATATAAGCTACAGCATATTTCTAGACAGTCTGAACTGCTATTATATTAAAAATGTAGTGGTGGTGTTTTGTGAAGGGGAAACATTTTTAATGCCAAAGTAGTGCCATTTTCAAAATGAGTTGCTTCTATGAAATGGATGAGGTGGTTTTATTAAAAAAAGACCATTTGGGAAGGAAAACTGTGGCTGTATTTTTGTCCTGCAGTGTAAGGCAAAGCTGCATTTTCCCCCCACGCCCTTTTGTGAAGAGCAGGGGCTTGGCTTTGATATTTTGGGTTTTCTATGGAGGCAAGTTTAGGCTCTGCCTGCACACAAAGTGCTTTGCACTTTTACCCCAAAGGGTTTGGTATTAGCAGTTGTTATAGGTGTTCCTTTGGCCCAAATACTGGCTCACCTCGTGGAAAACTGCTCTTTGGTAAAGCCTGCATTTAGGACAGCTGGAAATTCTTCCCCTTCTGCTGTGTAGAAATCGCTGGGGCAGCAATTTTGGCCACAGCCTCCTCCTCCTTCCTGCCAAAGGTGTGCCTGAGGAGGGGGCAGCAGCAGCCCCTGTGCCAGCTCAGGGCATCTCCACCAGAGGATTGGCAACACCAGCGCTGGGTAATTCGGTTAAGTGGGAAGGGAAGGCAAACTCAACGTAACAGCTCCCAATAAGGAGCCCAAAACCAACAACCGCCCCGAAAACAACAAATAACAGCTGCTTTTTCCCGAGGGCCAAGTTTCCTTCTCATGAAAGAGAGAGCAGTGATGGGTGTCTCTGAGCGTGCTGCAGCTGCAGCAGCTCCCCCAGCACAGCTCCCACCAGGTTTCCAGAACAACGGGAGAAATTGTGCCCAAGGAATCAAAGGGATGCAGGGCCATAAACACCCCATAATAATCACTTACCTTTACAGCTGTGCTCATGGACGTATTTGGGGATATTGTGTTGCGCTTGTGCACTCTGAGAGACAGGGTTAGGACTGTTCTAACAAAAGTTAGGGCAGTGCATCCTGCTTCTCTGCTGTTCCCTGAGAGCACCCCACTGTCCCAGGTACTCCAGTACCCACTTGCTGAACTGTGATCCACAATCCTGGCTTCTCAGCCATATCACCTGTGCAGTTTGTTTTCTCCTTAAAAGCTCTCGTTCCTGGAATTGCATCATTTTCCCTTCTGTGATTTGTTTCTCAGTGTGCTGCTTTCACTCCCACCACTGCTTGTCTTCCCTGTAGTGAGCATCGGTTCTTTGTAACGGGAAAAACCTTGGGAATGCACCCTCCAAAGAGCAAAAAAAAGTTAAAAGCCAGGCAAACACTTTTCTTGAGTGCACTTGATTGCGTGAAGTTGGGTATAGGAATAGCTGTGTGGTTGTTGCACAGAAATTTGAGGCTGATCTGTGCTTGCTCAGAATGATCTTTAAAACAGACTGTGGGTGGCACAGGACCAAAGTCAGACCCAAACTTTGCTTTCAGAGGTGAAATTCCTCCTTTCCTAAATTACTGCCTTGGCTCATCTTAGGGCATGAGTGACTTACTGCATGTCCTAGAGAGATGCTGCCAGAGTTGTAATGCCTTGGCAGTCCTACCACTGACCTCAGGTGCTGATTCCATGGCTCTGTCACTCATCCCTGGAAATTTGGGTTATTGTGTAGAGAAAGAAACCATCAGTCCTCTCATCCAGCAGTGTAGGAGCTGAGACTCCATGATCATCTCAGTCTGAAGTCAAGAACACGAACGGTTCTGCAGATCAGCTGCTTGCAGACAGAGCGTGCTTCGGGTTAAGTTCCTGTAATTGCTGGAGCTGAAAGGCAAAGGGGAGAAAACTCAATGGTGTTTGTTTTGTCTTTAATCATGCCTGTACAAAGGCAGCTCTCTGACTCCCTGGGGTTTAGCTGGGTGGTTTTGCATATCTGAGAGATGCAGTGTTGGCTTCCCCCTTCCCTCTCCATTATTTATCTATTCCTTTGTGTCAGGTCCAGCCTAAGTTGTGAGAGTTCTCTGGGCTGTGGTGATAATTATATTTATTCCTCTGAGACGGTTTTTCCTTGGGTTTGCAAACAAGACAGGGCCTCTGAGATCCCGCTGCCTTTGGCCCTCTAAGCTTTTGAACCATTTGCAAACCAATTTCTCCAGCGTGTGTCAGTCTCCAAGACGACTCGATGAGGATGTTATTTTTATGCCCAAAGGGCCTGGCAGAATCCCATGTTTCTATAAGTTTTGGAAACATAGGTGGGAGAGAAAAGAACGTTAATCCCAGTGCTGGGAGTTGCAGTGTAAGGTCACCCTTGTAAGAAACCAGGAGCTGTGTGGGAGACACTGGAACTGTCCCAGGAAAAGGAAAAGCTGCTCTAGAAAGCAGGGCCTAAAATCCATCATTTCCACAGGAAATTCAGAGTTCTGTGGCTCCACTGCTCACAGAGTGACCTGAGTGTTAAGCCTTATATATTTAGCTGATGTTTTTCCATGGTGTTCACTGTCTCAGCAATCTGACTGACATCCAGCACAGTGTTTGTTTTCCCCTTCCCCCAGCAGGATGAGTTTTGCTGTGCTTCAGGCAGTGAAGGCAACATCCAAGAAACACACCTTGAACCTGGCATTTTGGGAAGTGCAGAACAGCCTGAGCCCTTCCCTTCCTGGAGGCAGAAACGCTTTTTGGCTGCATGATTCAAGTTAACTTAATGATTTAGTCTCTCTTCCATCCAGATGAGCTGGTACATTTTACCCTCAGGGGCTGGCACGGATGACCTCATGTCTGGAAGAGCACAGTGCACCCTGTCCTCTGCTTCCAGCAGGAACAAATGCACTTTCTGGATGTTCTGAGATTTGATAGTCAGTGTTGGTCCAGTGCTGAGCATCTTCATTCAAGACAAAGATGTGCATATCCTTCCGTGTCCTGTTTTCAAGGGATCAGGAGAGTCCCAGTTTCCTGCCTGGAAAATAAAGGTGGGCTCTGGGTATAGAACAATTAAATACTTTGTTCCCTTTAAACGTGGCATCTAAACCAATGAAACACCTCTCTGGAAAACGCTGGAAGATCCTTTAATCAGCTATTTCCTTCACCACACTTCAGTACACTCTGAGGGGAGACAAAAGACCTCTTTGGTGAGAACTGGGAAGGGACCTGCACCTTTTCCCCCCCCCAACCAGCCTTGCAACACAAGGCCAGTCATTGCTCTTCTCTGTCAAAAGCTCTAATTCCTAATTTAGGAGGCAATTCTAGTGCAAATTAGTGCGCCTTGCAGATAGAATTAGAGCCTGTGTGATGATTTGGAAAATACAATCAATTTACTCCAATTGTTTGTACATGTCAGATCTCTGCAATAATGAAGAATTTACTCCTCGTGCATGAATACAAACAATGAGCTATTAGCCATGGAATGGGAGACAGCCTGTCAGGAACTGCAGTCCCGGGAATGCCACGTGTTCCCTTTGAACCTCCTCGGGGAGGATGTGCCCAGGTCAGGGATGTGCCCAAGTCTCTGCCATAGGTTTCCTGCTCCAAACCCTGCCACGTGCAAGGCTGCAGGTGTGAAGTGTTGAGCCTGTGAGGAGGGCGACTCCTAATTAGGCATGGAAAGCCGGTCCCCTGTCCAAAATTATTTGGGTGAAGAGCTCCCAGTCTCCTCAACCTCGATCTTCCCTGCTAGAGCAGGGGAAGGTGATCTGGTGGTGGGGTCTGGGTGGCACTGCCTCTGCAAGGGGGGATCATGTTCTACCCCTGAGTGTGGCTGGGGTGGCCTTGTTCCCCGGCCTGTGGCTTTTTCCACAGCTCCTGGGCTCCCCAAAGTCTTGCTCTGCCTCTGGAGCTTGTAAAAATTGCCACGGTGCATCTTTTTGAGACACCCCATCTGGGACTTGGCCGATGCCAGCGTTATGAACAGTGTAGGTGTGATTGTCACGGTAATACATTATTTGATGAAAAATGGATCTTCAGCTGGTTCAGAGAGCTTTGGACCTGCTTCTCACCATGCTGATTTACACCAGCAGAGAGTGTCTCTGGTTCTGCCTCTTTTAGAGCTCCTCCAGACTATCCCTGTGTTTCACATCCATCCAGGGCTCATCAGAGGGTACTTGGAGAGTGATTGTTGATCTAATTCCCAATTTCTGGTCTTTTCATGGTCTGATCTAAACAGCTTTTTAGAAAGCAAACAATATGCATATTTCATGGAATTCAGTTCAATATCTGTTTAATTGTGAACGCCCTCCCTGGGCTGTGAGATGCTGCTTCAGTGAATCATTTGAGCTGACAAACAGCGAAACTGGTAATGAATTTCTGAGCCTTCTTCAATCTCCTGCTCCTCTCCCTCTTCCGTCAGAAAACAGCTCTTTTGCCTGTGTCTGAGAGCCAAAGTTTGACAGCCAGATCATCTGATTTCTTCCCAGCAGAGTTTCAGGTCTGGTTTTTGGCTTTGGGCAGTTTCTAGAGGAAGGCCATTCCCAGGGAAAAGGCTCCCTTTAACCCCCATGATGCCTGCTGGAAGAAGTGACTGCTTTAGCAAGGGCCCGTGCTGGCTGCTGGGGCTGGAAACCAGGATGCAGGGATGGCCTCTGTGCTGAATCCAGGTAGGAAATCCTTGTGGCTGTAAATTCCTCAGGCATGCAGATGTTTAAGCATATGTATCCTATCACTGGGGCCAGCCTTAATGCTGTGGGAAATGTATGAGATGGTAAAACCTACATTATCTGGGATTTAGGATGTTTGCTTTGCAGAACAAGGGATTAGAGAATAGAAAGCTGAAATGACCATCTGTCTGCAGGAACAGGATCCCGTGAATTCAAATTTCCACGGTCGTTTCCCCTAATCTGCTTGACTTCATTTGATATCTTCTATCAGAGCTGATGTCCCTGTGCCCCAAACAGTGACAGAGTTCATTTCCCGCACGTGGGAGTTTTCTCCTGCTTAAGTTTTTCTACGAGGAGCCCTGTTGTTTCTGTAGAACCCACTGATTTATCTGTCCCTCTTGAGTTTCCCATTGTCCTCCTACACAATCTTAGTGCTTCCAGCACCTTCTGAGAGCTGGGCTTGTATTGCAAACACAGCCAGTGTTGAAATGCAGTTTTCTCCCGGGTGGAGTGACTCACACTGTTGAACCCTATCGCTGCACAGCAGTTTAGTCAGCAATGCTGGGTGGTTTTCATAGCAGTGTTGTCAATTTGTGCCATGTGATTGTGAGTCTAATGGCATTTGATGTTTCCCTGTTCCTGGAAGTGTAGGAACCTTGAAGTTTTGTTTTCAAATGAGCTTCTAGGCCTTGTGGCTGTGGAGAAGAAATCTGGAAGTGGGCTAAAAGTGTAGTCTCCGGATTCACAACTCAGAAAGCTTAAAGCCCCCAAGCTTATTAATTTTAAATCTCATTATTTTTAAGAGCAAACTACGTTTCCCTTAAAATAGCAGAGTCATAATACCTGCAAAGAGCCAGCAGATCCTCAGTTCTGTGAGGTGCAGAACCCTCTGCTCTCCTCCCATAGCTGACACGGAGATGCTCGGGGCCTGGGTGAAATAAAGTTCTTCGGTTTTAAACCTCTCCTCGCTCCCACTCTTGGTGGATTTAGTTCTGAAGGCAGAGAGCCTGCCTGGGGGAGCTCGATTCAGGGGATCTTCAGCGAGACAAAGAGGTTGCTGGGCACTAATCAGCTCTGCTGGAGCTAACATGTGCTCCCCAGGGGCTCTCAGGTGTCTTTAGAGTGGGACACCAAACAGACTGGGGGTCTCACCCCTGTGCAGGCTCTCTTGCAGAGGAGAAGCTTGAGAATTTTTTATTTTCTTGCTATTTTTTGGTACACAGTGCGTTCTGCCCGTTCTTCCCCTCTTCTTTTTTTAGCATTTCCTTGTTTACAGCAAGGTGAGCCGTATTTACAGTGCCGGGGAATTTGTCAGGAGCCGCATTCTGCTCGTCATCTGTTTCTTCCCCATTTCAGAAGGCAATTAGCAGGCGGAGCATGTGAGCACCAAACTGTGCTGGAAGGGGCTGTTCACCCAACTGTGGCGAGCAGAGAGGCTGCCTGTCAGCGCTGGGAGCCACTGACAGCCCTGACACGGGGCACAGCCTGCAAGCAGAGCTGCCCTGCTCTGCCACGCCAGCAGGGCAGAGGAGAGCAGAGGAGAAACCCTCAGCCGGCCTTCAGGGTGCGTGAGGAGACTGCCTGGGGGCAAATCCTGGCTCAGTAAGAGCTTGGTCCTTCCTTTCTCAGGGATCAGCTGATGAGCTGTGCACTGCAGGCTTTTAGTGAGCTGTTTTTATCCTCGAATCAAGGCAATAAACTTTTGTGCTGACTTCTGCTGTTTCAGGTGCGGCCCGGGCTGAGATAACGTGTGTGACTGGGGTTTGAGCTGAAAGATGTGGGGAGTAGTGTTTCATAGGCATTTTAAAAAAAAGAAAAAAAAAAAGCCATCTGAAAATCTAAGTTAATATTTTACTTCATTTGCATGGGATGTTTCACTGCCCTTGGAGCACTGCACCAAGTTTGGATGCTGGATTCAATCAGGAAAGGGTGAAGCAGAGGGATTTTAGTCTGCTTTAAGTGCAAATGTCTGTGCAAACTTAAATGTGGAGCTGCTCCATTATTCATATATGAGATGTCTTGCTCTAAGGATGGACTGTGGTGTCTCCAAAACTCAGCCTTTCCTTTACCCGTGTTCCAAACCAGAAGATGCTGTGTGACCCCCAGGGTGAGGGACCAGAAGGAAAGAAGATTAGAGAAAGAGCATCCACTATCCCAGGCTTTCAGATTCTTCCTTCCCTCACGGGTTTGTTGTGGTGCCCTTCCACTGAGCAGCTTGCCTGAAAGGCAGGCCCACTTCAGCAAGCTTTGCATCCAGCCAGCTGCCTATAAAATAATAATCAGAGCATTTAGAATGTGAAACCCGTGAGTGTGGCCCGGGGGCAGACGGGCCCCTGAAAGGGAGAGTTGGGAGTGTTTGCTCGGAGCAGGGAGGCGGCAGAGGATGGAGCTGAGCACACGCGACAGCCCCTGAGCCTGATGCTTCCTGACGGGTCCTGGCTGCTCCCTCCATCAGCTGGTGCCCGCGGGAATCCATCAGGAATCCCACCACGGAGTGAGGGAAGGTTTGACTGTGAACAGCCAGGGCACAAAGTGCACTGTCAGTGTGCACCTTTATGGGCGGATGCAGAGCTTGGTCCTGGATATGGACTGAAAAGCAGCATTCCCTGGAGTGGCTGTGGACAGAATTGCCCTTTAGTTAATCCAGATGTGTTTATGGAAGTAGTTTCCCTCGTGGGAATGGTGCTGTGCATCACACAGATGAGAAACAATAATCTTTTCCCAATGGAACACGCACTTGCTCCTACCATGGCGAGGGAAAATTGTTATTCCTGTCCTGTCTTTTTGTTTCTCAGCTGCTGGTGGTGGATGCTCTCGTGTATCAGAACTGATCAGGGCAATATTTAATTTACCTGAGCAGACATGAGCTGCTGAACTGTCTCAAGCAGCAAAACCACAGCGTGGTGTCTCAGTACTGCAGCTTGGCCCGGAGGGAAGAGTCGTGACCAACCAACCCCTGAGCCCTGCTGGTTTGATTCCCTGTCTTATGCTGGCATTGAACAGCTGCATTTCTTGGAGCAGAGAAGGGAGGAGAAACTGGGTCAGCATCGAACTCACGGCGTTAAACTGGGTGTTTGCAGGTTTATTTAGTCCTAGGCACACTTTGGGCCAGTTTGAGAACATCCTTTGTGCAAGTGCAGCCCTGAAGCCCGAGCAGGAGTTCAGATCTCATTCCCTTCCCTGCCTGTGAGAGAAGCTCTGCAGCAGCTGTGCAAAAGGGCTTCGAGATTCAGCAACAAAGTGGTTATTTAGAAGTGAAAATGTTTGTTGTTTTTATGGTGGTGTGTTCCCTTGAGGTGATGGGGTCAGCTCCCTGGCAGAGGCTGCTGCTGGCTGTGCCTGCCCTGCACAGCCCTCACGTCCACGGGCACCACGGACAGAAACTCTTGACCTGCTGGAGCGGCCCAAGAGGAGAGCAACTAACTCTCAGATCTGTATTCCTGCAGGAAGAGAGCACGTTGGTGTGTCTGTGCTTGAGTCCAAATGCTGAGCCTTTTCCTGCCTGTGTGTATGTCATCAGTGTATGTGGTGAATAACACTGCTGGGAGTGTTCCTGCAGTCCTCGGGGTTGCAGTCAGGCTTTGGGATGTTTCATTCCTGCAAGGACTTGGGCAGAGCCCTCGCCTGGAGCGTGGTCTGTTCAAGGATGGAGCAGGACATGAGCTCACTTTTGGCTGCTCTGCTTTAGGAGATTTGTCTCTCTACTAAATGAGTCGCTGGGGGACAGGAAAGGAAAGAGGGAAGGAGTGTCAATAATTAGAAAGTCACAGAATGGTTTGGGTTGGAAGGGACTTTAAAGATCATCTTGTTCCATCCCCTGCCGTGGGCAGAACACCTTCCACCAGACCAGGTTGCTCAAAGTCCCATCCAGCCTGGCCTTGGACACTTGCAGGGTTGGGACATCCACAACAGCTGAACAAATGTTGCATTTCTGTGTATGGAAAGGCTGTTTGGTAAGCTGGTAGCAATTTAAACAGCCTTCTTAATATAGTGCAGTCTCACAAAGGCCAGCCATGGATTTGCAGTACCTGAGATGGATGAGATGACTCCTCTGCTTCCACCAGAAACAATTTATTTGCAGGGTGAGGCTGTCAGACCTGCGTGAGCTGCCAGGTCTGCAGGATAAGCTTTTGCTTGGTTTGTGTTTCCAGCTTCTTCAGCCAAAGCAGCCCTGCTTGAGCCATGGCTTTGTTCGGAGAAGAATTAGATGGTCAAAAGGCCTGTTCTCGCCTGCCAGCTCGTCCTGCCTGGTGCTGCGTGTGTTTGGCAGTGTGGGATGGCCTGGAGCAGAAATGAGAGCTGCAAAGGTGGTGTTGCTCAGACCTCCACGGAGAATCAAAGCCTGATTTTTCTCTTTAGCTGGGAATTAGTTTGGGGAGTGACTCACTCTGCTGTGAAAGTAGCTAATGCTGCCTGCAGAATTACCCTGGCCGCTGCAGCTTGGACTCCCCACTCACACTGTGCCAGTTATTCTTGGCCATATTTAAAATTTGTAATTGTAGTTGCTTTTACTTTGCTGCTTGCTAAGCTAATGAGGTGATCAACGGGGGAGGTGGGAGAAATTGAGAAAAGTCAGAAATCTTTCATGGCATGGCCAGAATGCCAGAGCTCAGCCTGGTCTAGTTTGTGGCATCCTTTTTTTTTACCAGGTGAGATCAAACACTATGAGCTTTGTATCTGCTGTCTGTAGCAGTGAATGTTTCTGTTGCACTGGAGCCTATGGCTCAGAAATAACAACCTGGTGAGAGACACATCAAAATAGTCCATGGAAAGGTCATGATAACAATTACAGGAGAGTAATAAAAGCAATTAAGTATTCACAGCAGCTTATTCCTTTGTAAGGCTGGAGATATCCCATTTCAGAGAGGAGCAGAGGTCACGCTGTAGAAAGGTGATGAGCATATTTGATGTGGCAGGTGATGGATTCCCTCACTTGAGCAGGGTGAGTGTCCCTCTCAGATGTGTTCAGGGTGGTGCAGGAGCAGGATCAGCACAGATTACCAAGAAACCTTCCCTTACACCTGCTCTGAAGGCAAGAAGTTGCTGGATTTCCTCATGCTGTGGACGGTCAGGGAGCGAAATCACGGAGGTGGTACCAGTCCTTTGGAGAGTGAGAGCAGCAGCAGGGTCCTGGAACTTCCAGCATCCTAAATGGGAAGATGCACATCCTTTGTGGCTTCAACACGTCATTCTGCCACTGTGGTGCCTCTCCATCCCCGGGCTGAAGAGATTCCTCCCACCAGAGGCTTTATCTGCCACGCTGCAGGCTCGTTCCTTCGGCTCTGCCAAAGGGGTTGTAGCTGCATCCTCTGCTATGCAAAGGCAGCATTTTGCTGCCAAGGTGATGGTGTAACTGAGATTGAAGGCCTGTGTGTGTGCAAAACCCTGCAGTGTTTGAAATGGAAGTAGGAACAGTCATCCTCAATCTGCTCCTTTGTATGATTCGCAGGGGGACTTTGCGCCTTGAAAAGAAAACGCCAATCCCGTGCCAAAGGTAAATGTTGCAGCACTTCTGGGTGCAGTAGGAGTGATTTCAGTGCAGGAGTGGTCCCTGAGCATTGGGTGAGTGTGTGTGCACAGCCCATCCCCTTTATCAATGACAGCACTGGTGCTGCTGAAATGGGTGAGGGAGCAGCTCGGCTTTAAGTGCCTCTCGCATTCGGAGTCAGCGGCAGAGCTGGAAATGGGACCCCGGTGCTTTGGCTCTGAATCCTCTGCTAATCACAGCTCCGGAGGTGAATGAAAGCTCTCTCCAATCTTCTCCTGCTGCTGCCCGGGGCTGGGAGGCACACCTTGGAATGGAGATAGGGATGGAGGGCTGTCAGTGCCGTCTGGGCTGGAGAAGCGGCTGGTGCTGCTCATCTGGGATGCTCCGAGGATACCGGCGGCTGTGGCTGCGCTGGAGGGACTGAGTTACACTCCCTGCTATTAACCCCGGGTTGCTTTGTTTACTCCTCTGATTCTCTCAGAAAGCAGCGCTGGCTCCCTTTGTGTTGTCGCTGGTGGTGGTTTTTGGTGTTTTTTTAGCAGCAATTTCGCCTTTGTTGCCAAAGCTGCAAGTGGGGCTGGGCGAGAGGAAGTGTAATTAAAGTTTGCTCAGACAAAGGCGTTCGGTGACGAGATGCAGTGTTGCTGAATCCACAAGGGGCACAATTAACTGATAAGAGTAAACTAATTGTTATTCATATTAAATTAGGGCACAGGTGATTTGGAAAATCTATAGACACTCCCATATGCTTTGCAACTTTGCATTGCAGATTATGGTTTTATAAGGCCCTTCTGGGATTCGGATTAGAGTGGCAAAGTGTGGAGCTGTATCTAAACTGAACATACTCTTTCCTGATTAACTACATGATAAAAACATAAATGTGCACATCAGAGGATTTATCGCTGTTTGCATACTAATTTTTCTTTTCCAGGCACAAACACGACAGGTTTTTTTTCTAGATCCAAGTGGTTCTGTTGAGTGGCAGCTGGGTAAAGCCAGACAAGGTGACGTGATTCCCAGGTTGTCACGTAACAGTTTGGAGATGGAGGTTAATAGCAGGGAATGGGGACATGGCAGGGACATGGCAGGGACATGACTTCCACAGGAGTGGCAGGAGTTGCTGAGATATTTGCTGCTGGCTTTTTTTTTGTCATGGTCTGTGGATATTTGCAGGCAAGAGGCAACAGGGCTTTGCTCACCCTGGCAGGCTGAGGTGAGGCTTCAAAGAGGTGTAATTTGCCTGCACACTGCATGGGAATGCCAGGCTGCTGGAGCTTTTGGAGCAAGCCTGCATCAGGCTCTGTTGGTTTAAAACATCTCTGAAATGAATATTTATAAACGGGACACGAAAAAAGAATCTAAATTGCTTGTGTGATCTTGGGACGTGAGATATTATGATTATTTATGCGCTTCTATGTCTCGCTTTATCAGTTCATTGTGTTGCAATCCCAGAGTGTCACAAGCTGCTCTTGAAGAGGGTTCTCTCTCAGAAAGAGCCAAAGCTGCCTGCAGAAGCAGCGGTAGAAAATGTGGGGACAACAGGGCAGGAAATGGGGCAGAGCACTTATCAACAGCACAGCTAAAGTATTAAGGCAGAGAGAGACACAGGCTTGGACTGGCTGCTCAGTCTCCTGAGCCCTAAAAACAACGGGCCTGTGACTTTTTGTCGTGTGGAAATCCCCATTTGGGGTTGTCTCACCACACCCAGAGACCCAGCAATAATTCCAGCCAAGTGTGCCTGTGTTCTCTTCCCCTCCTCTCCTCTGGTGTCAAGCTGTGCCACTCAGAGCAGAGACAAGAGTTCCTGGCCTGTATGATGGGTTTGGACACAGAGCTTAACTACAAAGCACTGTGGAGGGAGCGGGATCCCTGGGTATGTTTGTTTGCTAAGAGGGGGCTTCCCAATAAATTAAAATCCCTTGGAGAACAGTTTGGATGCGTGTGATTTAGCGCCGTCTGGGTCGTGCTGGTCCCTGAACAATCTCCGCCTTGGATCCCAGCCAGGATAACGATCAGGGAAAGGCTGTAGCTGGACAAAGGAGTCTGGGGGTTATTGAATCACTCCTGCCAGCTCCCAGCAATGTGTTAAACCGTTTCCTTTTAGATGTTCCCCTGAGTTTGGCTCACCTACAATGGGTCTTTAGCCCATGAAGAGTTTCGCCCTGGATGTTAAGGAGCACCACTGTCCGTGGAGAACTCTGTGCAAAGTGTGGCTCTGAACCGATGCAGGCTCAGTCTCTCAGCAGTGTAGGGAAGAGGGGGCTTGCCTGAGACTGAAGTGTCTTTACTGGAGGAAATCCCAGTGGGAAAATGCCAAGCTAGGGCTTAACTGAAGGGGAGAGCACCACCTGCTGATGCAGCACCACGGAGACCTCCTCTGCTCTGACCTGCTCCTGAATATGTCATGCAATATCTGTGAAGCACCCTGAGGGCTTGCTGCACCCAAACATCCCTGGGGATAAATGCCCTCCGTGCACTTGGGGAGCCTTGACTGCTGCCAGGGAAGGAAGTGACTCCCTGTTTTGGCTTCAAAGTGAAGAGGAAAACCTGTTGACTTCTTTGGCCCTTGGTGAACAGTAACCAGAGTAGCAGGTGCCAGTCCTGCTTGCTGGAGTATCTTTTTGCCCAGTATTGCTCAGTCAACCAAGTAGGAGCAAGGATCTGTTCCAAAGTGTGGGATGGACTATGGTGCTTAAAGCGAGCACCATAAATAGGTCGAGGGGTTTTGCTGAATGGAGAGTTAACACAGTTTGTTACTTGGATTTCTGGGTATAAGCAGCTACTGCAGGAAGAAGGGGAATGGCCTTAGTTTGACAAAGCGACCAGACTTTGACTTCTTTTTTTCTCCATAGCCCCTCCCACAGCCTCCAGTCCCTCTCACCTGCATGACCAGGTGGGTGGGACCATCAAAAGAGGTTCTCCCTTCCCCGTGTCAGGGTTGGGTGTGAGGTGGCATTTCAACAACCGGCCCATCTCATTCCTCGTCCCGTTTCTGTAGGCAGTCGTATCTCAAGCCTGGCACCACGAGGTGGTGGCACCACGGAGCCCAGCCTAGAGCTGAGGAAACTCTGAGAGAGCCTGAGGTGAGGCAGTTCCCGTGTTCTGGCTGCCTGAGGCTGGAAAACCAGACAGCGCTGGAAGAGCCGGTGGAGCTGCGACTGGGGCAGCAGGAGGGGCTGACAGCCAGGTTAGATGGAAACGTGGATCTCGGCAGCCCCGGGGCTGCTCCCAGCAGCCCAGCACCGTGTTTGTGTGAAACGGATCCTGCTATTTGCCGAGTATTTGCCCTCGTGCTCCTCCCTCTGCCCCGCACAGCCCCGGCTAATGAAGTGGCTGTTCATCCGGAGAGAGGCATCCGCTCGTGTGTGCGTGTGTGTGCGTTTGTGCCTGGCTGCAGCAGGAGCCTCCTGACAGAGCCAGATGGCAAGCGCCGGGAAGAGGGGGAAAGGGAGCTGCAGCTCTGCTTCCTCCCGGGGAAAAAATGCCTGGTGGGAGTGTGTCTGCCCCGGCTCTGCTGCTGCCGTGGAGCCGGGGAGGGGGAGATGGAGCGGGGTCAGGCTGGGGCAGGCAGAGCGGGTCAGGCTGGGAGCGCCCAGTTTAGGTTTTCACGTGCCTCCAGCCCCGCGGGTACAAACCTTACATAAACCCAGCAGGGAGCACGGCGTTAATATGTAAAAAAAAAATGACATTTAAGGTACTGGATCTATGCTGTGCTCTCCAGGAGAGTCTCTGTGTTTGTGTGTGCGTGCACACGCTCGGGGCTTTGTTTTCCTTTTATAGTGGGTTGTTGTGGGTATGTATTTTACTCGGGGTGTTTTGTGCTATAATAAGAAGGGGGAGGGAGCAGGGAAATGCTGCTCTGTTTATACACACTGCTGTCAACAGCGATGCTGCTTGTTTCAGATTCCCATCCTCCGTGAAGCTCCGTGGATCCAGGCAAACATCACCCTTCCCCCTTGATCCTGCGGGAGGACTGAGTCTTTCCTCCCATACCCCTCTTGCTGGCAGGCTTGCCCCCTTCCTGGAATCTGGCTCTGGGGAATGTTTCACGCTCCCATCCGGCGTGCAGGCAAGTCGATATGTTAAGGTTCAAAAGGGACAACCTTGGAAAATGTCAGAGCAGTGTCTGTGCACGGTTGTTCTGCTGCTCTGATCACAAAAAGCAGCTCCGAGTGCGTCAGACCGTAATTTTCAGCCAGAGGGGGGGCAGAGGAGGGAGGCAGCAGTGCCTGTGTGTGTGTGTGTCTGTGTCCCTCCTGAGATCCCCTGATACTCATCCCAGTGCCTTCCCCCTTTGTGAGCCTTTGGAGGCACAGATGCAGGGCTTAGCCTGAAATGTTACTGCTCACCCATAATTTTTATAAATCTCAGGTGTAGCACATCTTTCCCTCCTCTCTGAATATTTATGTGTTTAGGCTTTGTGGCAGGAGCATTTTTATGTCTTTTCTGCCTTATTTTCCCCTGTCACAACCAGCCCTGAAATACTCAATGGATGTGCCCTTTTCTTATTCCTGATATGGGCCTCAAGGGACAGCTCCTTCCTATCCATCTCCTGAATGCCATAACAGCAGCTGGGACACGCTGGAAACGCGCTGGGTCTGAATCTATCCTTTTGATATAAGTGGACATTATGCATTTTTAATAGACACAGAGCTCAGTGAAACCCTTAGTACTAGCTGAATTGGCACAAAATTCCCAGGCAAGTAGTCTTTGGAGCTGATCTCTCCCTTGGTACCTTGCAGAAAATGAGACCAAGGACAAAAAAAGGCCACGTTCCCTTTGATTGCAAGAACGGCCGTGTTTTGCAGAGGAGGTGGCTGAGCAGGAGCTCACCTGGCTGTGCATGAGAGGTTCTGGATTGGCAGCCCTTGTTCATCCTTGTTCATCCACAGGGAAGTGCAGCCTGTGGGGAGAAGATGTTATAAAGCTTCTTCCCTGAAGCCTCACTGTGGACAGTCCTTCAGCACTGGCCTGGAGGTATCAAATCCTGGTTCCAGGCTCAGCAAAGCTCATTCCCATCCGAGACAGTGGTGGGGAGTCCTCCAGCTCACCCCACTTGAGAAGGAAAGATAATGGGAACCATCGGCCCTGTCCCTGAGGTGATGCAGTTGGGATCTGTCAGTGTGCCTCAATGGTTGCTGACTTATGGGTGGTGTTTTGACTTCCAACCAGCAGAAATCCCTGCTCCTGGGTGCCCCTTGAGATCCACAAGTTAAAACTGGGGTCTGAACACTGTAGGTTCAAACAAGTCCAGTGCAAATGCTGGGAATCCCTGATGAAGATCCCTGAGGTTGCTCCACACTCTGGACCTCAGCTCTCTGACTACTGAAGCTTTGCACGGTAACTGGAATGTTGTATTTTTTTCTTTGCTCTCCCATTTTTAGTAAAGCATAAGTAAATCTGTCAAAACCTACAGGTTACCACGGCACTGTAACCTTACAGAGAGGGAGGAACAAGGGAGTAGCTGTGGAGCTGTGCATGTCCAGTGTGGAACATGAAGCCAGGAGGAGATGGTGGTCCTTGGGGGGGGTTGAGGTGGTTGGAGGCAGGTGAGCTGGCAGCAGTTCAGGACAGGTAAAAGGTGACTCGCCCCCCAAGCTCAGCAGTGACTTTTGGCTCATGTTAAACTGTCCAGCTGTGCATGTGGCATTTAGAGATGTGGTGTTCAGCCATCTCAGAGAAATCTGCTGCTGAGCATGAGTCAGCCCTGCCTGGGTTAGCTGTTAAAGGGCAGGAGATAAAACCTTTACTCTGCCTCTTCAAGCCCTGCATCCTCCGAATGGTCCCTGCAGAGGCAGGGAGCATCCCCTGGGTCCTGCTGCATGGTTAGAGCTCACACATAGAGTCCTATGTGCCTGTTGGGCTTGGTGCAGTTGCCCCCAGATTGGGGTCAGCCCTGGGCACATCCAGAACCTCCTTCCCAATGGGAAATCATGTTCCTGCTGCCCTTTGCCCGGTGCCAGCGACCTGGGCCAGCTGCCAGGGTGAATATGGGGGTACCTTGTTCTTTGGGTGGGGGTGGCTGAGTGGGGCCATGGAAAGATGCTCAATAAAAGAGGAGTTGGATGAGATGTGAGCCCAGGTGGGCTCAGCTGGGAGCCATCAGCCTGGGCACGGACAGAGAGGAGCGGAGGGGGCTCTGCTGAAGTGTGTGTGTGCCGAAAGTGGAGCAGAGCTCTGTCTGCCGCCCTGGGGGCGGGAGCCTTGCATCGCCCCCAGCACACGGTCACTGCTTCCCCCGAGAGGTGCTTAGCCTTCTCTCCAGCCAGCCCCTTCCCTCGCATCCAGCCCTTCCCATCCTCACGTTTCCTGCCTGCCGAGCCGGGAGAGCAGCTCCCCGCGCCTGTGGCTGCGAACTCGGTGGGTGATGCCGTGGAGTGGGGAGAGCAGGAACCAATTCCTTAAGGGGCCATCTCGGAGCCTTCCCCGGCTTTTCCTCCTGTCGCAGGGAGAAGTGCCCCTGCCTAAGTGGAATAAATTGGTACAGACCATTAGCAGGTCCTCCTCTGGCAGGGGGAGGCTGTCGGCACCGCTCTGGATACAAAGCAGCCAGCCACGCTCCGGCTCCTTCCTCCCGCATCCCGTTGGCCTCTTCCTCCTCCTCCTCCTCCTCTCCTCCTCCCTGTTTGCCCGCTCCCTCCCTCTCTCACTCTCTTTCTTTCCCTCAACGCCACGCTGCAGAAGGCAGACCTGGGAGCCAGAGGTCCACGGAGGGAGAGGAGGAGGAGGAAGGAGCTCTCCAAGGCTGTTTCTGCGCGAGTGAAGCGGGGAGGCAGAGAGGCGAAGAAGGAGTGTCTCGGTTGCTGCCTGGATTAAGAAAGAATACATTAAAAAAAAAAAAAAAAAAAAGGAGAGAAAACAACCAACCGAAAAACCAACAAACCACAAAACCGGACCCAACAAACGACGAGAAAGGGAGGAGAGAAGGAGGAGGAGGTTGCTGCGGGAGCCCACTCCGATGGGTGAGCAGCTGCTTTGAATCGTGCCTCTGTTCCCAGGGATTAAAGCATGAATGGGAGCAGCTTCCCAGCCACGATGGAGAGAGAAGGCGGCTCAGGCTGTGGGAATAAGGTAACTCTTGCCTTTTGCAGGCGTTGCATGGCTGAGTCGAGCAGGACAGGGATCCTTTATGCACAGGGCTGGGTGTGTGGATGTGTGGATGCAGCGGGAGGGGGTGGGAGGCAGCAGAAGAGACCCCAAGCGATTTTTTCCAGCCCTCCCAGTGTATTTTAAGAACGCAGAACGGGTCCCACGGGCTGCAGTGCTGGGGGTCACTTTGTCCCCCCTTTTTGGGGCTGAGGACACCAAACTGCTTTCCCTGGGGAGGGAGGACTGGCGGCGTGATGGGGAATATGCCCGTGTCTCACCTCCAGGAGCATTGTGCTCCCAGTCTTGCCCTCCCAGCCCTGCCCCTGCCCCGGAGCTCCCCTCGGGCTCTCGGGAAGCTGCCTGGGCACCCCGATGGCCTTGCACCCTTCGAGACTGGCAGCGCATCCGTGCAGAAGGAGGGGAGGGAGGTGAGAGTTGCTTTTCCTCTCCCTTGGTCATGCTCTGCCTTTTCTTCGCAACAGAAAGGGATGGGATTTAGGAGGAGGGGGAACTGAAATCCCTTTCATTCGTGCCAGCAGTGGTGAGAGCCAACTTTGAGGGTGCTTAAAAGGAGAAGCTGTCCAAGTGCTATCTTTTGGAGAAACAGGAGATGGCTGAGCAATGCCAGAGTGATCCCTGTGCCGTGTTATGTTGTGGGAGTGGGTGGGGAGGAAAAATAGTGACTATGGGGGAGCAAGTCCGTGGTCATCAATGAAACTGCCCACAAATGGTGCTTTTCTGTTCCCTGCTGGGCCTCTCTCTGACTCTGTTCCTGGGTCTCTGACCATGGAAGTCCAAATTTCTCTCGGTCAGACCAGGAAGCACAACTCCAAATAGTGTTGGGAGGTGGCTTAGCCCAGGTGTTTGGGAAAGCACTGAGGAGATCCTGATGTTTACAGCTGGGGAGCCCATATCCAGTTATTCCCAGCAAGCAGAGGTCTTGGCTGACCATCCCTCACTATCTTTGGCAGGATCTTGCTGCTGCAACACCCATTTGTTCTGTGCTATCTGTCACATCTCCTCTCCTCCCCTTGCCTTCAGGGGCTTCTTGATGGGTCTTAGGAAGCCTTTGCTTTAAAATTAAATAATGACATGTCACAGAAGTCCCCACTTGTGTGCACACAGTGCAGAAAGTCACCAGCCCCAGTGGGCAGACAATTGCTGTAAGAGCTTGTAGGAACATTTAAAGAGCTCGTGGTCCTATGTTGAGGACTGGCAGAGACTCTGGAATCTGCTCCATAGGTCTGTACATCCTTGACCGAATTGCTGGTGTCCCTGAACATCGGCCTCAGTGAATGGATTGACTTGTCTGGAAGTCAGTTCTGCAAGACTTGCCTGGAAGGTTGCAGTGGTTGGAACTTCTTGGCTTATCTGACAGGGATGGGATTGAAGAGGTGTGGGGAAAATGGAGGCACTCGGGAAAAGAGGGTAAAATACCTTCTTTCTGTGTGTGGCACCCAACTCTGGCCTCTGTGTCAGCTTCAAAGCACTGAGGAATACAGATGTTCTGGTGAAGGATCTGAATACTTAGTGAAAAAGAAGGATGTTTCTCCCAGCAGGGTGAATTCTGTGATAGGGACCAAGTGCTCTGGAAAAGGCTAAAGCCAGCAGGACAGTGGGTGCTACCAGAATGGGGAGGAAGCTGACCAAACCTTTTATTTTCCTGGTTGAGTATTTATGGGTGTGGGAAAGACAGAGGAAGAAACATGAAATCGGTGGTGTTGGCTCTGAGTACTTTCCCATTCCATACAGCTGAGTTATAAATCCCACCCTTCAAGCCATTCCTAGGGAAACACTACTGGATTCTCTGGCAGAGCACTGGCAACTTGGAGTGAACAGTGAGAGCTGGGGCCCTCCAAACCAGGCTGACCTGAGGAAGGTGCAGAAAAGGGGATTCAAGTTTTGTGGTTTTTTGATTCCCTAGGACAGAAAAGCCAGAGGGAATCCCTAAAGGGCTTTTTCCACGTGCATTTGTCAGCAAGGAGGAGAAGGGGGGGGA
Organism: Pseudotriccus pelzelni; assembly: GCA_035584735.1. Taxonomy (NCBI): domain Eukaryota; kingdom Metazoa; phylum Chordata; class Aves; order Passeriformes; family Tyrannidae; genus Pseudotriccus; species Pseudotriccus pelzelni. Next base: position 3,461,674 of record JAWMRA010000063.1, read on the forward strand.
CTTTTCCCACTTGTGATCTGGCTGCCCAAATTTTCCTGACCCTTCAGAGTGGCTCACAGTGGAGAGCAGACACAAAGAAGGGGTGGTGGCCCAGCCCTGGAGGGGACTGTCACCTTGTACATGTCACAGGCTGACACAGTGCCACTGGGGTCAGGGATCTGTTCTCTTGTGGCTTTGTCCTCAGCAGGGCCATGTCTCTCTCTCTCCAGCCAATCTCAGCGATGCTGGATTTGCTGTTTCCTCCCCTGCCCTGCTGTGTTGTTCTGCATCTTTCTGGTTTTCCTGTGCAACTCTGCACCTTCTGAGGGAAGGAGAGCAGTGAGTGCCTCCAGTGTTGGTTGGTTTTCAGTATCTTACCCGTGCTGCATCCTCCTGGCAAACCACTGCTGTAACTGGGAGATCTGGTCTAAGCCCAGCAGGAAACCTTCCAGTCCCAAAGTGTGAGCCCAGGTACAAAGCTGGCTGCTCTATGTCAAAATAATGCTTTCTGAAACAAAAAAAAACCATCTGCACTTTTTATCTTTCCCAGCACCCTCCTGTTGCCACAGCAGAAGCTTTGGGAGATGAAAAGAATTGTCTTCGAAAGGACACCAGGGCAAAATTCATTTTTCACTGCTTTCTTGCAGGCTTGCCTTTTGCCATGCTTTTTTGCTCTCTCCTGCCCTTGTTCTATTTCTACTGTCTCAAAAAAAAAAAAAAGTTGTGCAAAAGCAGGTTTTTTTCCCCCTTCAAACAAAACCCAGTGGGCAGATGTGAATCCAGAGGAGGACAGGACATGGTCCTTTCTTGCACTGCTGTGCATTTTATCATGCAGGGACAAGCACTGCCAAAGGCTGCCTGAATTCCAGGGCTGCTTCTCAGCAGGATCCCTGACTTCTGGGGACACAGCAGGCCTTGCTCAGCATCCTTCTCTGGGGCTCATGCCCTCAGTGGCTTTCTCACCCTCCGCTCTTCCTGCAGCCCTCCATGGCATGCAGTAGCCTTGAAAAGTTAGGTGGGCTGTAGCTGGAAGTCTTGTTTGGCTGGAGGTGCACGTGGTGTGGCTTCAACCCACCCGAAGGCAAAGCCCCTTCTGGAAGCAATCACTGCAAGGGCCTCTGCACTGGCTGTTTCATGGGTTGTTATGCTCTGTAATACGTTGTCTTTTATGCTTGTGGGGATCCTGAATCAGTTACCCACCAGTGTTTTGCTTCTCTGGTGGCAGGAGAAGTGAGCTCTGCCAAGCACCAGGTCTGAAGAGCGAGGGTAGATTCTCCTTGGATCCCCAGCTGTCTGTGTTTGGGTTGGCAAGTTGGCACCAGGGCTGGATTCACCTCTAGAAGCTCATGGGAGCGTTGCTGAGCAAAGATCACAGGGTGTGGCCCCTAATTAATCTCCATATCCTGATCTAGACACGTGGACCACCCCCAAGTGCTCTAATACTGCACATTAGTCACTATGGAATATATCCTCCTACAGCTTTAATGGGAACTCCACCCCTCCAGGGAACTGAGAGCTTGGGGAAAGAACTGAGAACAATTCCCGGTGCTAGGGAGCAGATCCCGGCCTCTCACAGTGCTTTGTCCCACAAATTTCGCCAGTTTAGCCCTCCTCCTGTTCCTGTCCCTCTCCCTCTGTGGGTGTGTTGGTTTTCCCCAGTGGCACGGTGCCGTGGTCCCTCTGAAATCCCTGCAGCTCTCCTATCCATGGGGAACACCATGTGATAAGCCTGGCAGTGACAGCAGAATAAGCAGGAAATGCTCAGGATCCCCCTCCTGCCTGGATCTGAGCTGTTTTCCTAAAGCCAGGACAAGAGCTAAGCTTCTGCATGAGGCTGGATGAGGCTTTTTGTGTATGAGGCTGTTCCTTAAGAGCAGTGGAGAGGGAAATGAAAGCTGTGGCTCAGAGAGAGAAGTCTGCTTACCCCCAAAAGGTGGGAAACCTTTTGCTTAAGTGTTCTGTTACTGTGTAGTAAAGAAAAACAGGCATTTCCAGGCTGCAGCTCATCCCATCCGAAGGCGTTCCTCTAAAACAGGCCAAATAAACTCTCCCTTGTTGATTGCAAAAAGAACAGAGGAAGCAAACTCTGCTGTGAGGATCTGCCTCCACCTGTGGCCCTGCTGGGAACAGGGGTGGGTGGCCAGAGCTCGTGGATAACAAAAACACCTCACCTTCTGACAGCAGAAAAGGCCGTGGGATTTGTCTCAGCGGCCCTCCTGGACATCATTCTGCAGGTTCCTCTGCAGGTTTGGCACCTGAAAGGCAAAAAAAAAAAAGAAAAAAGAAAGGCTAATCCAGAAGAAATACCTTGAGTCTGCCTCACCTTCCATTCAGCTGGAAGGAGACCAGGAGCCGAAGGATGGATGCAGAGGCTCTGCTCTGGATTTCATGAATGGATGAATGTGGAGATGCCAGTGGGGATTTTGAGGGGATTTGGAAGCCTGCTCCAGGATTTGTCTGGCACACGGAGCATTTATAACGCTTCCAGCATTATCATAAAATGCCAGTGCGATTTGGGGCCCACTCCAGCCCTCAGTGGATAAAACCCATCACTCTTGTCGCCACCAGTAGGACAGGGATCCCACTTGGGATAAGTTGTAGTTTTATAGGCCCAAACTCTTGTCCTGGTGGCACAAAGCAAGGCTGAGATGCCCTTATGTGCTGCTGTGGTTGTGTGGGGGGGTGCTCAGCAAGTGTGGCAGTGGGGTGGGTGTCTGGGTCACCTCCCCCTGGACTTGGCTGTAAATTCCACCTCGGTGCTGAAGTGTTCTGGCTGAACATCTTGGGTTTCATCCTTTGTGTTCTCTGCCTCTTGAGCAGCTTCTACCGCTAAAGAAATGTGTACCAACACATTTACCTTCACAGAGGAGGCTTCTCAGGGCATGAGGAAAAACCAGTAAATGCCGGGGAGTGACCCTGCTCTGGCCACGTGGGACTAAGCTAGGTGGTCTTTTATGATTATTCCATTTGAATTCCCCAAACTGTGGCAGAGAGTAAACCTTGAGCTGTGCTGGGACACTGATCGCCCTGAAATGCTTCTGCTCACTCTAAGTGAGCTTTTCCCAGCTTCAGCTCAAGCCAACCACACAGGCATCGCGCCACCCTACAGTCCTGTGGGAGGAATCAGTGCTGTAGGACCACCATCCCGAGGCCTCCAGCCCATCCCTGCACAGGAGAAGCACATCAGAGCGTTGTTCCACTTTTGAGTGCGCCAGTGCAGGATTCTGGGCCTCTTTTGTGGCGTGCACTGATGTGCTTTGCTCACTTTTGGAAGGGCTGTGGGTGCTCTCAGCGCAGTAAGAGACACGCTGAGCTCGGCGTGTTCCCTCCTGCCTCCTCCTCTCGTGCGTGCCCAGCCAGTGCTTGTCACCAGCACAGGGGTAGCACTTCTGGAAGGATTTTCTCTGTGTGTAGGTGAGGGGAAATGCTGAGAGAAATCCTTCCCACTGTTTCATTGGGCACAAGAGCCACCACCCACCCCAGAGCAGTGATTGCTGCCCTGAGATTCCCTCAATGGAAGGGAAGCAGAACTGTGCTGGTGTGTGTGACCCTGGCATTCCTGCTGGGGCTGGATGCCTCCCTGGTGTGTGAGCAACTCTGCTGGGGGCCTCTGGCATCGTGTTAAATGTCACTGTCCTGCTGTGGGCACCACGGCACTGCCCCTGCCCTCCTTGCCCTGCCATCCCCCCGTCCTTGTGGGGAGCTGTAAGCACGAGCGCAAGGGGAAGGTTGGAGTTTGTGGAGTGTGCAGGAGGTGAGTGCTCCTGTGCCATGGCTATTAATGAGGTACATTAAGCAGATGATGAGGGAGAGGCCTGACAGGGTTGTTAACTCCTGTCCCTCACCAGAACAGAGCTGTAAATCCCTCCAGAGGGATGCAAGCCAGGGCAGATCTGCACTCCTTTCCTTTGAGTCCAGGCTGGGAGAAGAGCAACTTGCAGGAGGAATTCTGTCAGAGCCTGGTGCAGTACCTGGAGCCTATTTTGGCTCATGAATAACTTGATATTTCTGCTGAATAATAGATGCACATGATGGATGCTGAGAGGCAGATCTGAGAGTGGGCTGGGTCTCTGAAGGAGGGGGTGAGACATAAGGAGTAAGGCAGTCCTGGTCTGAACTGGGAGCTTGCTGAGCGCTGGAGGACTGGCAGGGATGGTGTTTGGATGCAAATCTGCATGACTGAGGCAGAGAGGGCGCCTGTTTGGTCTTCTCACGTCTCCTGTGATCAGCAGGAGTATAGAAGTATATATGTAAGTATATTATATATACTACAGCACTGCCCAGCTCAGGCCTCAGGGCTGGGGAAGGTTAATATTTGGAATGATGCCACTTCTCTGCTTCCATGAGGGGCTTCCTGGGAATGTGGGAATATGGGGAGAATGATGCTGGGATTAAATCCCAGCACAGTTTATGGTGAGAGTTAGCAACCCGTGACCTGTGTCTGCCAGGGCACGTGGGCAGGTTTGGGGCAGCACAAAGAGGCTGCACCCTGAGAGCTGGGGCTGTTTTTTGGGAGGCGCTGGCTGTGCTCAGATCAGCAGGACGCTCTCAGATGCTGCCTCACGCCGTGGTACTGAGAGGCAGCCTCTTGCTTCCTTGAGAGACAGCTTTCACCTGACTTTCTAGTGGCACGTTTTGCTTCTAATTTGGGAGAGAGAAGTCTAATCTGGCACAAGCCTGCCACCCTTGAAAGGCTGCCAGCCAGTTTATGGCACTCTCTGTCTGCCGGCTCCCTCCAGCCCCGGGGAGCTGCAGGAACGTTCTCTCCTGCCGTCCTCAGCTCCTCAGAAGCTGCAGGGATGCAGTGCTCCAGGAGAGGCAGCTTTGGCTGTGTGATGTGGGCTTGTAGGGACATTCAAAGGTTTATTCAGACGGGCTGTGATCCACTTGGATAAACGGCAGCTGGTTAGGGAGATTACAGCTACAGAAGTCGCTGCTAATGAATAATTCCTCCAGTGTCTTTCTTACAATAGCGGCACATTCACGAGGCGTGACTCCAACATATTCATCTTCCCGGAGCGTGCAGCTCCTGGAATGACCTTCTGGGAGGCTTTGGAAGCCTCTGTTTCTGTTTGTCAGTTCGAGGAGAGTCATTTCTGGCGTGACTTTTTACAGGGGGGTGGGGATTGCAAGTGCTAAAATGGGGAGCGTTGAAAAGTGGTCAGGATGGGGGCCAGGACAACTCTAAGGCTAAGGAGCAACGTGATGAGAGTTCAGCTCGTTCTGGGGTGGCTCAGTTTGAAGTCTCATCTGCCTTAGAGTTAGTTACTTTAAGTTATTAGTTACTTTATTCTCCCCAGTGCAAGCAGCCAGTGTTCAGAGAAGAGCATTGAGAAGGGCCCTGGCAGGCAAAACGCTGAATAAAATTACTCTGAGATGAATCCCTTGGCAGCAAGGTGGAGCTGGCTGGATCCTAGAGGTAGAGGTACCATCTCTGCCTTCAGCCTGGCAGACCAGCCTCAGGAAGAAGGGAAAATGGCAACAAAAGGTGCCTTTCTACAAATAAAGCCCAAAGGAGGGATGGAGGGGGAGCTGCTTATTCCTTCCTGTTGCGGAGGAGTAACTCTCCATGGCACTGTGAAGATACTAGGATTATTGTCAGGAGCTGGGCTCAGGAGAGCCATAAACCTACTGCTGCTCAATCCTTTGGGGGTTTTGCACCAGCAGGACACACGTGTGGAAGGGGGGCTTTGACCTGCAGGGCAGAAGGACCTGAGCTCTTTCCCTGTCTCTTCTTGGCTTTGGGAAATTTGGCAGCCCTGAGGCCCCTGGTGGCAAAGGATTTGTGGCAATCCTCTGGAGCTGTCACCCCCCCAGACACATCTCCTTTCTTCCTCCACTTTACCAAGTGTGAACTCTGCATCAATCTGGGGCTGAGACCCAGGCCTGAAGGGAAAAGGGGTTGTGGAGTGGGTGAGTCCCAACTCTGGGGTTGGGATCAGCACATGCCCCACTCTGCTGCTGACACCATGGGGCACCTTGGGTTTGTAAACCTTGGGATGCTTCCCAAAGCAGTGTTCCAGGGGGTAGTTGTGGGAAAACGGAGGATATGGGAGTCCAGGGAAAGCTGTTCAAAAGGGAGCCTGCGGAGGAGGCAGAATGAAACCACGTCCTGGCTCTGCACTGAGAAACCAGCACGTTCAGAGAGCCTGAAAGAGAGAATTCTCCTCCTTTTTGTCAACATGACAGCGACTGGGAGGACCAGGTGTGCTGAGATGTCCTCACCGATGTGCCACAGCCCCCATTTTCACAGCCTGCATTCTGCATTTCTCACAAAGTCCCCATCCCTCAAGCTGCAAAAAGGCTTTAGGGCCACCTCCAGCCCTTGGAGTCCAGGCCCCACTGGTTCCTCCCTCTCTGTCTCAACCATCCTTTCTCTTCTGGCTCCTTGTCAACTCAGTCAGTGAGTTTAGTAACTCATGTTTTTAAAGATTAGTCATCTCCAGGAATGACATTTGAAAGACTGACAGCTCCAATCAAATCACAAGGGCTGCTCCTGTGCTTGAAGATATCTGTTAAATTAAAAAAAAAAAAAAAAAGGTACAATCAACCTGGCTAATGAAGTGTTGTACCTTGAGATACAGCCAAGGGAAGTACAGATATGGCCCTAGTCACTCGAGGAAGCTGCCAGGCTGCCAGTGTGTGGGTTGGACAGGCTTGCAGGGTGTGTGGTCAGTCTGTGCTGCAGCTCTGGCGATGCTCTCCTACCCCTGCTCCCTCCCTGGGCTAGGGATGGCCTGCTCTCCCTCTCTGCCATGCAAGGTTGGTGACAGTCATAATAATAACGAGGTAATTTGCCTGGTTGATTTGAGATGCATCATAATTGCTGCGTGATTACAATATTCTTAGAGCAGCCATTACCAAACCCTCCAGTTTCTCCCCAGCTCCCCAAGGGCTTGTCTTGCACCTCACCTGGCAGGTAAAACCCTGCAAGGGGGTCTGTGTGTCCCTCAGCCACATCTGCAGCTCTGTCTGTGCGTGATGACGTGTGTGCGCTCTCACTTGGAGATCAGAATTCCCTGGTGCTGAGACACCCTGCAGATCACAGGGAATATATTCCTAGGTCCCAGCTGGTTTGGCCAGGCAGGACAAGCTTTTCCAAGTGCTGAGGATGGTCTTGGGAAGGGCAGGGGCTGTGAAGTGGTGCTGAAGGGGAGCCTGTAGGTGCCTGTCCTCCTGAAAGACCTCGTGTCCACTGCTCTTTTGAGCTGGGCTGTGAAACCACTGGCTTTGTTCTGCCTCCAGCTTTTTTGGCTTCTCCATTCCTTATTCAGAAGATCTAGGATGGGTTTGGCCCTTGGGTGATTCTAAAATTAGGAGAAATGACCTTCCCAGGCATGCAATCCAGGCCATGGGATGTGAGTTGTGCTTTGCCAGCACCTCAGGCATCGGTGCTTGTGCCACTGCTGTATTTAACCTCTGAGCTACTTGAGCCTTCTGATTCCTGGCCAAAAGCAGGCAGCTATTTCCATCTCACCTCTAGAGGAAGCTGAGGTGCAGGTGAGCCAAAATAATTTAGCCACAGGGAAGCCAGAGTCAGAACTAGGCTTGGATTGGAAGATGGACAAACGGGTGCATTTAGCCCGTGCCTTTCCCACTAAGAGCCAAATCCCATTTCCTTGGGCAATGCTGGAACAGCTCTGGGTTTATTGGATTGGCATATGGGGGTTTTAGGCTAGCAGAAGAAAAGAAATGGTTCCCTGCCAAATGCCTCTCAGGCCCTGTTATCCTGACATGTCAAAGGTTCCCAGGCAGGCAAAAGCCTCTGTGTTCACTGGGAGGTGAGAGAAGGAGGATGAGAGCCCTGTGTGCTCCCTTTGAGCAGGTACAGCAGGGTCAGGACATTCTGCCAAAATTTGGGAGAGACCAGAAATCAGAGGGAGACCATTTTAAAATGACCTTCCTGTTCCCAAGAAGGTTGGGGGGGGTTGTGGCTGCACTAATGGACTGCGAGCAGGGATTGATTGTGTTGCAACTGCTGAATTATAGTTGGGCATCTGCTTAATCATCCCAGATCCCCCCCACTTCCCTTTCCACGCTACAGCATCAAAGAATCAATGTTAATTCCTCAGTCCCATTAGTGACTTTTGCAGACGTCACAGGCTATCAGGCTCTCTGTGCCCTGTTTGACCACCCAGCGCTGAGCAGGGATCAGGATTTCGAAAAAGCTGTTTAACAGGGATGGGAGCTGGGAAGTTTCCCTGTAGGTTGATGTAACGGTTGTGGCTGATTTCTTGACCAACTGCTAAGCAGGGAGCTGAGAGCTCTGAGTGCCAGCTTTGCTGGATGTGTCCCATGAAGCCACAGGAGAGAGAACCTGCAGGAAATACTCCCGTGACTCAGGGAATGGCACTGCTGCTGTGCCATAAATCCATTCCTGCAGCGCTGGGGTGTGCTGTGACGCTGGAGGGTTTGTTGCCCGGGCAGCAGGTAACGAGGCCCCTGGATCAGGCTGCTCCAGCAGGTGCAGCAGTTAACCCTGGAGCCCTGGCCCTGCCTGGCTTGTCTGCAGTGCAAAGGTGCTTTGCAATAAGGCAGAAATTTATACGTCAATTTACAGCCCAGGAGCTTCTCGGCTCAAACGCCCTGCGTGGCTGCTCTGAGCGCCTCTGAAATACAAAGCAACTCGTTCCAGGCTTCCTCAGCCGCCTGGTGAGCAGCACGTGCTGGAAGTGGCGTCGGCAGGAGCGTGGAGGAGCTGAGGGGTGGGAATTCGCGGCGTGCCAGGAGCGCTCCGAGCAGGAACGGCATCGCTGCGCTCCCACGGCCGGGGATGCTCTTGGCTGCCTGTCCAGAGCACCTCACAGCCTGGGCATGCACACACTGTCCAGCAGCTCTGACAACACTCCTGCAAAGCAGTTCATCCTTCAGCACTGTCTCCAGGGACCTGTGCCCGCAGCAGCTTTTGTTTTCAGAAGCAATGGAGAATTTGGATGCTGCGTGGTTTTTCCCCCCAGCCTTCAAAGAAAACACCTTTAAGATACTCGGTGTTTGCAATCGCAAAAGAACAAGAATCATGCTTTTGAAAACTAAATCCCCTTTTAAGGTGTTTAGAGAGCCCAGTGGTGGCTTGCTGTGGTGGGAGAGGGCGAGCTTGCTCATAGCTCTGCAAGGCTTCTTTTTTCCCCTTTCTTTTATGTGTTAGAATCAGGTTATTAATAACTCTTTTTAAATAGAGCAGGATTTATTTTCTTCCAGGGGTAGGGAAGAGCTCAGTAATTAAAAGTAAGCGCTGATGGCAGGTAGAGGGTGGGTGATGCTGAAAGGTCTGTGCCCTTCCCTGCTGTGCTCCCCCAGCCTCATGTCAAGAGACAACAGTGTGTGGGAGGAGAGCAGTCTCATCTCCAGGTCTGGAATGGGGAACACTGGCAACTGGGAGATAATTAGGGCTTGCTGGGCACAGCTCTTCGTGTTTGATGGTCGTATTTGTGAACTTTCCCAGGTGCCAGTGTGAGGAGAGGCAGCTCCTGGTGTATCCCACCAGCCCAGGGCTCCAGATGTACCCACAGAATCCTTTCCCCTTAATTCAGAGAGTGTATAAAAGCCTGGGGCTTCTCTCAGCCGCCACCAAAAGCTGTGAAGTGGTGGTGTAATCCTTGCTGCAGCACTGGTGAGCATCACAGTCTGTCTTCCCCAGCCCTGTCCCTTCTTTCATCACCCTGCTCTGTTGTACTTGTCTGACTTGTCCCTTGTGTAGAGAGGAACAGTCCACAGGGGGACTGGTGTTAGCTTGGCATGTTTGGCTCCACAATTCAGCCTTGCAGATCCTGAGACAGTGCTGTTTGCTGACCTGCTGGTTGGACAGGTGAGGCTTGGTCGTTATGGCCTCTTATGCGAGGCATCACGTGGCAGCACGTATCTTCCAACCCTCTGGACAAAGCATATGCAAAGCCTGTTATGGAGCTGTGGAATTCAGTCCAATCACACTGAAATTGGGTCATCCTTTGTTAGTGTCACTTTTTCAAGCCTATGGAAGTCAGCGGTGCACAAAACACTCGGTGCAGCGCAGCCCACAGAGGTGGAAACAGAGAGCCTGGGAGTGTGTGTGATCCTGGCAACGCTGATGGGAGCTGAGCTGAGCAGAGGGGACAACTCAAGGTATCGTCCTGTCACCGGCTAAGGAGGCTCGATGGAGAAGCCCTCGGATGAGCTAATTGCTGGAGCGCTCTTTTCCCAGCCCTCATTCAGCATTCACCCACGAGCAACCTTAAAATCCACCAACTTTTCTCTAAGAAAAACAACTCCCAGTTGTCTTTCTATTTTGGAAGTGGGCTGTAAGTCAAACAGCTTTTCATCTTGATGGAGATGCTTTTTAAAAACCATGTGTGAAGTGCAGCCGTTTATCAAGAAGGATTGGGTGCTGTAGATGCTTTCTCATCCGAGACCTGAGTCAACCCACAGCTTTCCTGGCTGGAGAGAGTCCTGCCAATCCAGACTGACAGACCAGGGCATCCTCTGGAAGCAGAAAGGGCAGGGCTGCATTCCCTGGTCAGACTCTCCTGGACATCAAGGATCCACATCAGCCTTTATTGCCAAGTGCTTGGCACATTCTGTCTTTCTGCTTTGTTTATCAGAGTAAGACTGCAAAGCCCAGGTTCAGCCCTTTCCAAAATCACTTAATGAAGGGATTCCATCCTTGGAAAAGACCCTTGTGTGTCTTGGGAGCAACAAAAAAAGGAAGTGCAGTGCCTGTAGCTAAGGATCTTGGAGAAATCCTTGGCAGCGCTTGGGCACTGTGGTGATGATTGCAGTGTAAGAACCTGTACAGGAAGGCAAATACATTTAGGACAAGGAATCAGATCTTTCAAAGCTTTACCAGAAGATGTGCCTTGCTGTTGGAAGCAGTGAAATCTCAGGACTAGGCAGCATAGCAGCATGAGAGCAGTGTCATCACATCTCCTGTCCTGTTTCTAGCATGGGGAGAAAGATTAATTTGGAGAAGAGAAAGTTTCTGATGCTTATTAAAATTTGGCTGAAGCTCTGAAACTCAAGGGTTTATATGTTTTCCAAACTAGTGGGTGGTTCATTCTAATTCTGGATATATGTTTATTCACATACACAACTAATCCTTTTCCGAATCCTGTTAAGTTCTTGTTCTTCTTAGTATCCTGTGGCAATAAGTTCCAGAAGCTAATTGTGCTTGTGTTGAGCTCCCTTGATCCACTTTACTCATGCTTCCTTTAAAATTTAAGTGTTGTTCTAAGAAGCTTGGTTAATTTATTTTTTTTTTCTGTGAGATAATCTATGTTCTTGATCCCATTTGATTGCAACGGGGCTCAGGGCTGGAAAGGGGAGAGTAGGTCAGGTTTTGCTTCAACTGTTGCAAAGCTGGGGAAATTCTGGGCCTCAGTTTCTGTAACAGCTTGGAAAATACAAAGAGTGACCCACGGTAAGTGCAGTGACACAACTGTGGTTTGTAGGTGAAGCTGGACAAAAGCCTTGAGTGAAAAAACAGCCTTCCAAAACTGAGCTTCCTTACCAGGCTTTTCCAATATTTCTGAATTTTTTAAAGAAAGAAAAGAGGAGAATGCATTACTTCTCTAAGCCTGGCCACAGGAATTATTTAAAATTTTTAAAAGAAAGAAAACAAATGCTGGATGAAGAGACCATGCAAACCCTCACGCCCCATCACAGACCTGGGCTGCATTGGCTCCACAGTGTTAATTCCAGGGATGAATCCAGGTCTCCTCTAGCTGGAAGATCACAAACAGTGGTCTGGAACATTTCTGGATCATTCTCCCTCCCTTTGTTGACTTGCAATTCAAGCTTTGTGTTGCACAGTTCAGCCGGAGCTCAGGGAGGGTCCTTCTGTCCCTCTGTCCTTTTGTCTCCTCTGTGGTTGAAGGCAGCACCCCTGATTAAACCCTCGAAGGAGAAGCAATTCTGTGTGCTCATTACTCAGTTCTGGCTATGTTCTGCTTAATAACTAAACAGTAATTAGCTCCACAGTTTTGCTGCTATACTTATAATAGCCCCCATTAAAGTTATGGGGTTTTGAGGCAGTAATGGCTTACAGAGTAATTAACGAGCAAGAGGCTTTTATTACTACCTTTATTTTTAGCCTGTGCTTTAAAAGGCTTTCCTGCCAAATACCAAAATCTTAGACAGAGGCTTTTTCTGGTGTGGAAAGGAGCAGGGATGTGTGGGGGGCACCTGGAGCTGGCAGAGCCCCACTTACAGAACCACATAATCCCAGAATGGGCTTTGGGCTGGAAGGGACCTTAAAGCTCCTCTCATTCCACCTCCCACTAGCCCAGGTTGCTCCAAGCCCCGTCCAGCCTGTCCTGGGAAACCTCCAGGGATGGGGCACAGAATCATAGAATCCCGGGACGGTTTGGGTTGGAAGGGACCTTAAAGATCAGGTAGTTCCAAGCCCTGCCATGGGACACCTTTCATCAGACCAGGTTGCTCCGAGCCCTGTCCAACCTGTCCCCTTGGCTTCAGGGTCTGAAATTGCTGAAATCTCGCTGTGCCTGAGTTTGCTCTGGCTGAGCCTGGATGTGGATCCAGAAGGGGGTTTTGGGTCACAGTGGTTGTGCTCCAGCTGCTCGGTGGATTTTGGTGGGCAGAGCAAAGGGACCAGCTCTGGCTTGTGCTGCTCCAGCATCATTTTTTCAGCAGGGATCAGAACCAGTTGCTTTTGCAAAAGCAAAAAGAACCCTTTTGTGTGTTTAGATTTAGGGGACACTTTGCCCAGAGGGAAAAGCTGCTGGTGAGAATATACTTTGTATCCTGAAATGTGAGTGTTTATTTTCTTTTTAAAGCTTTTGTTGCGGGTTTTGGCTGTGTTTGTTTGTTATTTCCTGGCTGTTTTGGAACACAACTGTTTGCTGTGTTTTGTTTGGGGTTTTCTGAGTGTGTTTGCCTTATATCTAGACAATGTTTTTACTCCAGTGTACAGACACAAACTCAAATCATTCCGTTTAAGGTTTTTTAAATCATTTCTGCTCAGTGTGGGCAAACCAAGGATTAATGACACTGGGGCTGAGCAGCCCCAAAGGAGGGAGGAAGGTAAAACTGACTGTAAAGGTTGCAGATCAAATTAGTGCTTCCTATGGCAAGTGTCAGAGCTGATGCCAATTAAGTTGATTTAAAAAAAGAATCTTCAGTGTTTAATAATCCAGCATGTTACTGACACGTGGCTCCAGGATTTATTAAAGCTTTTTTTATTAGATGAGTGCCCTTTCCACACTGTCATGCCTCGACACCATTGCCCTCTGCCGGAGGATGGGGTTCTCTTTCACCATGTGGCATCTGATTCTTTCCAAACCGTGCAAAACACCTTTGTTTCAGACGTATTTTAACCCCCAGACCACTTGCATTTGAGCTGATGATTTGTGTCTTTACCCTGCTTTTTCGAAACTGAGGGGGAAAAAAAAAATAAAATAGAAAGTATACTTTCTGTAGTGCTAAAGAGTTTGGTTTTTTTAAATGGATGTTTAAATTTGTTCCTCCTCCTTCTTTTCCCTGTGGAGGAGGAGATAGCAGAAGCCTTAAACTGACAATCTGAACAAAGCAGGTTTTGTTTGGAATGTTTTCAGTGTGAAAAGAAGAGCGGTATCATGATGGGGGAGGGAGTAGAGGAGCCCATTCCCTTCAAGGGAAGGGCCTCGAAGAGGAGCATCGCTTTTCCCAGCCCAATTTTTGGCTGGTGCCGTGAAGAGCAACAAAAAGCATCGCTTGGCTCTGGCTGCAAGGGATTTTTGGGATGCAGGGCGAGCCCTCTGTCTTGTGCTGCGAAGCTGTGATTTCTCTCACCAGGCTGCCACGGAGCTCCTGGCTGGTGTTGCTCCCAGGAGGGCGTGGATTTCACCTTTGTGGCACGTGGCAGTGAGGGGGGAGCGTGGCTTTGTTATCCTGACAACTCCTGTCACCCCCGACCAAGGCCCTCGATGGTGTGTTGAGAGGGAACGTGCTTGAAATACTTTGGATGGAGATCTCACAGCGGTCCCAGGGGAGTTCTCACCATGTCCTTCAGTGGGGCTCCTCGGGGTCATCCACAAAAGCAATCCCTTGAGGAATTAGCAGTGAGCAGATGCCTTCGCTGCAGGGCAGAGTCCCTGGTGCTCCGTGGGGCAGAAGTGGGGGTCAGGCTGTGGGCTGTGGATGCACATTCCGCCCATCCCACAATCCCCAACTGGAATGGTGTCCCTTTTGGGCACAGAGGACATTATTCACAGCCACTGAGCTGATTCATGTGCAGCTCCATCAGAGCTCAGCCAGCTCCAGGGGGACACAGAAGAGACCGTTCCCTGTCCCCTGGAGCTCCCTGCTGCCAGCCCAACAGCTCTCTCTGCTGGGGCACGAGTGGGCTGTGCTGGCCCCTTGGCATCTGGAGCTGCACAATAGCAGCGGACTGACCGGGGAGCTGCCAAATGCTCCGTGGCAAATTAAAAGGAATCGATGCCGGAGAGAGCAGAGCACAGATCACTGGAGCCTGCTCGTTTTCCCTTGTGCTGGAGGGCTGGAAATCAGAGCAGCACCCCAGCCCAGAGGTGACCGTTCTCCATCCCACCGAGGCCGGGGTCAGCCCGTCCCGTGGGAGGAGGCTGAGTGGAGCCTGGCTTGGCAGGAGGCAGGGAAAAGGCGGCTATTGAGGCGGGAGCGCTGTGCGTGGAGGAGGCTGCCCCTGACAAACGGGGCATTTGATGCGTGCCAGCCCACCGTGGCAGCTTGCCACGGGCTGGGAATGGGCTCCGTGCGGCCCTTTCAGCCTCTCATTTCCTCCCACCCCCTCTCCAGCGGCAGAGCCCTTTCCCGGGGGCATTCCCGGGGAAGGCACTTCACCGGGGAAGGTGTTGAGGCTTTTCAGCTGCCCCTCACGGCTCTGCCCTACGGGGATGCCCAAGGGACGTGTTCCAGCTTTATTAGAGGATTCAAAGCACGCCAGCATTCCGTATCCTCTGTTGAGCAACTGCAGGGACAGCAGGGATGAGGCCACATGCTCTTTCCTGAGGGCACTGAGCTTTAGCAGAGCTGGGCCAGCAGGATTTCTCTGGCTCCAAGAGCCCCAAGAGCTGGACAGGGATGCAGCAGAAGGCTGATGTTTGCTGGAATAATTCCTGCTCTGGTTTATTTTGTCTGCTTTCACCAATGGAAAAAAAAATTAAAGAACTCTGAGTGGGGAACTGGCTGTTGGCTGGAGTTGGCTGAAAATTTTTGATGGTTCAGGTTTTGTATGTGTGGGGAAAAACCTGAAACTTTAGTTGAAGGATATTTTTATTTTTTTTAGGGAGAAAAGCCCAACCTGTGTTCTCCTTACCCCTTGTTTTCCCTGGTAAATTAATACCTCTGTGATTGGAGTGCTAATTGGGAAGAGCCAGGTTCTGTCCAGCAACTTGAACATCAATATTCCTTTAGGAGGACACAACCTGTCAGATCCTGGAGCCATTTCACTGCAAGTCTTCCACTGGGCTCAGTGCCAGAGCCTGACTGTACAGCCCAGTGGCCAAGGCATGGCCAAGGGAAATTCAGACCCATCCAATTCGGGCTAAGCAGGGATTTGAACCTGGGTTTCTCTGTGCAACCAAGAAAAAGCAAGCTCAGGGACCACACTTTGCAAAGTAGCGTCATATCCATCGCCCAGGCTCGGGGAGCTCGCTCTGATTTAAGGAGGGGATCTGATAATTTCCAGGTCACTGGTGGTGACTGACCAGGCAGAGGGAGATCAGTGCTTTACCCAGAGCAGCTTTTTCCCTGCATCCCACTGTGGTGTTCCCAGGCTGTCCCTTGCACTGCAGCCCTCTTAGCAGCCGACTAATGCGTTCCCCCACATGGGAGCAGTGGTACTAAACTGCTACCCATGTTTGCAAACTGCCCACCCTGCGTGGCCCTGTTAAGTGCTGTGCTTTGCCTGCCAAGCTGCTTGGATGAAATGCAGCCTGCTTAAATCTTGTATGTGCTCGTGTGGAATCAAACTAAGCCGTTGTGGCACTTTAATACACTCCAGCCGCGGCACCTCTGGGATGGAAGGAATGAACCTGAGCAGGCTGTTGGAAGCCTGGGCTGAAATGCCAGTGGGATGGGCTGAGCTGAGAAGGAGTAGTGATGGGAAAAACGTGGGATGACCAGCTGCACTGGAGCCATGCTCCCAGGAGCAGAGGTGCAGCCACCCCGAGTGCTTCACCCGGCCGAGGGACAGGCTCTGGAGAGTCACAGCCCTTGCTGATGGGTCAGCCAGTGATTCGGTCATGATGGTCTCTGCTCTCTCCTTGGCCTTGGGCCTGGCAGGTGATGTGTGAGGCTTGGCTGCCTTGTGGTGAAGGTGCTTTTCCCCTTGGAATGGTTCAGGCACTGCGGCACTGAGCAGCTTTCGCTTGGCTGAAGCAAGGGCCTTGCTTGACAAGTGCATGCAAAGGAAAGCAAGGCTCTGCACACCCAGAAGGCATCTCCCTGGAGGGGTGGGACACACTGCTGCTGCTCACTGCCCCAGCTGGATTTGTTCTTCTTGAGGACATTTGTGAGCTCTGTGAAGCAGCTCCCCAGTACCTTTCTCTGCCTACTCGCCTTTGCTCTTCTGTTGCAGGTTTCCTTCCAAATGATTCCCTGAAGTACCTGCTGGCAGCTCCAGCAGTGCTCTGCAGAAGTGCCCTCCTGCTCCTGGTCTCAGCAGCCGAGGCCCCTCCAAACCTGCTTCTGCAATGGGTGGGTTGTAAGCACTGGTAAGACCCACGAGTCGTGTCGCCTTCGCTGCTCTCTCCCTCTCTCGCGTTTTCTCTCTCTCTGTCCCTGTTCCTTCTTGCCCATTTACTTCTGTTCTCCATGTGCTCTGCTGTTCTGTCTCTGGGGTTTTCACTGTCAGGTAATGAGGAGCTGTGGGTCCAGTCAGTCTTGGAGATGCCGAAGAGACGAGACATCCTGGCTATCGTGCTGATAGTTCTGCCCTGGACTCTACTAATCACCGTCTGGCACCAGAGCACCATTGCTCCACTGCTTGCAGTGCACAAGGGTGAGAGAAATCAAACCAGCCCATGCCAAGTCTGTGCACCCCTCCCTCGTCCTCATCTCCTCTCTCATTTCATTTCTTCATGGCAGCCCATGCTCATCTCAGCTCCCAGCCCATGCTCATGCAGAAGCCTCCCCACTTCTGCCGTAGGAACAGCCCAGTGCTCGTAGGGGTTCCTCAGAGCCATCAAACTCCAAGTCATGGGATGTGCTTACTGCACTTGGAGAGCTCTTTGTGGCCCAAATCCAGAGTACTGCTTGCCTTTGTTCCCTGACGAGAGGATTCCCTTCCTGCTGGCCTTTTCAGCTCTCAGCACACAACTTATTCCAGCAGGAAAGCTGCGAGAAGGAGAGCAGAGGAAACAAAGCTGCTGCTTGAGATGTGAGGCAGAGAGCACTTTTTAAGGAAAGCAGCAAACTGGAGCTCTTGCCCTTGAAGGAGATCTCACCTGGTGGAGTTACAATGCTGTGAGAAGTTGGCTCTCACAGTGCCTGTCACACACCTCAGGAAACAGAGCCCTGGCCCGAACCAGGTGACTGAAGCAAGTTATGAGGGAACCTCTCTGGCCTGAAGGGTCTTAGCTGGGATCCTGTTCGTGGCACAGCAGCAATATCTGAGGGCTGTGGAAGCTCTTGGGGGCTGGAAGAAGCCACACTGCCTTCTGTCTTCCTCCTTCTTGGTTCTGCCCTTCTGCTGAGGGCAGCTGGGTCGGCTGGGGGAGGCTGCTCTGTCGGGAAGAAGGCCAGCTCATCTTCAGGTGCCTTTCATCCTTCCCGGCCCCTTCCTCTGGGGGATTCTCTTCCCTTTTCCTCTTAGTGTTTGTCCCCATCCTCCACATTTGCTTATCCTTTTGCTAACGTGCAGCTTGAATTGTAGGAAGTTCAGAGTCTGTCCTGAGCAGCTTCACCTTTCCCCTGACAACCACCCATGACTCTGAGCAGGGAAAAATGACTGTGGTCCCCTCTGGAAGGCAGACAATGTTTCAGAGGACGAAGGATCTGCTGGGCTCTAAAACAGGACTTTAAAGACTGCTAAGATGATGCTGTCTGTCTGTAGAGCATTTTGATTCACTGCCCTGAAAACTGGCAGCTGTTTTCTGTGATCGGCCACTGAAGTTACAGCACAGAGACTGCTCTGCTCTGACTCAGTGGAGAACTTACTGATGATTTTGCTGAGACACTTCTCTGCTTCTCTGAGCCTCCAGTGGAAAGTGAGTAGGGGATAGAGACCGACCTCAAAGCTCTTGAGAGAAATAATTTTATTCTTGTGATGCATTTCTGAGATCCTTTGGTAGCAGGTGCTGGAAGAAGCGTGCACCTGGAGATGCCCAGAACAGCAGTGCTGCCACGTGCCAGGGCTTGCAGCTGAGGGTTTGACCTCCAGGGGTTTGCAAACTGTCCCAGGCACCGTCCTGGCTAATTGCATTTGTGTCCGTGTCCAATGCATTTTGCAGAGTTATTTTTTAATTCATTCCAGTGTTCTCTGCTTTCAGAGGGCTCTGCTGTGTGATGGTGTGCTTTGCCTTGTATAGGGAGTGATATCAACCTGTGCAGGACACTTCATCCCTATTCCCTGCCCCAAATACCCACCCTCTCTCTGTCAGTGCCATGGAGTACGAGGCCTTCATTTGGTTCAGGACTGGTATCAAAGTCTGTGCAGCTGGAAGAATAACATGGTACAAAAAAACCATGGGCAGTACCCTGCTGGGTCAGATCTAATGGCTGTCTGCTCCTCTTCTTTCTCATCTGAAATTCCTGGGAGTAGCTGGTTTTGCAAAATCTGTGGCTCAAAGTATTTTGTGCCCACTGGAGAGGCAGGCTTACATCCTGAGTGGAGGTCTCCCTTCATCTCTCTAGACCACGGCATTCCTGCTGCTCTGCAGTGGAATCTGTGGAAGTTGCACCCTGAAAAACCGACAGGTGCATCAACACTGTATTTTTCCTTGAGCTGATGGTGAACAAGTCTATTTGCAAGGATTTGATATGTATCTGATCTGCTCATTGTTCACATCCACGCTGCTCAATGGGCTGCTCTGTTCTGAGGTTGGTGGGATCTTTTTGAGGAGAGGTTAGTCAGAGGCAGGTGAAAGTCTCTGCAGGAAAAAGCCTACAATTACACGCTTTAATTCCTACTCTCCCCTGCTGGGTTTGAAGTGTGCCTTTCCCCACTTCTCTGTGCCCCATCTGTGCCTGGCAGAGAGCAGAGGGGTTCTGCAGTGTCCTGCTGCTGGGGGGTCTTCACTGGGTTGATGTTTTCCACCAGTTGGTTCCCTGCCTCCTAATCCAGGTGCTCTGTCCCACTGAGCACGACGCCCAGAGCACTGGAGCTCTTCAGGAATGTTAGATCATCAATCCACATGGCTATTTTCTTTATCTAAATCTAATTCCTCTACAATCCTGTCTCTTCTGGGTGCTTTTTGGAGCTGCTCATTGTGAGCCCTCATCAGCGCTGTCCTGAGCTCCCGGGCCTAGTTCGGGGCTGGTTTTCTAACAGCAGAACCCTCTTTTCTCATGTGTGTTTGTCCCTGAATGCTTTATTTATTTGTGTCCCTATTTATTAAAGCCTCCATCCAAGCCTCCTTTCCTCTGAGCCCGCGGGGGTGACGTGCTGTTTAACAAGCAGCCTGGCTCGCTCGGGGGGGTGTCGGACGCCCCGAGTCCATGCGGCTTTCTCTTCTCTCCATGCCCTTGCCCAGATGATGGTGGTGACTCCCAGCGTGATCTCGCTGCAGGCTTGGACTCCAAGGAATACTGCCTGTCGGACCGGGACATTGTGGAGGTGGTGAGGACAGAGTATGTTTACACGCGCCCACCCCCGTGGTCGGACACGCTGCCCACCATCCACGTCGTCACCCCCACCTACAGCCGGCCCGTGCAGAAGGCAGAGCTCACCCGCCTGGCCAACACCCTCCTGCACGTGCCCAACCTGCACTGGATCCTGGTGGAGGACTCCCAGCGTCGCACCCCGCTCATCACCCGCCTGCTGCGGGACACGGGGCTCAACTACACCCACCTCAACGTGGAGACCCCCCGCAACTACAAGCTGCGCGGGGACATGAGGGACCCCCGCATCCCCCGCGGCACCATGCAGAGGAACCTCGCCCTGAGGTGGCTGAGAGAGACCTTTAACAAAAACAACAGCCAGCCCGGGATTGTTTACTTTGCTGATGACGACAACACCTACAGCCTGGAGCTCTTTGAGGAGGTAAGACCCCGCCCGGGGGCATGTGAGAGTGGGGTGGGGGTGAAAAACGCTGGGAAAAATGCTGGGCACATCCTCTCCTGGGCTCTGGATCAGTCTGCTTCCCTCTGCACCCATCCTCTGGTTGTCTCTGGGGCTTCTCTGCTCTGTATGTTTCCCAGAGTCGTTCATCCAGGAACTAACGCCATGTGAGGTCCAGGAATATTTCTGTAGTGTTTCATATAGCCAAGAGGAGAAATTGTTTGCAGTGTCTTCCCAAGACCCATTTCATCTGCCAGGATGCCACTGATGCTGGTTTCGTACAGAGAAATGAGCCAGTTCAGTCCTGGAACTGATAATCCCACGACTGTCCCCATTTCACATATGATGGAGATTCTTCAAATCGGGTGTGTGAAGTAAGAGGAACCCCAGTTTCCCTGTGGCATGTGATCAGGAGGCAGCTTTCACTGCAAAGGAGGCTAATGAGGAGCTGCCCTCCCCTGTGGGGAGCCTTGTTAGGGTTGGAACATCCCCTACTGCCCCACATGCCTGTGCAGCAGCACGTGCCTAGCAGAGAAACTTGGCCATCCTCCTTCCACACCACAGGCTGGAGGAGATTTCAGTGCCCAACCATCCTCTGGGGGAAGAACCTTTTCCTGAGGTCCAACCTAAACCTCCCCTGACACAACTTCAGGCCATTCCCTGGGACCCTGTTACTGGTCACCACAAAGAAGAGAATTTCAGCACGTCCTGGCCTTGAGCAGGGGAAGGTTTCCATGTGCTTTCCCACCTTTTCTGTTTGTTCCACTCCAGCTGGGGCTCTAAATGAACTCCTGAGCATCTCCCTGTCTGCAGGTTTGGAAGGTATTACAGTGCCAGGTACACTGTTCCTCACCTGGCTTCCAGCTCAGAAATTATTTGTTCTCTTGCTCTCCTGAGGCCAAACTCTTGCACAATGGACAAGGAAGGAGGATTGCTCCCTTCCCTGCCAGTTGCCAGTCTTCATACCAGGGATCTCCTATTTATTCCCTCATACACACCTCTTTCCCTTCCCTGATGGCTCTCACTTTAGCTTGGACAGCCACAGGAATACACATGCTTTTAAAGCTGAAAGTGAATTCAGACTGAATGTCTTTCTTCCCCAGTCCCCTTTGAGGTTGCTCTGGCAGCATCTTGAGGCAGACTCCACACATGAATAAAGCAGAGAGGGTTCCTTCATTTGCTCGTGTGCTTTGCTCGTAGAGCCTTCTCCTCTCTGATATGTCTCTGCAGTTAAGGTCACAGGCAGCCAAGGAAATGTGCTGTGAAATGCTGAAGACACACATTATTGCTCCCCATGGACAGGGGCTGCCGTGAGCATCTGTATAATGCAGAAGGGCAAGTGCCAGAGCTCTTCTGCTCTCGTTTGCGGTAATTAGCAGTGATGAGATTAGCTCTGGGAGATCCCTGATCTAAGAGACCGAGCTGAGAGCAGAACGGGAGGCTGAACCTGCCAGAGAGCAGGGCAGGGTGCTGGGGGCGAGCTGAGCAGGCAGACAGGCATCCAAGGCATCTGCCTGGGCAAGTGCAGGCAGCTGAAATGGCCCTTGGTGGCTCTTCTCTATTTCTGGTGACTCTGTGGGGAGCAGAGGCATCCAGTGCTGTGCTGATGGATGGGAGCAGCTAGAAAGCACCGTGTCTGGAGAGGCTGTGCTTCCCAGCTGAAGGCCTTTGGACAAAAAAAAAACCCACAAAAAACAGGAAACACACTCATAAATCCCCGAGATGTTTATTATTGGCAGCTTTGTTTTTTTAGTGCTGAGCTGGTTCCACTGAGTGGCCATCCACTACCAGTGCTGTTTTTAGCTGCCACTTTCCAAAGCACTTTGCAGGAACAAACTTCTTAACGCCAATTCGTAGATGTTAAAGAGGACATTCCCCTTTTTATTCTTATCCCCCAATGCTGCCCATTGGGAGGAGAGCTCCTCTAATCCAACGTGCCAAGTGACAGATGGACAGGGCTTTTTATTACACATACTGTTTACATATTCATTAGTTATCCTTGCTTACTGAATACATATTCATTAGTTTGCTTTACATAGTCCCACCTCTACTGGAAGTCCTTTGGTCCTTCTGGGTTGCCTTCATCGTCTTGACCTCAGTTCTTGAGCAGGTACAATGTCTGTGTGTGCCACCATCAAAACAGAAAGGTTTGTTCTTTATTTTATCTGGGTACACAAAGCTGAGTTTACGAAATCACAGAATCAACCAGGTTGGAAAAGACCTCTGAGATCACTGAGTCCAACCCGAGACCCAACACCACCTTGTCACCCAGCCCATGGCACTGATGCCACATCCAGTCTCACTTTAAACACCTCCAGGGGCGGTGAACCCACCCCCTCCCTGGGCAGCCCATTCCACTGGCTGAGCACTCTCTCTGTAAAGAATTTCTTATTAATGTCCAACCTAAACCTCCCCTGGCACAGCTTAAGACCGAGCTCTCTTGTCCAACTGGTGGTTCCTGGGAGAAGAGATTGACCCCCCCCCGGCTCCAACCTCCTGTCAGGGAGTTGTAGGGAGTGATGAGGTCTCTCCCCTGAGCCTCCTCCTCTCCAGGCTGAGCC
>JAWMRA010000063.1:3484480-3671934 GCA_035584735.1 Pseudotriccus pelzelni
TGATTTGAAAGGCTCATGCAGCCTTAAAATTGCAGCATATTAAATCCCTAACGCTTCCCTCCCAAAAAAAAAAAAAAAAAAAAAAAAAACCACACACAGAAAGATAATGAAAACTTGATGAAGCACAGGAGGAAGTTCCTCGTCAGCAACCTGCAGTGGTGGTGAATCGGATTTCCACAGCTCACTAACCCCTTAAGTGTTTAATAAATCCGGGAGATCTGTTCCAAGGATAAGGTGGCCCTGGTATCTAACCAGACAGACTCTACCTGCTGTCATCTTTCTTGGAGCTGACCCTGCGCAGCAGGACCAATTACCCAGCTAACAAAGTGGAGACGAGCGGCTCCTTTTGTGCCATCCCGTCCCCTGAGCCGAAGGCATCGTGGTTGCCATGGCAGCATCGCTTGAGAGACTGATAACGGCAGCGGCTGAGATAAAGCGGCTGCCAATAGGGGGGTGTAGGGGTTTTTTTTTGACTCCTCCTTTTCTTTCGGCGTGGATTTTGTTCGTTAATCGTGCGCCCTTGCGTTGGCAGGTCGGAGGGACGGGGCTCCTCCGAGCAGTCCCCGGTGCTGGGATCGCTCGCTGGGGTGAATCGGCGAGTTGAAAATGTAGTAAGAACCTAAAAGACACCTTGGGAAACGAGCTGTGGGATGGCTGTGCAGAAATACCCGAAGGAAAAAATCCCTGCTTTCCCTGCAGTACAGGGAAAAAACATCTTAGGGTCCCCTGTAACTTGCTTTCTAAGCTGTCACGCTTCGTGCAGGTGACACTTGTGTCGTGTTTCAGTGTAAGAATTCATGTCTCTTGCTCCCTCAGCTGCTCCTTACAGAATTGCTCCTGGCCAGGGAGTTGTAGATCTTGGCAAATGAAGAGTTACAAAGCTGAGGTTGTGCCAGGAAAGGGTAATTGGGGAGCTGATGGAAGCAGGCAACTGATGTCCTAATCATCTGGCTGGTGGCAGGAGCCCCAGCTGGCACCTCAGAAGTGATCTTGAGGGTGAGCTGTTTGTCTCTCCATCCCTGTGGAACGTGTGGATGTGTGCTTCATTCTTTGGAGAAGTCATCTGCTTGTCAGCAGCCACAGGGTCCAAAGTATTTCCAAGTTCTGAACTGTCCTTCAGCTTGGCATCTGAAAAATATTGAACTAAAAGGCAAGTCTGAAGTTCTTCCCTCTTTTTTTTTTTCTCTCGTTTTTTTTTTTTTAAGGCTGTCTTAATACAATTATGAGAAGTCTAAACTCCTGACAGCTGACTTGCATATTTGAAGCAATTCAGCAAAATTGGAGACAAGTAGAGGCAGCTTTGAGTGAGGCCTTGATGTTCAGGTTCAGGACTGGCAGTCAGCCTGATTTATTGGTACTAACTTGTTCAGGGATCTTGGCAAAATTGTGCCCCGGCTTCCTGCCTTCCTTTGCTTATTCAGTATTAAAAGTACTGACTGATTTGAATCCTTTAATATGTCTCAGCTTAGGGAGGATATAAAACACCGTGTCCTGATGCTGCACGTAACCAGACTGTCCTAAACCAGGGTAATTCTGTGTGCACAGAATGGGCACATTTTTCTGCAGTTTTGTTCTTTGTTTGCCCTGTCAGCCCGGGGATTGATGACCATTTCTCTTCAAGCCTGCGTTTCCTCTGGCTCAGCACTTGCAGTTGTAATTCTGGGTCAGGGCAACGTTACCTGAACCAAACGACTGATGGTTAAACTGGCCAAGCTCTGCCTCAATACTGGAAACTCCAGTTCTACAGAACTGCGTCCTAAGCGATTATTTTTAACAAATCCTGCCATAAATGGCATTTGTGCCCCTCAGGGATGTGAGATGTGAGGGCACAGACCTCGACTGGCAGCAGGAAAATACTGATTTGCATGGAGAAGGCAAAGCCTTTACACAGCGCACATAATGCACATTGTAAAACAGTTACAATAACATTCACTGCAGCCATGAAAACAATTTTACAGCAGATTAAACACACTTAGAAAACGGGGCAAGATGAGTGAGAAGGCAATGCTGACACTAAATTAGGCTTGAGTCAGCAGCAGCAAGAGAGCAGAAGAGAAAATGAGAAAATATTCCAACTGTCCTGCTGTGGTTTTTTTTTTCCTAGGCCAACTCCATTCTGTGTTCATCTGTTTTGGGGTGCTGTTGAATTGACAAGCTTTGCTGCTCTCCCCATCACGCCTGTTAGTGGGAAATAATGGAATGGAGATGAGCATTAACTGGAAGAGTGTTCAGAGGGCAAGTCACTCGCATAGTTCTTGGACAAATAGTGGTTTAGTGGATTTGCTCTTCCTTCTTTGTCATGTCTCATGAGCTGTGAGTGCTTCAGAGCGTTTGGTTTATATTTCAGAGAATCACTTGGTTGTCACCAGCACTGTGTGACGCATTTGAGGTGCATTATCAGGAGTGTGTTGTTCCTATGCATAGCTTGGAATGTCTGTCAGGCCAAATTATTTATGTCAGGCACAGAAGCTCAGGAAAATGCTGGGGTTTAGGTTAGACATGGTCTTGAACAGTTACAGGTTGCAGGAAAAAAGGAGTTCTCTGCTCAAAACCACAGTAAACCTGCAGGAGACTGTAAACCACAAACTCTGGATGCACTGAGTGCTGCTTTTTGCCTCTGAAGTCTGAACCACGTTGGCAGCAGGGTCCTAAAATGCAGAGGAGCTATTGCCCAGGTGATGGAGACATTGCTGAAGGCTTTGAGCAAGCCTCCACTGCTGATTAAACCTGGAAGGTCAAACACATTTGCCTCAGCTGCTTGGTTGTGTCTATAGAATTTTCATTAATGAGCTGTTACTTCTTGACTTTACATGTGTGTGATGGTTGATTATGCAGGATTATCTTCCTGCAGCACACAGACACCTGCTAAAAAGGGAGTAATCTTGTTAGGAGCAAAATCTCATCTGATCGTTAAACACGGTGTGCTTACAACCCACTTGTCAGCTCTGCTTAATTCAGCATGCAGGTCTCTGTCAGAACCTCTATTGATTCATTGGGATTGCCTGGCATCTTTGGAGATAATAATCCTGCATGTCTGACAAGCTGCCGGGCTGTTTCAGGAGCAGAGTTGGTCATAAAGGCTGCAGGCTGTGGGGTCTGGTTGGCTTTGTGCAGGAGATGGCAGGGGGAGCTCACCCAAGGGTGTCACTTGGGTTGGTGCAGAGTGACAGAACTGTGTGATTTCTGTGATGTCTCGCCAGCCTGAGATGTCTCTGAGCTCAGGAGCTCCCTGGAGTCGTGCTGGTGCCCACAGCAATGGCTTTGAGGGAACCCTTGCCACGTTGCACCTCTATCAGTGTTCATGTCAGCTCAGTTAACCGGTTAAGGGGGGCTGTTCTGGTCTGTGCAAGGTGGATGTGGAGCCCTTTTTCTTTTGCTGAAAAAGGACGTGTTCCTGGAGCTTTTGAACCTTTCGGGCTGCCCCTGTTGCTGTATGGTGCTGCTTTGTGGAAGGAAGGTTGTGATATCTATAAAAGTACCTATTGAAAATGCAAAAAAATCCCAAGGGAGGTCAGGATATGGGAGAATGGCATTCACTCAGTTCACAAGCAAGTTTCCACAGGGAGGTCTTCCACAGGCAAAGGACAGAATGTGAAAGGCTCTCTGAGACCCAGGAGGGTGCATCCCTTGCAAGTGTGGAGGAGATGTGCTGCTCCTAACCATGTTTGGACCTGCCCAGGGCCCAGACAAAGCCTTCTGGGACAGGGCTCTCTGTCCTTGTATTTGCATGGGTTTATTTGAGGGTGTCTGATGGAATATTGCACAAGTTCTAACTCTTGAAGGATGAGAGGAGGTTAAATGAAAGTCGAGAAGTTGATTCTATCAAGATCATCTGGGATTTTCCACTCTGGCAGATTCATTACTTTCAGAAATGATAACTGATTGTATCTGAAGAGGTGAAGGGAAGAGTGATTTAAATCGTGTCCATTACCTGTCAGCAAATAATGCTGCATGGAGCTGTGAGGAGTGAAATGAGCACATTTGACACTATTGTTAGCTCTCCTATTTGACTTTTCAATGAGAGCTACTGCCTGTGCCTGTTTCTTTTTTCTTTTTTTTTTTTTTTTTTACACACATGCGCTTCAGGAAAACTTCAATTTTCGTAACATTTCTCTTGGTAGGGAGAAATACCTGTGGAATGTGTACAATGAGTGCTCATGGATAAGGAAGGCCAGGAGAACAGTTTATGTATTCAGTCTTACTGCAAACACCTACCCCTGCAGTCACTGATGCAATATTCTGATTGCTAATCACATTTCTATAGAGCAAACAGTTTTCTGAAGTGTTGTTTGCACTCTATCCCAAAGCAAATATGTATTTTTGATTTGAGAATAATGCCAAGTTTAAGTAACTTCTGTTTCCCTCTTAACAAAAGCCATCGCTGTTAATTAGTCAGGGCAAAAGAGGAAATGCTTATTTGAGGGGATAGTTTACTCTCATTTCAGCTCTTACTGGGTGTTTATGTAGATGTTTAGGAGCTGATACTGGAGGAGAGATTTGGTTCTTGGAATCTCCTTCTGCCTTGTCCTCAGGATGCTGAGTGCATTGGCAAAGCAGCCAAAGCCTGGCTGAAAAGAACCATCAAAGCCACAGATAATTCCCAGTGCGATGTGATTATTCCCCTGTCCAGCAATCCATGTGCTGGCTCTGGGCAGGCTCAGCTGGAAACGGTGGGAACAGGAATTTTGGTGCCCTCAGTGGGTTCTTCAGCTGTGGTGTTGTTACAGGGGCCGTTTAGCCTCTCTGCAGCTCACTTTGCTGTTCCAACGTGCTCTTCTGGCCTTGCTGCTCACCTTGATTGGCCAGGTTTTAGGAATTTAATTTGTGTGGGATTAGGCTCTTAGTCTTCACATGTCACACGTGCACCCTGAGCTCCAGGTGAGGTGAAAGGCCTTTCTGGAGCTAGTCAGGATCTTGGATTCCATCCTGACAACTGCACTGTCATCCTGAAGGGCTGCTGACACATCCCGTTTGCCTCCACGGTCCACCTCCTGTGGATGAAATTTGCCTCCCTGCTCTTTTAAAAGTTAAATGTCTGTGGTGGTGCTGTGAGACTCGTTAAAAAGTAGGGCCTGAAGTATGTTCCAAGACTTTTATGGGAATAGCCCTCAACAGTCGGGAGAGGCCATATTTTGGTTGATTTCCTTAGGAAATGAAGCACACAGCGTTTTGTGCTCAGTGTTTTGAGGGTGTAAAACTTGTTTACAGCTTGTGGAGCGTGTGCAACTTCCACAGTGTTTCTGGGCTGAATGTTAATAAACACCTTTGAGTTGTAGGTTGAATACAAAACACATTTTGGAGGGGTATGATGGGACCAAAAGAAGAAATCTTGGAGGGTTCTATTTCCTGCCAACCCACTAAAACTCCCAGAATTTGGGGTAGGGACTATCTTGGTGCAGTGGGGCAGAATTTTCCCCTTCAGTCTTAGTAGCCTCCCATGAAATAACCCCCCTGGCAAAGCAGACCTTCTGCTGGCTTTTGAAATACCTGGCACTGGCATCTGCTCCTTTAACTGTGACTGCTGGGAACGAGGCACAGTAAACTGGAGCTCCACGGGAAGGGTTGCAGACTCAAATCTGCATGGTGGAAACGCTGACAGACACGGAGGCAGCAGGTGAGATAAAGGTTGTCTGTAGGTTCTTTTTTTTTTTTCTGAGGGCTGTGTGTTTTTCCCGGCAGGAGGGGACGAGGAACTACAAACCAGTGGCTCCTCTGCCTTCCTGGGCTGCTTCCCACGGGAGCAGAGTTGCTGTCACCGCTCCTGTTGGGCTCTGTTTCTGGAAGTGCTCTTTGCTGTGGCAGGTGTGCAGATAACTCTGTCTTGGGGGTGGCGTTTCCTGAGGAAGGAGGGCCTCCATCTGTTCAGGAGAGCTGTGCTGAGCAGTGCCACCCTAATTACAGAGGAGCCTCTCTCCTCTGAGTGGAGTGCAAAAGCTCCAGAATTCATTAACAGAGCTGAAGAAGAGAGAGGGGCAAGGAGGTGCATTTTCTAGGTGGGGAATAGAAAAGGGGTATCTTGCTTTCCTGGCAGTGCTGAGACCCTGGAGGGAAACCCTGACTTCATGGGGAAAGTCCTGTTGGCATTTTTAAGGTGAAACTTTCTGAAAAACTGGAGAACATTTCCTGGGCTGGTTTGCAAACCAGCCTGGATCCCCTTACAATAAGGAGCGGGTGTTGCTGGGGCTGTGTTTGGCTGGAATGTGTTCCTTGAGCTCGGTTTTGAAGTGCCCTGCCCAGATCCACCAGTTTTATCTGGAGCAAACTGGCACACACAGAATGTGATTCATTAATAATTGATACCTCTTCCCTGCTTTGGATGCTCTTAGCACCATGTGGGATAAGGAGAGAGTGGCGGCACACAAGGAATGTATAAATAAGAAGCAGTTGTTCTCGTGCCCTTGGGAGACTTCTCTCACCACAGCTGCTGAGCCCCCAGGAGCTTCTTGGCTGACAACCTGTTTTGCACTTGTTCTCTTGTAGCAGAAATTCATAGTTAATGGGTAATGCTGAGAACTCTTGTTTCATCCGGAGAGCTCAAATGCTTGAAAACACCAACCAACTTCACTTGTGAGGTGAGATCCCTGGGTGGGATTCCCAGTTTGGAAGGTAAAAATGGCCTTACAGAAACAAGAAAGGATGGAAGGAAGGTGATGGCTGAGCTGAGGGAAGGAGTTTCGATGCTCTTGGGCCCCTCAGGGGGCTGTTTCTGAGCCGTGCTGCAGGGTGCTGCTGTGTCTGGGGATGAAGGAGTTTGTGTCCCCTGTACATCTCCACAGCTGGTGGGTTCAAACGTGGCCTGCAGGTGACGTGTTTGTGGCCACACCTGCTGTTCACATTTGGCTGTATCTGGTGTAGTGACAGCGAGGACAGCTGTGGAAGTCACTGTGGGGAAAAAGTGTTTATGCTTGTGTTCAAAAGCTGCAGCTGCAAGCCCAGAGAGCAGCGAAGGTGGAACAAATGGCACTGCTGAAATGTGAATTCAGGTCTGCTCTATGGCCACGATAACTTTGTGCAGTAAGAAGAGTTTGTCTCCTACTCCAGTTACTGATCCAGTGTAAGTCTGTTTAGCTCAAGAGCTCTCAGGCAGTCCTGGGGTATAAAGAGGCAGTGGCAGCTTTGATGTGCAGTGTTGACACTGCTGTCTCTAAAATAGACTTGCAATAAAGAGTATTTTGAAGAGAAGGCGGTCAGTGTAACGCTAATTACTGCGGGTTTTTGGGAACACAAGCAGGGTGGGTGTGTGCTTCTGATGCTGTGAATAAGGAAAGGGGAAGGCTCAGAAGTGAATAATTGGGCAGGAGGAGTGGGAAACCAACAGACTATTTCTGATTTAGTAACTCTGACATTCAAGTCCTGTGACTTAGATCTTCCTAGTGAAGTCTGGATTATCTCTGTCAATGAAGTGACCAGAAGTAGCAATATTTGAGGGTGTATTTTTATTTTTATAGTATTATCTATAGGTAGACAAACGGCAATAAAAAACCCAGAACACCCACACATCTGTCTTTATCCTTTCTAATATTTGAAGGATGTTTGAGTGCAAAGGTACCAAATACAACAAAACTGGGGGTGGAATTTTGGGTTTGAATGTACAGAACAAGGCAGTTTGTGCTGGTGGCTGCTTCCAGCATGGTTAAGAAGAATCACCATATCTGGCCACATGTGGCTGGAAAGTAATTTTCTCCCAAATCTGGTACAGCTTTGTTGTGGTTTGGGAACCTGAGATGTCTGGCAGGGCTGAGGGGGATTTATTTACAAGCAACTTTATTTTCATACTCCTTTTTGCTGTTTTGACACCTCTTGGCAATTTTCCTAAGTGCTTAAGCTGCACATTAGTGTGAAGAACGTTTTTAAGCAGCTACATGTTGAAATTGGGTAGGGCTTATTTACTGTTTGACTTCTGGCTCTGACAGCATTTATTTCTCTGAACCATTTCTGCTAAATGAGTTATTTTTCAGTTAGATTGAGCAGGTTCCCACACTTGCACCTCCTTTTCCCATTTGCATTTTCTTCCTTTGCTGTCGTGTCCATCATGCAGCTCCCCAGGTAATGGATGTTTGTAGAAGTCAAATGTTGCCAGACGTGGTTTTTGCAAAAGAAGGGGCTGAAAAGCAGAGGAGGCTGAGGAGAACCTTCCAGACTTTAGCTGTTGACTGACCCAGGCAGCTGAAGGAGAACAACAACTGTATTTCCTTTTACCCTTTGTTTTCTGATGAGAATGGTTTGATGAAGCAGAGTAAACAGACACAGGCCCAAAGAATGATGTTTTCGGGAAGAGGCTCTGAGTTGTGTTAATATTTGTAATGCAGTGGGTTTGAGATCTTTAATGCACAAATCAGCAGTGTCCTTAAGAAAAATGGAGTGACCAGAGATGCTCAGACTTCACCTGAGGAGCAGGATTTAATGGCCAGGGAGAGATGCAGGTACTCCAAGAGTGATTCTCTGGGACTTTAAAAACCACTTCTTTTGTCTCTGAGCTCCTCTTGCCTTGGATGCAAACTGAAGAAGGGGAGCTGGGTGTGTTTATAATCTTGATTTAGACTTTTACTGCCTCTGGAGTTCTGAGCTAAATGTCCCTTTGCAAAGCAGTCAAATAGGAGTGGGATTAAAAACACACAAATAATCTGCAAAGGCCTTTCGTTTGTAGCATTCAGGTGGTGTGATGAAGTAGAAGGAAATACTAGTGCTAAAATTAAGTCTTGAATTCTTGGGCAGCATTTCTAGGCCTCTTTTCCCTTGACTTTGGCTGCTGGGCAATGAATCACTTCAGTTTTCTGCTTTTTGTGTTTGTCTCTTAAAGAGTGACAAGATTTTTGTGAGCTTGTGCTTCTGCCACAGAGTGGTTTTAACAGGGGTCCCGCTGACATGCTGATGAATCTAAAACTGTAAACTCTGGTTGTCTTCGCCAAAGGGAGTTTATCTTGATTTATATTTGTATCTGTCAGTCGAGAGATACAGTTGTAAAGACGGAGGATTTATGGGCTGTTATATCCATTTGGGCTGCAGTTGTGACTCCAAAAGAGGTGCTGCCTCTTTAAAAGTGCTTTGCTTAGCAGAAAAATATTCAAACACAAGTTTGGAGTGAGGGGAAAACTCCTCTGGTAATTGCAAGTTTACTTCCAAACAATCAATAACAAATGCCATAAAGTACCAATCTATTCAGAAAATTAATTGGAGATACTTAGGAGGAATTAATAATGAATGTTCAAATGATAGTTCCTTTTTAACTCTGCAAGATTATCAAGACAAAGTAAACATCAGAGGAATTAGAGTAAAGCAGACAAACTGTGGGGGAAATTAAGGATGCAAACTAGGGAACTGCATAAATCTGCATGTTATTAATTGAGGGAGAGTTCCTGAAATTATCATATGGGCTGAATATTAAGCATCAGAAATAAAAATGGAATGAAGAGATGCTGTGTGAGGGGGGGGGAAGATAGCACTGTGTATGGGAGGAACTATTGCAGGCATCCCTCCAAGGATTGCAGCTTTTCTTGTGGTTATTAATACACATGATGTGTGTAATGCTTTTAAATGTCTCCTGTTTCCTGTGTATGCAAAAAGAAATGATCAAAGGCTGGAATAAGCACAGCAAGTAACTTTTTATTAGAAACCTCTATAATTACACAGCTATTGTGTTTTGCCTCCTACACCTCGGGGGTTTTCTTGAGGAACTTTAGCTTGGAAGAGAGCAAGTAATTCACCTTTTAGCTGGCTTCTGTGTGGGCTGAAAACAGCTTCTCCAGGACATGCTGGAAATGTTGCTCATGCCGAGATTTTGGAAGTGCTTCAGGTATTTAAAGCATTCCTGTGGAATTTCCTGAATAAGGAAACCTTTACCAAAGCGTCTCCCTTGTTGAGAGTGTGGGCAAAGCACATTTTACAGAGGATTTCCTCTTGGAATTCGCAGTGAACAGAAATCTGGAGCGTGTTTTGACTAATTTTGGTAGCCCAGTTTGGACCAGTGTGTGTAACATGCACGGCTTCACCTCAGGGTGGACTTCAGATGCAGAACGAGTACGGGCTGCGTTCTGTAATCCTCATATAACTGCTATTTTACCTGGTGCCATTAGGTGTCCTGGGAATACTCGAGAGCAGAGTTTAATGGCTGGTAGAACTCTTGAGATTGAGAGTTTTTAACTGAACGGCTCTGAAATGAGTTGTAAAATTGCCGTCGGTGGTTGCTGCACTGAAGTTGTTTGGGATCTCTGCTCCTCATCAGCCTGTCGGAGGAGTTATCTGAAAAAACCACCAGTGGCAGCTTAGGAGCTGTTTCTGCATCTTCGTGTCTCTCTTTCCCTTCTTTCTCCTTAAGGCACAAAAATGTTCACTGAAATGCCCGAGGGCTTGGATTTATTTCCAAGTGATAAAGTTGCATTATTCATAAGGTGGCATATTCCAAGTTATCGTTCCCAACTAACGCTCCTCAGATGCACGTTGTGAGGTATCCAGTGATGCAACTGTCGTGCTTAGAATTACCT
Organism: Pseudotriccus pelzelni; assembly: GCA_035584735.1. NCBI lineage: Eukaryota > Metazoa > Chordata > Aves > Passeriformes > Tyrannidae > Pseudotriccus > Pseudotriccus pelzelni. The sequence goes on from JAWMRA010000063.1 coordinate 3,494,962, forward strand.
CCAGCTTGTTATTGGTAGGGAGAGCCTGAAACCGGTCCTACCTTAATTTGTGTGGGGAGAAATAAGGCGAGGGTTTAACCTTGGCCTCTCAGAATTAAACAGAACTGATCTGTGTTAGGCTTAAACTCTGAGTGAGGAGATGAGTAGGGATTTTCGGGACTGGCTTGAGCTTGTATTTGCATGCAATAAGCAGCTGGTTTCAGTTTGAATGTCACCCTGCATGGCAAATTCCTGAAATCTGTGATCTTCCAGAACTGGTATTAAATCTCCACACAGTATGTGGGTTGTTTTTTTTTTTTTCCAATTAAATTTGAAGCATCACTTTCTTTCTCCTCAAGCATCTATTGAAGAACTAAACTTGCCAAATGTATGGCTTGCTCCAACTGTTTAGGGAAATCTTTTTTTGGCTTTATGCATTTCCCTGGGAAAAAATTGCTTTTGTGAGAAGTATTGTAATTGATTAAACAGGAAATTAATGTGTGGATATGTTAGAGTAAGTGTGAAGAGATTACATTTCTGCTGTCTCACTTTTCATTAGGAGCTTGAAAAATGACAGTGTTAAGATATTAAGAGAAGTGACATCAGGATTCATGGATAAGCTGCAGGGAGGATGGGGAATAGAGATGGGAAATAATCCGGGAGGGACCCTTCTGATTGGCATCACTCATCTGTGAACCTGCTCTCCTCTTTTCTGGCTGCTTCCATCCACATTCAGGGCTGTAAAATTTGGGCACACACCCTCATCTTCGTGAGCAAAGAAGGCAAATAGCAGATTATTGGCTGGCTTTCCACCCTTGCTTGACAAACTGTGTCCCAACAGATTTATTGCTGCTTTGATATTAATAGTTCAGAAGGGGATCCTGCCTGTTGCTTCGTCTGCTCATGGAAGCCAAACAGCTTCGGGGTGACACTGAAAGCTCAGGTTAAAAAGGAATGGTTATTTATGCAGGGCAAAGAGTTTCTAAGTGTTGGACAGTGATTCCTCTTGTAAGAAAATACAGAAACAAGTTGGAATGCCTTTTAAAAAAATCCCATTTGAAACAGAGCATCTCTGAGAGTAACAGAATAGAGAGAATTCCTGAGGCACATTGTCACTGGTCCTGAGAGGGACGAGGGGGAGGGATGGGCTCGTGGAACTCGGGAGAAACGCTGGGATTTCACACTCCAGTGTAATGCTCAGTGTTAACTGCGCTTGGGTTTATAATCCCTTAAAAGCAAGCTCAGTCACGGGGGGGTTTTGCTGGATTTTTGAGTGGAAAATACACTTAAAAGTTAAAAAAAAAAACAACCCTGGCGGTGTTTGAATGACTCTGAATTGTTGAACTTTGCCAACTAAACTTGACCAGGCTGACGACAAAGAGCCACAAAAAAGGGTCCCTTGGATGTAGGAATCAAGTCACAGATCAACCAAGTAGTTGCGAGTGATGAAAATTCCCTGGTTGAGTTTTTCTGCTGCTTTATCAACCTTGTAGGATTGCCCTGATGCTTCTCTGATGTTGGTTTAGATCCCTGAGCTACTCTGATTCTTTATTTCCAGCTGCATTATTAGTTCAGAGGGCATGTTGGACGGTGGGGAAAGGAAGAGAAGCTGCTTGGTGTGTTTTTTTTTTTTTTGAGGTTGGTTGCAATCTATGTCACATAAAATAAAATTATTAAAGAATACACTGAATTTTTCTGGGCACTGCACAAATCTTGACGTGGGGTCTGTGTGGTTCTTATATGTGGGTGTAAACAAACCCATGACTCCCCTAAATACTGCCGTGTTCCCTTGTTCACGTCACAGAATGCAAAATTTTCAGGAATACCTCATCCTGCCTCGGCAAATGAGGCAGCTGAGACAATAATACACACCTCTAGCAGAAAATACTATAGAAAATGTGCTTTTAGTGAAACCAAATTCATTAGGGCGAGCCTGGAGTTGTTCCAACGTGCGGTAATTGAGCAGGGGTTCCTAATTCCAAAGAAACTCTTCATTTGTGAAAGCTTGGAAAGGCTTAGCAGGGGCAGGAGTGGTTGTAATACAGGTAAACAGCCTGTTTTGTTTCCCTTCCATCTGGGAATATGTTACTTGTGTGAGATTGATTATTTCACTATTATTTTTTTTTTTTCCCTGCAGCTGCTTTTACCACAGTGTTTATTTAGGAATAAAAAAAAAAAAACAAAAAACAAACCAATTTACAAATCTGCATCTGCACAGAGCAAGTGTTTGTAGATAAATAACTGAACTGAGTTGCTTCCCCTTTGCTGATGCACTATCTCTGAAATAATGGACTGAATAAATGCTATCAGAGCAGAATGCTTAGCTCAGGCCTTTGCTGCTAAAGGAATTGATTATTGTAATGTTTTGTTTTGGGGATTGCTCAGTAATTTGCTAATCCTGCTCTAAATACAGCCTTGCATCTGACTGCAGCAGGGAAATATTGCATTCCACCCCTTCAGTTTCTCTTCACTGGTTACAGGTTTGTTTGCAGTTGATTCTGGAGGTTGTTTAAATTTAAACTTTGCCCTGGGTGCTTGTATTTTCTCATTTATCAGTTGCTGAGTTGCTCTACAAACCCATACATTCATCAGCAAATGGCTTTGCTGGGTTTTTTCCAGCAGTGGTGAGAGGCAGGAGCCTTCTTCAGGTATTTACTGCTCTTCCCCTTGACTCCTGAGCTGTCTGGAATTCCTGGCTGGAGCCTTTTCTGGACTCATCCAGGCCTGCAAAGCCACCCATCCCGAGCAAGGATTTATCTCATGTGGCTCTGGCTTTGAGCTGTGCTGGAAACCCACTGGGTTTGGACCACCTGGAGAAGTCTGAGGGACTGGGAGCGAAATTTTGATTTTGTTCTTGCAAGCTTTCACTGTTGTACAATGACCTCGAGTATTTTAAGGGCAGCTTGTTCTCTATTAGCTCAAATGCAGAGCACTCTCCAAAAGCAGGCTTTTAAATCCACTTTTAGGCCCCCTTGCTGCTGTTCTTTCCCCAACCACCGGGTTCTTTCAGATGATTAAAAATTGTCCTTACTGTCTTCAAAACAGATGGGCTTCCATACCTGCTGTGCCATCCAGAAAATAAAGCACCTTTCTTCTGGGCTTGGATTGCTCCCAGTCTGGTAGGAGTCAGAACTGTAATTTTCCTGTTCTCACGTATTTGGTGCTGAAATGGCTTTTGAGCCACTGGCACACGTCTGGGTGTGCAAAAGTAGAGATTGAAGAAGCAAATGAAACCCGAAATTGAAGAAGAAAATGAACCCCCCTGCTTGGAAAATGATCCTCTTGTACTTCTCCTGAATACAATTCGTTCTCGGGGTTCTTTCCTTGCCAACATTTCCCAGACCCGGCTCTCAAAACGGTCTTTTTGTCTCCCCACGGAGCTTTCTGAGCTGACAATTAGGCTGCAGTTCAATTTCGTGGAGGGTCTCAATTCCTGACCTTGCCATGATTGCAGTGTCAAAAAGGAAGGCAGGGTATGAAAACAAGTGATGGGATCACCATGGCAGCCCAGCCAAACCAGCACCAGGGCTTTGCAAACCAGCGCTACAGAAACACTTCTCGCTTGTTCAAACACCAGTCCTCCAGCACTTCATCTCCTTCAGATTTTTACAGGAGTTTATGGCAAAGTTAATGGCGTGGCTAATACAGATTTTTGAGGAAATAACAGCTGATTTTTGCAGGAACTTCACAGATGTTTATTTTTCTATTTATCTTACGCTGCCTGGACCTTTTTTTTAGGGCATTTTTTTAGCTCGAATATCAGCTGCTGATCCAGTGATGTAAAGCTTCTGACGGGAGACCTGTGTGTGTTCCCCCTGTCAGTCTGATTTTTGACGCACTGGCAGTGCCAGTTTGGGGTTGGTGGTGCAGGGAAGAGCCAGCTGTTCCCTGCTGAGCATCTCCCAGCGTCGCTCGGGGCGGGGGGGAAAGCGAAGCTCAAAGCCAAACTGGTTTCCTCAACGAAAGCCGCAGCAGCTGGCGGTTTTGCAGAGCGTTTTGGCTCTGGACTGACTTTGCAGAGCTTTAGAAATCTGTGCTGGATTATTTGTGGAGGCTTTAGAAGGGCTTTAAGACAGGAGTCGTTGGTTCCTTGTCACAGCATCACCTGATCTACCTCGTGAATTGTGGGCACGTGTTGCTCTGCTGATAAATGAGGATGGAACTTCAAGCCAAGAGGTGAAGAGGCAGATTTTGCTGGTCCTGCAGAAAAAGGCACTGCAAAAGTGTTGCTCAACAAACCCCTCTGGTTGTGTTTTACAACCCAGTTGAGCCTTGGCTTGTACAACCTTATCCTTCCCTGTTCCATTTGATTTTTAGCAGATATCTGAACCCTCCACTGTGCAGGACAGACACCTCAGCTGTATCCCAAGATCAGTCCCAGACCTGGATTTCAGGTTTGAGTGTTGGGTGGAACCCCTGTGGAGTGAGCTGCGAACAAACCCATGGGCTTTCTCTTTCCTCCAGCTGCTCAGCTGGTGAGCTGCAGCTGCCCCCTGAGAGAGATGCTCTCAAAAACTTCTTATGCAAACAATAATTAGAGCAATAAATGTTCCCAATACAAACTGTGTTTACAGCTGGCTTTGAAAGGATTTTAGTTTTTTTATCCCCCTGCTCAAATGGGGATGGAGAAGGGAGAACAATGAGAGTGAAAACCATCTTTTTCACAGGAAATTCTCTGTGAGTATCTTTGTGGCTTTAAAGGAAAACAATAAAAAACCCACCATAAATACAAAATGCTCTGATTTTGAAGTGGAATTGGGATTCGTTTTCCAGATGTAAACAAGATGGGTAAATATCAAGAGAAAACAAGTGTGTTGGTTTCAGTCCTTTTTCTCCTTATCAGATGCTTTTCACTCTGTGACATTTCACTAAGTACTCTTTTTCTTCCTTGAATTTCTAGTAAGAGAGTCTAGTGTGTGATTGGTATTCTTGGAAATTGGTCAAACAGTCTTTCCAGGTAAGTTGGATGATTTGAAGTGAGCTCAGCTATTAGAGACTGACATTTCCTCCTCTAAGAGCTTGGCTGCCTGCAGAATTCTAACACTCAGAAGTCTTTCAGGGCTCAGATTTCCAAATAGGTTGTGGTCAGGGGATATGTGGTGAGGGAAAAGTCTCGTCTGTAAGATTTGGGGTTCTTTTGATGAAAAGTCTCTTAATGCAGAGGGCTTTTCAATAAATAAGGACTCACTTCTGCCCTCCTTGCTCCTGATGAAGAATAGCCAAAAGAGTGAGTAAAACTGGATTACCAAGTGTTAAAGAAAACGTCCAGGACTGTTGCCATGGCTAAAGGATGGGTCAAAGTGATGCTGGAGTGTAGGAAATAATTTCACTGGGACCTTTGTCCAGCAGAAGTCACGGTCAAGGAATTGGAATTCAGCTGCATGATCTCCTAGAAAGATTTAATTCCCATCAAGTCTGTGCAGGGAACCTCTTTCCACAGTCAGACAAAATCTCCTTGGATCTTTCCAGTTGTGGCAGCTTGGTAGGAAAATAAGCCCAAGCTGGTGGTGGCTGGAAAGAGGAAGGAGGAAGGATCAGAGCCAGAGCAAAGTAAGCCAGGAATGGCAATGCTGCAACAGGAGGGGGCTGAATGGAGGTAAATAAGGAGTTGAGACAAAGAGAGAACAAGTGTGAGGGAAATACAGAAACTGGAATTGCACTGCAAGGACAAGGCAACTGATCTTACCTGGGGGTTAAACACTGCAAGGCACGAAACTAAGCACAGCTACCCCCCTCTATAAACCCCCCACATTCAGTTCACTTGATAAGACTGTTCTGAAAAAGTGCAATGGTTTTGTTTTGGTAAGGAAAATACAGTTTAAAGTGGAAGGAATGGGAGAGACTAGGGAGACTAGAATGGCAGACTAGGGAGAAGCAGGTACTGAGTTTGCACTTCACAGTGAACAGGAGATGATAAAGAACGGAATCAAAAAGCCTCTGCTGTAAAACCTTTTCTTTCTAATAGCCAGCGAGCTGACAACCACTCCTTCATGTTAGATACTGTCCATTTTGTTTAAGAGGAGCTAAACCACTGCCTCAAATCCCCAGGAACGGAGATATGCTGTGACAGGAGATGCCAAAGGGCTTGTTGGCCCCAGCTGTTGTGACACTGCTGATAAGAGGGAAGCTGTGGTTCAGCAGTGTCTCCTCAAACACAGCAAATTACCCAACAAGGGGAAAAGTTGCAGCAGAATTAATCACTACCTGGAAAACAATTTCATGCTAGGCTAAACAGGGATTGGAAAAAAAAAAAATTCCATGGGCTGGTTCACAAGCCAAGCCTTGGTCTTAGAGAGAATAAGAGAGTCAGTAACTTCCAGGTGTGCCTACAAATCTGCCTTATTTATAAGACCTATTTTTGGGATGGTCTGACCTAAGATCTATGGGACAGTTGGCTACTGGTTATAAATTTATCAAGCACTTTGCTTCCTGAAGGCATGTTTTTGGGGACTGATGCAACCTGAGTGGGTGGGAAAGGAGGGATGATGGAAGAGTATCAGGAGGGAGTGAACTGGGAGGATATATCAGTGCCTGGCAGGTGAGGGTGTACCACAAAGCCCAAATGCATACACAAGTGTTTAAAACCAAGTTCACTTGTCTCCTTGCTGTCTGAAGGGCTGGGCAGGGTGTTTTAGCCTGTGGCTGAATGTTTCTTCTTTATAACACACCCCGACTTCAAGGAGCGCACAAAGACTCTAAAATGCAGCACTTGAGTGGATTAAATGTTCACTGAGAGTGTCCACTCTGGGGCTGTTCTTGTGCTTGCTGGATGGAATATAGCAAACAATCCATCCAGGCTTGCTGGAGGGAAATAGCTTTTTTGAAGGAGTTAATGGGGTAATACACATCTGAATCTCATGCATTTGATCAGTTCTGTGGTGAAACAGCAGTTGGAACTGGGTACTTGAGGAAAATGTTCAGGTAGAGCGGGAGGCCCTTTAAGTTTGAGAGCTCTGGGACTGGTCCCTGCTGTGCTGAATGTTCTCCGTGATCTTATATAAGGCACTAAAAGGAGGGGCTGTAAAAGCTTTTAGTGGTGCATCTACAGCACTGCAGCTCCTGGAAGGTAAGTGGGCATCTAATGGAGCAGAACCACTCAGCTCCAGGTGGTTTGGGGCTGTGTTAAGGTAAATCCCTTAAAGCTGAAACTCGCCTTAAAGGAAACTTGTCCAACTCCATGTTGTCAGTGTTTGGAAGGATAGGTGTGTACCTTGGTTAGCACCTGGTAGCAGCCCGAAAAAGTTCTTCCTTCCACATTAAATGTGCTTCAGTATTCTACGTGTGAAATACATTCGGTGCCTTGACTCACCAGGGCTCTCCTGTGGAGGTTACACAGGGTGACAAGAGGCAGTTTGAAAACGACTCTAACAGCTCTGAGAATGCGCTAGAAACGCTCATGAGCTTGATCTTTGATTCTCTTTGAGCAATTATTTATTTAATTTGGTTTTATGACAAGTGCTAGAGTTTAGAAATTGAGATTTATTTTTTTTCGTGTCTCACTCTGCAGAATTTTCCAGCCCCAGTTTCCCCATTAGAAGTGGCACCACTCAGAGATGTGCTCCCTGTTTAAATGCCTTCCTTTTTTTTTTAAGTCTGTAAAGTAGATCAGGGAAAACTCAAATCAACTTTTGAGGGCTGCTTGCTGAGTGACAGTGACTCAACAGCACAGGAAAAAAAAAAATTCCTATTATATGGAGCATGGCCTTTGTTCCAAGGGATAGGTTATTTTAACAATGGCTTTAGAGCTTTCTCTAAGGCAGGGGAAGAAGCTTCATCTCCTCACTTTCCTGGAAGCAGCCTTGGTGTAGCCCTGGTTGGCTGTGCCACATTCCCCCTGGGAATAGGGCTGAGATTCAGTGAACAGAAGGTTTTTACATCTGAATTCAGGTGCTTGGAAGAACGGAGTCTGCCCTACTGGAGCAACCTTTGGGGCTTGAAGTATTTCCTTCCTAAGTGCTGAAGCTTTCTGACACTCTCAGAGCAAGCAAAAGTAAGATGAAGTAGCCATTCAAGTGTTTAAGCTTGGAAATGAGAAATAATGATTTTTGGGCACACTGGGGAGGATAAATCAGTGGTGTATCTAACACTTATCAAATCTAGTTGATACAAAGTACCTCTGACTCAAACTGCACTTGTGCAGTACAGACTGGATGGAACTTCCAGGGATAAATAAGAATCCAAGCACCTTTTTCAGGGCTGCCAAACGAGTTCAGGCCACAAGACCCTGCAATTGGGATCCCACGGTAGTAAAATCTTGGCTTAAAGAAGATAAAGACAGTATTTCCTGACAGGAATTCAGTTTTAATAGATGCCCTTTAGGTGCAGTTGGACATTATGTGCATATTTAACATTCTTGATTTTCAGCTAAATTCCTGATGGGATTCAGGTGGCCTGAAGTTTCTCCTCCTGGCTGGAGGTGTTTGTTTCATCTCTCCTGTCGTGTCAGAGCCGTTCCTGGCTTTAATCTGGATCTGAGTATTCCTTTAGAAACATCCATTTTTTTCAGTGCCCTAGGATGAAGAGAGCGAGCAATCATTAATGTCTCTGATGGGTTATGTGAGGTCCCTTAATAAAACACTTGCAGCTTTTGATAAATTACTAGCCTGATGTTTTGAGAGACTTTTTTTTTTTTTTTTTTTCCCTTTTCCAGAATTCCTTTCAATCATTTCACATTCTGTTGCTGGCACTCACTTCAGTCCCTCTTTTTCTTTCTAGGCTCTGGCCCTTGAGCTGCCTGTTTGGCCTTGGAGACTTCTGACACAGAGCAATTTCCCTGCTAAAATCTTCTGCAAGGTCTTGGCAGGGCTTAAAAAGAGTTACTTCTGCTGCTTCTGGGTGACAGAATTGATCCTGATTTTGAGAGGACGTACTGGGCTTTAAATTTTTCTGTCCTCTGCAAGAAGAGACTTAATACTTTGAAAGGACAAGTGCCTTATTCAAATCTCTGATGATTATGCTGATGCCTCTGTTTTGCTACTTAATCCTGTAATTTTATTAATTAAGAATAGAGGCAAAGCAATAATAGGAGTGGTGAGGGGCACTTTAAAATACAAGTTTTGTTGGAGTCAGCAGCTACCTCTGCTTTTCTGCTGCAGTTGCAGCTTTGCTTGCCAATAAAATGCAGGGCAGGTTCTCTCCAAAGGCTCTTGCCCCTGTTCCTTCCAGCAGTGGAACCGAAGGCAGCACTGGCTGGGGGTGCTTTCAGATGTGCTTTTTAACAATGAATCTGGGGGATGTTGATCAGACTCAGGAGCTGGGAGGCACCAAGAATTATAAATGCTGATGGGCACAACTGGATGTGAAGGGTTGTGGGCTTCAGAACTACATAACCCTTCATAACTCTGGGCTTTGGATCCGAAGGGGCTGAGCCTTTCCTGTCCCCTTCTCCTGAATGCACAACACAAAGAAATATGAGGTTTTCAGCAGCGTGTCACCAGGGTGTCGTTTCCGTTTATTGCAATATAATCACATAATCACCCCAACAGATGTTGCCTGAATCTTCTCAGGGTGCAGAAGGCGCCAAGAGAAACCCAGCCCATGCTGAAACAGGCTTTGTGGAATTTTGGAATTGTGTCCTACCCTGTGGCAATACCCAAGGGCAGCCAGGGCTGTGTTTCCTAAGGATTTGTTTGCCAGAGGAGAAGCGAAGGCTGTGGGAGGGCACGGCAAGGCAGGGGTCACTCTGGTCCTGCCCTTCTCTTCACAGAAGCCTTTCTGATAGCCCTTGTCAGAGGCAGAGCAGTGGGATAAACGCTCTGACCTCGTGTGCAACACTTAACAGAGCGCTCTGAGTTTGATTTGAGGTGGTGCAGGAGGCAAGAATTGATTAATCAACAGGTACAGAGCGAAACAAGCGCATCTTGTCTGTCTGAGAGAAATTAATGGCTGGTTTTATCAGCGTTTTTCACTTGAGCTGTGAACACCTGTGGTTCAGACAGCTTTTCCCAGCCATCCTTTTTTGGATGAGTGCCTTTGCCTGTCTTCACTGCCTCTGACACCGTGTTTGTACTTGAGTTGTTGATCCAGCAACATTTTCTTATTTGTTGTTGGTTCCACCAGTCACTTCTAGAGCGGGGTTTAATAAAAGCAGGTTGGTTAAATGCAGTGTTACGTGAAATCTCAGCCCTGTAGAAATTCAGGAAGTTTTGCTGTTGGTTTCTCTGGGCCAGTGATTCCCCACTCTTTTTTCTTTTTTTTTCCTACTTATCCCTCCTCAGTCCCATTGGCCTTCTCTGCTGTGTTGATTGGGAAAGCTGAGCTGCATCTTAATCTAAATTTGTCTGCAGGTCTGGCTTGTCTGATTTTCTGTGCCACGCCATCAAATTTTCCTCCGTGTGGTTTATTGCCTTTGTAAATCTGGCATTTAACTGTGTAAGCTTAGTAGGGCTGGAGCTTAGTGTGCAAAATAAAGCTCTGCTGTGGTTTTATGCTGCTGCTTTTACTGCTGCTGTTTCTTGCAGGAGGGGAAAACCTTCCAGCTCCCTGGGAAGGATGGCCCAGCGTGGGGTGTGTGTTGTTGCATCCCAAAGAAGGGGGTTGGAGCCAAATGATCTTTAAGGTCCCTTCTCGCCCAAACTATTCTGTGATGGTGTTTACATGAGTTTGACGTGTCATCGAAGATGATTGTCTTGCATTAAACCTCATATTTTTTGTTCTCTGTGCTCAGCCTGCTCCAGGAAAATATCTGGGGGGTTTTCCAGTTGGCAGGTGTTGCTATTTTGGGACATTCAAGCCCATCTTTCTCTCCAAGGTGTTACCAGGTCATTGGAATGCACAGAAGGGGAAGCACTGCAGGTACCCCCAAACCCACAGGGAATTATTCAGAGGGTTTATGGGTGTCACTGGAAGGGACTTGCAGAGTTATTTTGTAGGAGAGGGTTTGTATTTATTTATATGCATGCAGCAAAGATGTAGCCTTGACTTTGCAGCTTGAAAAGGGGAATTTTAATGTGTTAATCTACAGGTTTCTGAGTAGCACTATCTGCGTAATAATGATAACAACGAGAAAAGGAGGGAAAAAAGAGAGGGAAGGGGATGGGATGAAGCTCCTCCCTCACCCATCACTGCCATTCCTGCCCTTAAATAAAACAAAGTGGGGGTTTGAAGTTGAAATGTCCTTGCTGCTCCTGCCCAAGAACTTTCAGATTCAAAGTCACAGATCTTTTCCTTTTGTATTGAAGTCCCTTTAAGCTGTTGGTAGTACCAGAACTTATATCTAACAAATAAATAACAAAACCATTCCCAAAGTGATCTCCAGTTCCTGCCTCTCCCCCAGCTCTGAGCTGCCTGTGGCTCCTTTCCCCTTGGAAGACTTGCTGTAGGTGAAACGAGATGTGCAATTTTGGGCATTTGCATATTTTTCATTTAGAAAAAAGGCTGTTTTATCGGGTTTGATGGCTGAGGAAAATTGCCTGTGTGGAAATGGAAACCAATTTCAGGGTGAGTGATTGGAGCTTCCTACAAAGGTTCCAGGTCATTCCTGTGCCTTCCAGTGCATTCCACTCCCAAATTTCCCTGCCCTAGGGGCAGGTGGTGCTGCTGCTTCCACCCCTGGGAGGTTGTCACTGGTGCCACTGAGCCGAGCAGAATGGGGTTTTTTTTAGGTGCTCAGATCGCCAAAAATATGATGCCTCAATGTTGTTTGGTTGGCTGGGTTTTTTTTTAAGGACTGCAGATATTACAGGGCTGATTTGGTTTCATCAGAACTGACCAAACAGTTCAAGAAAAATCAGAACTTCTCCAAATCCAGTCAGGCCTGCTGGAGCAACAGTGGAGTTGGAGGGAAGATGAGTGTGTCAGGGCTGGAAGCTGAGCTATTTGTATCCCAGAGGGATGAATATGCTGATCCTTGGGAGGCCTCCAAAGCCAGCAATGGAGAAGAAGACATGCCTATTTATTTCCCTTGCTGGAGCCAAATTCACACTTCTGTGACTTGATTTATAATTCAATCTGTGTCTATTTGTTTCTCAGCAGAAGAGTTTTCTTTATAGGCAGGAATAGATGGCTGTGGCTTACCATGAGTGTAAACTGGGCAGGATTTGGGGATGTTTGGGATGAGCGATGCTGCTGCCGTGTGAAACCAAATCCCAGAGTCCTGGAGGGAGTCCCAGGTTGTTGTGCTCTCTCAAGGAGTACAACAGGGCAGGTTTTTGTTGTTGTTAACAGCAGGAGCCAGTGGAAGTGGGATTATTTCAAAATTGGCGTGGATTCAGCGAGTCACAACCTGTCCTGAGGGGTTTTCTGCTCGGAATTGGGGATCCTCGCTGGCTTTGTGCTTTACTGAATGGGGTGTGATGTGCAGCAAGTCACCAACCCCCTCAGAGCTGCAGTTCAGCTGATCAGAGGAAGGAGCATCTTCAAGCACAGGGTCAGGATTTCATCCCTGAAAACAGCAAATCCTTCTCTCTTATTCTCTTTACATGTCACAGGAGGGAATTTGACCTGTGAGCTATCTCTACATAAATCTGAGCATTCCATAGTTAATTAGGAAACTGGAAACAAAGTGAATCAAACCATTTCTCTTATCTTTTCTGCCTCCCATGGCACCTCCCATCTTTTCTGAACTTTCTCAAGTACAAGGGACAAGCAGGTCGAGAATGGGAAGAAAATTAGAAGCACTTGGCCTGGTGCCTGCCTTTACACTGTGTTGATTAGGTTTTAATTGGCAATTCTTGTCTGTAATATAAGATAATTGCAGAGATTTCCAGGAATAGTTGTAGAATAGGAAGAAAAGACACATCTGAGTTCTACTGGAGGAGTTTAATTAAAGTCTTTATAAAGTGCAACAGATGGTGCTTTGCTAGTTGGGAAGGCAGGCGTGAGACCTCTCTGTAGACATCACATGATGGTCAGAGCTGCTCCTCCCTCCTGTTGTCCACAACCTTCACCACTGGACTTGAACAACTCAAGGATAACGTGCATTTCATGTTCTGGTCCAGATTTGGAAGGTCTTGTTCAGGAAGTGAAGTCAGGCAGCCAGAGAGTGAAATGCCTTGTGTGTGCCTGGCAGGACTGCCCTTCCCAACTGGAGCTTTGCTTTCACTGACCTCTGCAGTTGCCCTCAACTCCCTCCAGAAGGGCTTCCAGAAGTGAGCAGGGACGTCAGGAGCTGTACAGGTTTCTCCACAGACACTCCTGTGGGATGGAGGAATGAGCATCTATTTGGGTTTTGGTCAGTGGTGCTCCCCAATAAATCCCGTGTGATCCAACAACCAGCCTTGGACTGGAATTGTGTCAGTGGGAAACTGGCACAGGGAGACTCTTTACAAGGGCCTGGAGTGCCAGGACAAGGGGGAATGGCTTCAAGCTGACAGAGAGAAGGTTTAGACTGGATATGAGGAAGAAATCCTTCCCTGTGAGGGTGGGGAAGGACAGGAACAGGTTGCTCAGAGAAGCTGTGGCTGCCCCATCCCTGGAAGTGTCCAAGGCCAGGTTGGAGCAACCTGGGCTCATGGAAGATGTCCCTTCCCATGGCAGGAGGTGGGACTGATCTTTGAGGTCCTTTCCCACCCAAACCATTCTGTGATTCTGTGCAACTTGGAAGACAGAAGAGCTTTCCCCCCTCCCCAGCACCCAGCACTGCTGCAGCTTTGATAACATCCAGCCTGTGCCTCATCAAAGGGTTACCTTGGAAAAGGAAAAACTAATGCCCAGTGAACATGACAGAAGGAGATTGTCTGGGTTTTCAGATTCCAGCAAACCCCCTAAAATTGCAGAACAAATAGCTGGCAAACAGGGAGTATTTCACCGGGGTGCTGAAGAGAAAGAAGCCATTTGTGAGCCTGCAGGGTCCTTTTCACAGGGTGAGCTTGTTGGGCAGCCAGGCAGATCTGTGAGATGAGAAGTGTGTTTTCAAGCCTCCTGCCTCGCGGATGCTTGAAGGAAGGGGTGCATTATCTCCTGCTTAGATGAGTTTTCTCACATTCTAGCCCCGGCAGTGCTGCAGGGGGTTTCCATGGGATTAACTCCTTGTCCACCCCCTCTTTCAGCAGCTCGGTGTGCGTCTCCCTTGGGGCCGTGTTGGGAAGCGGTTACCTGGGAAGGGATCGCGTTACACCGACCTCCAGCAAAGACAGCGCCAGATGCTCAGGAAACGTTTCGAACGCAAGCTCCGACCTTTTTCTTTTTTTTAAGAACTGTTTCCAAGCTCCCATGGCTCGAGCTTTGAGGTGGCTGGTTGTGTTCTGTAGCCTTAGGATCTTCCTGAGCGGTGAGTGGGAAACTTCCTTGAACCGGCAGAATTCTTTGCAGTTTTGGTTTGGTTTTAGTTGGTGCTGGTGCTGTTACCTTCTCAGAGCTACGAGGCATTAGAGGTGGCACTTGTTCGGCTCGTTCTGGTCATAAATTCTGGCTGCACCACCTTTTTTTATGCACAGTCTTTCATTCAGAAGAGAAGGTGAGGGGTGCGTTCAGCACGAGGGTTTAATTTGCTAAAGAGAGGAAAAAAATGAACATCTCAGTGTGTTCAGATAACAGTAATTACCACCGAGGTGCTTACTGGGGTATGGAACAGCCTGGAACTCTCCTCCCAGCCCTGCACCCTCAGGTTTTGTTGCTCGGGCACTTGGTGAGGAACTTCACGTGAGATCCTCGCGGTTGCCATAGTGAAGCTCACTTTCAAAACACAAAGGAAGTCAGCAGGACAGTTTCATATCAGAATCTGAACCTGATGGTGAGAAATGCAAAAAGAGAAATACCTCAATGTTTGTTCAATTTTTTTTTTTTTTAAGCTCAGGTTTTGGGTGCCTTTTTCTTTGTCAGGAATTTATCACCATCCTCTTGTAGGATGTGAAGTCAAGAGACTTCCTAAGGAGGGGTGGGGAAATTTGCCTTTACTGTGTGGACTGAAGAGTTGAAGTAGAGAAAGAAGTAGGATCTTGGCTGAAATGATGAAATTACACAGCAGTGCAGCACCTCCTTCACCCCCTGGCTCTTCCCATCTGTGCTGCTTGCACTCTCTCAAAAACTGAGTTTTTCAGCTTTCTGGCAAACAGAATATAAGCTTTTCTGAAGCTGATAAAGACATGGAAAAGGCTCTCTGCTGCCTACAGAGGGCAGATGGTTTAGTTTGATAAAGCCTCTGAAATTGGGACTTCCTCCAGAATTTGGTGCTCAGAGTACTTACCTAGAAATATTAAAGGAACAACTTTTAATTCTGGAAGAGGAACCTCTACTTAATTTTAACCATCAAAATTTAAGAATGAGTGTTATAATGGGCAGGGAAATAGTGATATTCCACCACGGTGTGATAATAACTGGCCATTCTGCTTGAAGTCTTGATGTTTGTTCATTGTACCTTAAATTCATTTCTTTTTTCTTCCTTCCAGGGGCCTCTTCCCCCTCAGCAGGTTGCAGCATGGACTGCCAGAGCCTCTGTGTCATAGACTGCAGGCAGGGACATTATTACACAGCTGGAAACTGCCTGGAGTGCCCAACAGGTTTCTAGTGAGTCCCTTTCCTTCCCTCCTGCTCTGCACTTACACTCCTGAAATAAGAAATGAGAACATTTTACATTCAGAAAATTCTGAGAGTTCATCTCATAACGCACATCAGGGGGTGAGGCACAAAAAAACCCAACCCCACAAAGTGTCATTTCTTACAGATGAATAATCAGCTGGTCAGGAAAACCTTTAAGATTTTATTTAAAATGCTGTGCAAAATGCTTTCTGTAGTTTGGAAGGAGAGTAGAAATTATCTTTTCCAACATAAAGGTTTGCTGATTCCGGGACAGCAGAGTTCTCAGGCACAGTCTCAAAGCAGGTTATGGAAGACAGGTTTTGTACAAACTGAGCTCAGGTTGCCACATCTTCCATCACAAACTCTGTCCTTGTGTGTGCAATCCAAGCAGTGCTCCTTGAACTCCTACATACCCTTTGCCAACCCCCTGAGGTTCTGGAAAGCTCTGACTGAAATCCATATTTCTGTGGCCAAACCCGTTTGTCTGAGCAGTGGGTGAAGGGGGATGTTCCTGTATTTAAACAACACCCATCCTGGCCGATTTGAGGTGAAATTTCGAAGAAATTGAAGGGTGTCATTTCATAACATGGCTATTTTTGATCCAGTTGCCCTGGAGGTCAAGCAGCTCCAAGGAAATGCCCACTGGGAACTGCCAATGAACTGACTGCTCAAGGAAACATCACAGCCTGCCAGGTGAGCTGGGGGACAGGGAGCAAGAGGTGAAATAGAACTTCTTACGCCTACTTGGAATTGTTTGATTTCAGGCTTCTTCCCAGATTTTGAAGTCCGCTTTGAAAGTTTTTCAGGGAACTCCTGCCCTGGTTTTTGTCTCTGATTTGGCCCAGGGAAAGCAGGTTGTCCCTCCAGGAATCTGGGCATTGCTTATCCTACAGGCAGGAAAAACCACGTGTGGGGGGCTCTCAGGAGCACACAGGGCAGATAATGAAAATGAGCCAGGATCATTTTCTTCCTGGCACTGGAGCTGAGGATGCCTGGGAGCTGCTGTTTAATGGGATGTCCCTGCAGGTTTGTCCCGACGGGTATCTCAGCCTGAAGAGCAGAGCTGGCTGCAGAGCGTGTCCTGAGGGATATTCCTGTGATCCACACACCGGTGTCCAGAGGAGCTGTGGGCCTGGCCAGCATTCCCCAGAGGGGGTGTTGGAATGTCAGGAATGTCCAGAGAGATTCGTCTGCCCCGATGGACGGAGCAGGCAGGTACAGAATGAGCATGTTCTGCTCCAAGGATGAAATTTTCATTCCTCTGCACTTGCAGGGCCTGAACATGCAGGTCTGGTCAAGAAGGGACAGGCTCCCCTGGTTTAATAGTAGGATTTGGATCTTGCTTCATCAAAGAAAAGCATTCAAAACACTGCTGTGGTGTAGTAGGGCTCAGACCTTCACAGAATCACAGGATACCCTGAGCTGGAAGGGACCCATCAGGATCATCCAGTCCAACCCCTGTCCCTGCACAAACACCCCAACAATCCCACCCTGTCCCTCAGAGCGCTGTCCAAACACTCCTTGAGCTCTGGCAGCCTTGGGGATGTGACCGAATCCTGGGGAACCTGTTCAGTGCCAACCACCCTCTGGGGGAAGAACCTTTTCCTGATACAAGTGGCCTCTTATAAAAGAAATAAATACTTTTCCCCTAAATTCTGACAGTGTTAGTGCTCAGCTTATCTGCCACCATGAACACTTTCAGCTGAGGACTCCAAGCTGACAGTTGGAGGCACCATTTTTCCTTCTAGAAATCATCCCTGGGGAATAGAGGTCAAGCAGTCCTGGGAAGGGGGAGGGCAAAGACAGAATTCAGTAGTGGGCTTTTTCCTGACTCAGGCCTCGCTGGGTCAGGGCAGGAATGGCCCAGATTAGACCTCCTGGTGCTATGAATTTTTGTTTGTTTTTTTTTCCCCTCAGCACTGCTTGGCTGGTCAGCAGCCAAACCCAAACCGCACTCTCTGTGTCACCTGCACTCCTGGGTCCTTCTCAGCTGAAACCCCTCTGCCTTGCCAGCCCTGCCCAGCAGGTAAGTGCAGCCCACAGGCATCTTTTGCAAGCCTTCAAACGTAGAACTTGGACTGAAACGACACTTTGCTCTGTTAAAACTTCTCAGTAGTGGAGCAGCGAGAGGCTCCTTGTGCTACAGTCAAACTGGAGGTTAAACCTGGTTCCTGAGATGAAGCAGCTGCTGTTCAGAGGAGCTGATGAAGAGGAGGAAGTAGGAATGAGAAAACACCAGGAATTCCCCTGGGTTTATGGGACAGGGGCAGCTGATGCAGCTCTGGGACAGAAAGCAGGGTGTGCGATGTACAAATGTTGCTGAGCTCCTGCTTTCTCTTCTCCCGCAGAAAGCAGCTCCCTCACGCTCTGATTTTTAACTGATCATCTGTAAAATTGATTCACACACAGCTATAGCTTTCTCCACTTCAGGACCTCGATTCACTGGCTATCACAAGAACCCATTTCTAGTGAGAGCTGTAGGCGTCAGGAATCAGATAGGGGAACACTGATTTTCTTACCTAATTTCTCTTTCTGCTTGACACTCTCAGAGAAATCCAAATAAGCCCATGTTTAGGAAATTGCAGTGTGTTGTTGGAGGTGTCACTGAGGTGCTGAATTAGGCAGCAGGGGAATAGAGTAAGAGGTTTTTGTTGCAAAACCATTACATTTTGGAATTATGGCTCACTTCAGTGAGAGTGCAGGATAAGCCTTTCAGAACTCAATGGCTATTTTGGTGTAGTTCCCCCATAAAGAGAGAGTTTTCTGCAGCATTGAAATCCTGGCATGTTCCTTATACATCCCAGAGAATAAGCCCAGTGAGGATTTGGTAGTCCAAGGGCAGCTTTTTGTCCTGCTTGTTTTCTCTGATAAACTGTGGTGGTTTGGTGTGTCCCCCAGAACCCTCCACATAAATCATGTCCCATTCTCCAACACAGTCCTTGCTAATAGAAGTTTGGGGCTGCAAGTAGCACCAATATTGCAAATAATTCCCTCCTGACCTCCTGCAGAGTCACTGAACTTGGTAACTTGATTCTTATGTCTGTAATTAGAATCCCTCTTATTAAATAATGAAGGTTTCCTGTGCTCTGGGCACCTGTTGTCCAGCAGAAGGAGAAATGGAGTAGCTGAAGGGATCATGTAGACCAAGATCTCAGGAGCTCATGGCTGTAATACAGGGGTAAGAGACCAGAACAGAGGATTTCTGTGCTTTCTGGGATTTTTGGTCCAGAGTATCCCATGCTGGAAATCAGTGCTTCAGTGTTAGAATTAGTCCCACTTGTGTTCCTAAATCCAAGTCCCCCAGCCCAGCTGCAAAGCCCTTAGATAAGGAGTTTGAATCCCACCACAAGCAGGAGAGGCCTGAGATTCCCAGCATTCTTTTTCACGGTTTGACTGACTTTAATTATGCCTAATCTTCGTATTTAGCGCTGTCTGTGTGAGTGAAGTGTCATTGCTATGCTGGGACATAGCAGTGGATTTCAACATTTGCAAGCCACAGTTAAGTCCTCCTTTCTCTTTTCTTTTTACCCCTCGAATATCCGTCTGGGGTTTAGTAAGCCGTTTGATTATCAAGTTCTACAAAACCTTGCTTGGAAAGAATTATTGATTCTAGGTGGGTGTGAGCATTTCATCACTCCGGGTACAACTGGCAGGAGGATTTTAAGGGAAAGATGGTTTATTGAGCTGGGGAGAGCAATGTGGCCCTTAGAGCAGGGGCAGGAACACCTCAGCTGATCCTCAGCCCCCGTGATCTTGGAGAGAGCAGAAAAATTGGAGCAGAAAGAGAGAACAATTAACTCTAATGATGCTAATAAAAGTAACTAATTTAGCTTGAAATTTCATTATATGATTTGAATTTTAAAATGTCGTGGTGTGTCAAATGTTTGAATTTTCTCTGCCAGCACGGTTTTACAAAAGGCAGAAATATTTTTGGGCAGGGAGAGCCTGAGTTGTCCAGAATGTCACTTCTGAACCACAGGGTGGGATTTTTTTTTAATTCTCCACAGGTCACTTCTGTCCTGATGGCCTCGAAGTCCCTCCATGCCCAGCTGGGAGCTTCAAGCCCAAAGAGGGACTTGACACATCCAGCAGCAGCTCCTCATTCTGGCCAGGTCTGTGTCATAAAAGATCCTCTTTTGGGCAGTGAGAGGACTGATTCTCGCTGCTAAATCCATCCTTTTGAAGGGTCTGGCAGTTATATTCTTATCTCCTGGGCTCTGGCTCGGGGAGACCTAAAGCTCTGGATGAAAGGAACACCCATGGAATTTCTCTGAGTCACCAGATTGGTGGCGAGGCATTCAGGGGTTACAAAGCTGTTACAGCCACAAGTGCTCACCATCCCTTCACTGGGACTGCCCTCGTGGATATGGGCTCTGGCATCTTGATGTCTCCCGATGCAGAGACTTCAAAGAGGTGGCAGTGCAAGGAAAAGGTGATTATTGTACTTTTAGTAGGAAGGAAAAGCAAGGAGCAGCCTGAAAGGACGTGCTGAAGTCACCCAGCAGGTCAAAGTCAGAACCTGGCCTGTTAAAGCTCATTCAGCTGTGCCAGCTTTGCAAAGGGGACACTTTTTTAACACCATTAGTCAACTTACACAGCACGTCTCCTCCCTCAGACTTGTTTTCAAGCTCTCTTATGAGTGGGGACAGAGGAGTAACACAATTAAAGTAAGTTGTCCACAGCTTTCCTTTGGGAAGGGCTTCTTTATTCGGGTTTGAATCGATCCCAAGCCATTCTTGCAGCCAGAGAAAATGAGGATGCAGATTAGGAAGAACTTGTATGTTGTAACAGTGAAAAAGCATTGGAATTTCTGCCTTTAGAAGCTGGAGAAGCCCTGCCCTTAAGAGTTTCAAAGTGCCGAGCAGATGAAACAGCGTGTGAGGTTCTGAAGTGCAGGAAAGGCAGGAGGCACAAGGCTCCCACAGACTTCCAGCTGTGATGTTTCCTTCTAAATATTTTTGTTTTGCTTTGGTTTTCTAAATCAGTAGAACTTTGTTTGGTAAACAGTGGGGCTGAGTCATCCTCGTGACTGGGAAACGTTTGAAAGCAACTAGATTTTGCAGTTTAGTAATGGTGGAAATGATTCTAAAGGGCAGAATAAGCGAGGTTTGTTAGTTTTCTCTGGTACTGAATCTTTGTTTAGATATGGAAAGGGAGACCTGGCTTTGTGTTTGCAGTAATCACATGTGGCTGAGGCTGGCTTTGACCACTTCAGACTATCTTAGTGTCTCTCAGAGTGGTATAAAAATGCCTCTAAAAGTGCTGCACAAATATGAAAATAGAGGGAGATTCAGGGAACTAGCTCAATTCACTAGAATAAACCTTGGCCCAAGCCCAGAATGTCACAAATCACCAGGAGCAGAAACCTGGAGTTCAGGTGCTCAGTCTCCCTTTGCATCTACTGGATTATTCCCCTCGAGTGCTGAGAAAACAATTATCTCTTTCAAATCAATCCGTATCTTCTTCTCTCAGATAATTTCTCTTCTAGCGAGTGACTCAGCTGCTAAAGTGCCTTGACTGTTGAATGGTATTTTTTTGCTCACCAGCACACTCTAAGCAATCACTGTCTTCCACCCACTTCTGAAATTAAACCCAGAAGTGCATTTCCATGGTGCAGCAAGGAGCAAACCTCACATCTCATCAAGACAGCAGAATTCAAGAGACAGGCCCCGTGGCATCTGAAAAAAAAAAAAGAACCGCCATTGTAGGAGCTGCAAAGTAAATTAGAGTTTAAAAACTCCTTGGGTTTAATAATGTAAGCTGTTCTGCTGTGCCTGTACTACTCTTTTTAATGATGTTGTCATCTCTCCTCAGGAACACTTGGCAAAGGTAGGATAATGCCGTAAAATAGGCAGGAGACACGGGAATAAACTCGGGCAAGCCAGAGGATGTTTCAAATACACTTCCACGAGGTAGATGATGGCTTGGATGGTGTCAGCCACACCGTCTGCAGTGCTGGGTGTTAAGTGGGACACACTTATTTCTCAGGGAAACCAAGTGTGTCTGGATCACATTTATTGCACAGCAGGTCCAGGGGCCAGCCTGGCCCTGAAAAATAGATAATATGCTTTGGTTAGAGATGATATTCTTAGGTTGCCCAGAGAAATTGATTCCCCATCTCTGGAGGTGTCCAAGGCCAGGTTGGACAGGGCTTGGAGCAACCTGGGCTAGTGGAAGGTGTCCACCCCGTGGCAGGGGGTGGAACTGGGTGATCTTTAAGGTGCTTTCCAACCCAAACCGTCCTGGGATTCTGTGCTGTAAATGTGTCCCCTCGTTGATCTCACTGAAGTGCCCAGGAAGCCACACTGTTAATCCTGGTTTGAGCTCCATCATCTCCAGAAAGCATCAAGAAATAGAAATTTTCTGTCCCTGTAGCCGTGTGGGATGAATTCAGGTTATGTAAAAAAGGCAGTCCCTCTGGATTTGCTGGGGGTGCAGATCCACATCAGGAAGCTTTTGTCAGCTTAAGGCAGTTCTGAATGGGTCCCACAGCTCAGCCCCCTCAGGTGTGTTGATTCAGCTGCTCTGCTCAGAGCGGGGGGATTTTACAGTCTGAAGAAATTCAAATCCTGTCCCACTGAGGTTTTTGAACCTTGTGTTCCTCTGGGCTGTGCAGCCTGAACGTAAGGAGGAAATAAGGAGATTTTCCTGAGGGGTGGGAATGAGCAAGTGGGTGGAAGGAGAGGGAGAGATGACACTTAAACTCGCTTTGCACCCGGAGCAATCCCAGTCCGGGCCTGTGCCTTCCATGTGGGGAGAGGGAAGCCCAGATCTTAATGAATCCTGATATCTTTTGAGTGCTGCAAGGCTCTATTCCAGCTTGAGCCTCTCCTTGACAAGCATTTGGAAGGCAGCAGAGGTCCATCCCGAAAGTTCTCCGGGGAACAGCCATCCTCAGCCAGTTTTCCCTTCCCCTGGAATTGCTCTATTTGCCTTGTTTGCTGTTGAAAGCAACCACTCCTGTGCTCAATCTGAGTTTCCTTTTCACCAGGTAAAACACCTGGGAACCTTTTGTAATGAAATGCATGTTGTGAATGCTGGAACACCAGTAAGGCATTGTTGTTTTATCTTGTATTGATCTCACTGATGTTCCTTTAGGTTACAATACAAGCTCCTTTTGTTTAACACCTGGGGTTTTAGGGATGATCCCAGATTGAACTGGTATCCCCGTGTTTGCACTGAGCATCTCCAGCCTGCAAAACCCCTTCATCTCTCTGTATTCAGGATGCAAAGGTGGAAGTAGCTCAGCTTTCATGGAAACCCCAGGCTCTCTTACAACTGAGCCCCAGGCACACCGTGATTATTAAACATACCTGCAGCAAAGGATGTTTCCAGGCTGATGTTTTCGTTTATTTTTTAATGTATCTCATTTTTATCTGAACTCTGAACAGAGGGTTTTACAGCTTCCATGAGCCACTAACACTCAGCTAATCCAACACCACCACCTCCTGGCTTTGCAGGAAACTTTACTCCTGGTGTGAATGAACCTCCATCAAAGTTCCTACAGAGTCACAGACTATTCTGAGTTGGAAGGATCATCAGTGAAAGCAGATTTTGTAGGACCCTCTGACCTCAGCAGATCATGATCCCTCTGTGATCTCAAACATCTTCTCTCCCTTAGGAGCTGGGTTGTGTTTGAAGTGCCCTGCTGGCTATTTCTGTCCTGCTGGAGCCAGTTTTCCAGTCCCGTGCCAGCCAGGGACGTACAATCCTCTCCAAGGACAGGATGAGGCCTCGGATTGCAGAGCCTGCCCGGCAGGGAGGGCTTGTACCCAGGCTGGCTTAGCCCAGCCTGACTCAGAGTGCTCACCAGGGTAAGCTTGGCTTGTCTTCTGTCCTCCTCTGTCTGCCTGTGCATGGGTTTCACCTCCACAGTTTCAGCTTTGTGCAGAGAGGTGGCCTCCCCTTCTGTGCCAAGACTTTATTGCAGTTCTAGTGCGATAGAGACTGCTCTGGGGGAAGGTACCACAGAATAGGTGGTAAAACAGCCGGGCCACACAACCCTGGCTGTGAACAACGTGCCCTGGCTGAAAAACCCACTCTTCTCTTGGTGGAAATCGTCTGGCACAACCAGCCCGTTCCCAGTGTTCCATTCTCAGCGTTTCTGCGTTGGTTGTGGTCAGTTTTGTTCCTGTCAGCCATGGAAGCTTTTCCCCACCTACTTCATCCTGATAATTTTGGCAGAGCACTGAGTTTTATTCCTTCTTGCATCGAACCCTCTGTCCCAGCTGCCCTGCTGTGTTTTCAGGTACGTGTGCCCAGTGGGATCATCCAGCCCTCACTCTCCCAGCAATGCTTGTCCTCCAGGAACGCTTGGCAATGACTTCAACCTCTTTTCCAAGTCCCAATGTGAACCGTGCCCTGCAGGATTTGTCTGTGGGAGAGGTATGTGGCCTCAGCACAAAGCGAGCTCTGGTTTTTGGGGATATCCCAGAGCCCACGAGTAAATCCTAGAGAAGGTCAGTGAGTTATCACAGCGATGGGAAGTGGGGAAAAGTTGCTCCTTTAGTGACTGCAGAGATTGCAATAAATGGGTAAGTTAATTTTACTCTGAAGTTTTCTCTTTATGCCATCTGTGGTAACTGCTTTAACTTCATGACCTCAAAGCAGCCAGTTTTTACTGGCTTAATATATTGTAATCTATTGTTTTCATTTAATTACGTTTCTTATTTTACTGGTTTTAGCTTATTGTTGGGTGAAACCTTCACTTGAATGCCTATACCAGCTTTGGGCAGGGCACGGTGTAGGACACTTGAGTCAATGAATAACTGCTTTAGTGACCAGTCCCGTGATAGAACAACCTCCCATCAACAGAGGGAGAAATTATCATTCTGCTGTTTTAATTAGAGGGAAGAGATTATTGTTATCCCAGAAATGACTGTTATTTCAAACAGAGGAAAGGCACGAGCTGTGTGAAGGCAACACCAAGTCGCTGCTCTTACCTTTGCCCTGCAGGCACAGGGGGGAAGCAGAAGCCCCCCAGCCCGTGCCCGGTTGGTCACTACTGCCCCCCTGGCACCAAGAACCCGAGCCAGCACAAGTGTCCCCCGGGCACCTGGAGCAACAGCACCGGCCTGGGCTGGGCACAGGAGTGTTTGCCCTGCCCTGCAGGCTGGTTTTGTGCGGGAGGAGCCCGCGCTCCCGGCGGGATGTGCAGCTCAGGGCACTACTGCCCTCCAGGTAAGGCAGCTGGGAAGGAGCTGCGGGTCAGTTCTGCCCTTGGGAATTTGGGGGGCTCTGATAAAATCCCACACCGGCTTTGTGAGAGTGGTTTTGGCACCAGAGTGTTTTAGCGTGGAGTTGGATGGCAAACTGTCCCTTCTGTATAGTCAGGATTTTATACTGTTATTTTAATATTAGATATGATTATTACACATATATAATATTTATATATTATATAACTTCATAATTTATAGTATTAATTATTATATTATATTATTATATATAATAATTATGTTACTATTATTAGCATATTTTCTACTTATATTGTATACCATTATTATAATATACTGTTTACATTATCTACTACTTATATTCTATATTATATTGTATTATATATTTACAGGTTTATATATTATATAAATATGTATTACATATACTATTATATATATATATTATACTTTATACCATATATTTTTATAAAACAATGTTATATTTATGTTTTATATACAATTTCTATTATATATAACATGTCAATTATGTACAGTCATTCAACTATTTAAATATTAATTAAACTTAATTATTATAATATGCAGTACTATTATTTATATATATATAACTGGGCACACTTGTGTCTTTTTTTTTTCCCCTCCCCTTAATTTGCAAAGAATTGAAATGCCCAATCAAATGTGTGGTACAAGCACAATTCTAATTTTGAAACTTCCTGCAGTAGACGTTAAATGTTGATAGTTTTTTGTTGTTGTTGTTCTTAGAGCTGTGGTGATGTTTTTATATATAAACATGTATTTACAAGTAAATCACCTAGACAATAGCAACAAAGACCAGGATGCCTCGCTGCCTTCCCTTTTTAAGGCTGTGTTAAGAATTAGGATGGTTCTCTCCTTTTTTTTTTTTTTTTTTTGGGAAGGTTCGTGGAGGGGCACCCAATTCCCCTGCCCTGCAGGAACCTACAGCACCCGGCTGGGGAATGGCAGGGAGGAAGATTGTTCTGCCTGCTCTGCAGGGGCTTTCTGCACCAGTGGCACCTCCAAACCGGTGCTCTGCCCAGTGTGAGTGCAGGCCACGGGCAGGTATTAAGGGAAATAACCTCTTTGAGGTGTTTCAGAACTCCTCTGCTTGTCATTAATATCTTTCTGCACCAGAAACGCTAAGGATTCACGTTTTGTCTGCATCAGGCAGTTTCTTGCTGCAGAAATAGCACATTTTCCTATTCAAACCCCCCCCCTCAAATGCAGGCTTGGAGGTGTGCTGAGCTTCCCTTGCTGCCCCGGCTGCTGTTTGTGACTCTGGCTCTGTTGTGCTCTGCCCTGCAGA
The DNA here is from genome assembly GCA_035584735.1 of Pseudotriccus pelzelni. NCBI lineage: Eukaryota > Metazoa > Chordata > Aves > Passeriformes > Tyrannidae > Pseudotriccus > Pseudotriccus pelzelni. The sequence continues at coordinate 3,520,891 of JAWMRA010000063.1, forward strand.
GGCTCCTATCGCTCGGCACAGGGGGCTCGGGGGGCTGCAGACTGCACCCCCTGCCCCGGGGGGTACCGCTGCCCCCAGCCTGGCACCGTCACCCCGAGCGCCTGTGGGGCTGGGAACTTCTCGGTGAGCAGCAACAACCTTCTCCTGGCGTCTGCTTGGGTGGATTTTGGCACGAAGGGGAACTCTGAGGGGAGGGCTCTTCTCCTTCCGTGATGGGTCTGGGAATTTGGGGGTGGTTCGTGCAGAGCTTCAGGTTCTCCTGACACGTTTTTACCCTGGCAAAAAAAGCAGCCACCTCTACTTCACTCCTGCTCAAACAGGATGTGTTTGATTGCAGTGGAGTTACACCTTTTTCTCTGGGAGGTAAAATAGGATGGAGCCTCAGAGGGGAACAGCGATGGCACAGCCCTTCTTAGAAGCAGATGCTGAGGTCTGGTTTTTGTTTTCTGCCCCAAAACTGTTCTAGTTCTAGTGATAATTGCCATATTTCCCTGTTGATGGCAAGTGGGCTCATCCCTCCTGTCAGAGAACTGCTCCACCAGAGCAGTTTCTATCACGGCACAAATTTGGTGGCTGTCACTGGAACCCTTTGCTGAGACTGGAGAGGAGATAAATGATAACTAGAGATTGGTGCGTGGCAAAGAGGCTCAGATTATTTCTTGTTTGCACTTGGAGTTCAGTGTAACAAAGGAAGATGAGGGAACAAGTCTGTGTTTTCCCCTGCTCCTGCTGACAGGGGGTGTTGGATTGACTGTTCTGAGGGTCAGAACCCTCTGCACGGATAACCCACAGGCATGATGGGGCCTGATTCCTATTTGTGAAGTACAGGCTTTCTTTTTGCAGGGTGAAGGCATGGAATTCCGTGCTGTTGCTCTTCAGGGGTTAGAGGGAATTTGTAAATGGAAGCCTTTGTGTTAGCTGTGGTGTTACTGAGCGTAGTGGAATGTTTTATAAGAGCAGGGTCTGCTGTAGAGCTGTTTGCATTCGTTTCCTTCCTTTTGTGCCTCAGCACAACTTCCCAGATGTGCAAGAGGGTTCTTTTAGACTCTAAAGGTGGATTCTTCCCTGTTGCAGGACCAAGGCTCAGCCTCCTGCTCGCCCTGTCGAGTTGGACACTACTGCTCCAGCGAGCACACCAGCCTGGAGGTGATGCTCCTGCTCATGGTGTGCCCAGCAGGTCTCCTGTGCCCAGGGGGGCAGGCACATGTCCCAGATCCCACTGAAAACGCCTGTCCACGAGGGTACTACTGTCCCCAGGGAGATACTGTGAGTGAATCTGCCCTTGGAATTCACCCAGTCTGCACTGGGATGAGTTCTGCTGTGGAGAACCTTTCCTAATAGGTTTTTTTACTGATTTCTGTAATCTTTGTGTGTTAACAGATCTTAGCAGTATTTGCCCTACATAAAACTGTTAACAATATCATAATATAAAGCTGTTAATAACATCAGGGTAACACTTTCTGAGGCGCTATGTACGATTATTCTGAATTACTTTCACAGCTCTAGCTGCTGTGGGCTGCAGCAGTCACACCACTATGTTAAACCCCCATTTTTCTCTCTCCTTGTGAGGGTTTGCAGGCCAAGTCCTGCCCCAACGGCACCTTTGGTGAGCAGAGGGGGCTGAGCAGTGCTGGGGAATGCTCACCCTGCCCTGCAGGGAAATACTGCTACACAGATGGGATGGAGCCTCCAGGAATCCCCCACCCTGTAAGTACAGCCCAGGTTCTCCCAGCAGGTTTAATGCACGTTTTCTGTCTTAACTTTGTCTCCTGCCTGTCAATGCAGGCTGTGAAAGAGAGTTCAGAGGGTCAGGAATTGGTGCTGCTCCTTAGCTAATGAATTTGGGGAATCTTTCACTGTGATTGCTTTGTCCCTGGAAAGAATGAATTCCTCAGATATTAATAGCTGTTAAAAAAAGAAGTCTCAATAGGAGTAAAAAAAAAAAATGAAGGTGGATTCTTTTCCATGTGGATGAATCCATGGTTTTCCCCCCAAGTGTGGGGGAAGAGCATCTTCCACACAACTGCATAGACAAAACATGTAGGCCTGTCTCAATGACAGGATTTTACCTTAAAACCATCTCAGCTAAAATAATCATCCTACATGGTCGGAATTTTACTGGCAAGACTTTAGATTTCCTTCAATCTCTTGTTTTTTCTCTTTTTATTGCCCCACTTTCTTGCAGTGAAAAAACACCAGGTTATTCAGATTTGAGATAAAAGCTTGGATCTCTCTGTGCTGAATGTGAGCAGATTCCTCTTCCTCAGGCAGGAGACAACAAAGCCTGACTGTGTGTTTTGCTTCCCAGACAGGGGATTGCCCACCTGGCTACAACTGCCCTCCAGGGACTGGATTCCCCTTCTCCTTCCCCTGCATGCCAGGCAGCTTCTGGGATAATTCCAGCACAGAGGGGGAGGATGTTTGCAAACCAAGCCCACCTGGGCACTACTGTGACTCCCCTGCCATGGCAGAGCCCAAACCTTGCCCAGCAGTGAGTTGTTCTCCTTGTTTAGCTGATGGAAGTTGCTGCTGGCTGGGGTCTGTTTGAAAGGAGAGCCCAGAATGGATTGAGCTGGCTTTGCTTTGCAGGGCTTTTACTGTGTCCAAGGCAGCTCCAAGCCCGAGCCCTGCCCAGAGGGCACCTCCAGTGCCAAGCAGGGGCTGTCTGGCCCCTCGGAGTGCAGCCCCTGTGCCCGTGGTTTCTACTGTGCTGCCCCAGGACAGACTGGGCCAACTGGTCCCTGTGAGGCTGGATTTTACTGCCAGGGCAGTGCCCTGACCCCAGTAAGTCCCACTGGCAAGTTTTTCTCCTTGTTATCTTAATTGTGCTCCACTGTGATTTAGTTTGTTGGGTTTTTTTTCCCCACTGTGGTGTTTCCTATTAACCCAGTGACTTCAAAAGTCCCAATTTAGTGCTGCTCACACTCAAGTTTATGGCACGAGGACTCTCGTGGTGCCCTCCAAGGGAGTGTGGCGATGTCATATTTTCCCCTCTCAACACTGGCACGCCCTTAACTAGAAGGTCAGCGGGTGTGAATCACAGTGGGATTGCTTCTGTAAGGTCATCCCTACTTATTCTTGTTGTGTTTGCTGCTTTTCCTTTGCTATGCACCAGAGTATGTCTTTTATTTTTTACTCTGTATTTTTATTCTGTATTGCCCACATCACTGTGATGCCTTAAATATCTTAACCTCACTTGCTGCACTTCTTGAATGATGCCTTTTCCCTGTTCCAGCTGCCCACGGACGGTGTGACAGGAGATGTGTGTCCTGCTGGCTCGTACTGCCCCCCTGGCTGTCCCTCACCCATCCCCTGCCCCGCAGGAACCTACAGCAACCTCAGCGGGCTGAGGAGCCTCCAGGAGTGCCTGGAGTGCCCCCCTGGGTGAGTGTTATCCACAGAATACAGTTCTGTCCCATTGCAAAGCCAAGGTTCAGCCCTCAACTTGGTTGCCACAGCCCATCCTTACCTTCACCTCTGTAATTCCTGTCAAGCAAGCAGGCACCAGGTCTCTAAGATTCCAGGGATTTTTTTGGTACTATCCAGTGAAAAAAATGGCATTATGGCTACCCAGGGCTTTTGGTTTTCCCCCTTCCACAGCCTGTATTGTGATGGGACAAACAGCCAGACTCCCTCAGGACCTTGTGAACCAGGTTACTTCTGTACAGGGGGTGCCAAAAATCCCCTTCAGCAAGTGGTGATGGAGGGGCATTATTCCTTAGCAGGAGCCTTCCAGCCAGAGCCATGTCCCCTGGGCAGCTTCCAGCCTGTGAGTATGTTGGTATTCCCTGTGTTAGTGACCTGGGGGGGTCATCAGAGCCCTTGGAAACTGTGAAACGTGTGCACAGAAATTCATGAGGCTTAAAAAATGGGGGACTTGGGTCTTCTGCTAATCACTATTCTGGGTAATCACCACCCCCTTTTGCTTTTACCCTGCATCAGAAAAGCTCCGTGCAGAACTGAGAACCTTGGGGGTGAGGACATCAGATTCATCAGTCCAGGGCTGTTGTCTAGAGCTCATTTGGCAGTTTTCCTTAAGTTTTCTTGCACAATTCAAATTTAGGAGAGAGTTGCAGAGGCTTTGGCCTTGCAGGGCAGAATTAACATGCGTGTGTTGCTGCTGTAATTATTATTAGCTCAGGGCTGTACCTGCCCTGCTTTAATGACACAAGGCGCTGCTCAGACACCCTAAATCTGTTGGATTTTGGCTGCAGGTCGTTCCTTCAGGGGGTTTATCTCGTAGCAGGGACTCTCTGGGAGTTGGTAGAATGTGCACAGTTTATTTATTCCCATGAACCTGCCAAGCCCTTTCCATGTTCTCTCCTTAGGGCCGTGCTCAGTCTCTTTGTAGGGACTGCCCAGAGGGGACATTCTGTCACGAGCCAGGTCTGGCTGCACCCCAGGACTGTCCCAAAGGGCATTTCTGCTCAGCTGGCAGTTCCCTGCCCCTCCCATGTCCGGTGGTAAGAGTCAGATATGGATTTGTTCCTCGAGCAGTGATTTTTTTTGAGGAGGGGCACTGAGTGGTTCTTTCTGTGCAGGGCACCTACTCAGATGTGGTGAGGGCAGGCTCCTGCAAGCCCTGCCCAGCAGGAATGTTCTGCAGCACAGCTGGGCTGGCTGAGCCAGAAGGACCTTGCCAGCCAGGATATTACTGCAGCCCAGGGTCCAGCACCTCCTCACCCGTGAGTCCTCAACACCTTATGCCGGTAAAGACCTTTTGTCTCTGCAAAACCTTTTATAAACCCGATATAATTTTGTTTTCCTTGCCCCAGGTGGGGCTTCCCTTTGGGGACCTTTGCCCACAAGGACATTACTGCCCGGCTGGCACCGCGCACCCACGAGAGATGCCGTGCCCTGCTGGCACTTGGAACGGGCAGAGAGGGGCCCTGGATGCCTCTTGGTGCCTGCCTTGTGCCCCTGGGTTCTTCTGCAACGTGTCTGGCCGAGGTGCTCCCGTGGGACTTTGTGCACGAGGTGAGACAGAGCCAGGAAATGAGAAATGAGCTGGTTTCGACTGGGAGGGAGGACTGAAATATTCCCTGCTTTAAGGCTACTACTGCACAGGAAGGACAAAGACTGCACGGCCAGAGGACGGTGTCACTGGAGATCTCTGCCCTCGAGGACATTTCTGCCCTGCAGGCTCAGCAGCACCTTCCCCCTGCCCCAGTGGGGAATACAGCAATGCAACAGGTCAGGGGCAGGGGCCTTGCAGCTGCCCTGTGCCTTTGGGGCAGATGGAAACACTGCTCAGGGGGTTTATCTGCATCCCAGAAGCACTTGATAGCTGCTGGCCACTGTGAGAATTCAGTATTTTTGGGGAGTGGGGGAGAGAAAGGGGTTGAGGAAGGGGGTTATTGCTTTTTTGTCACGTAGGGATTATATTTACCCCTCTCGTGTGTTGAGTTTGTGGCTGTGACAGAGCACAGAAGGCTGTGAGCAGTTATCCAGCTTTCCCTCTGCTCCTCCTGCCACCTAATGGGGAGATGTGGAGGTTACTGGTAACGTGGAGTTGGGAAGTCTGCTGGATCCAATGCTGCTCCTGGGAGGAAATACATATCTGAAAGCCAGTTATCACAGGAGAGCTCACAAAACAACTTTATTTCCATTTCTGCTTCCCAGAGAGTTTGTGCACATTGTGCTTTCCTTCCATTTCGTTCCATTTTTCCTTTTACCTCCTGAATCTCCCTCACAGGGCAAGACAAATGCCTTCCTTGCCCGGCTGGGTTTCACTGTTCCAAAGGGCTAAAACGTCGCTGTCCTCCCGGATTTTATTGCCCTCAGAAAACTGGAATCAACTTTTATCCTTGTCCTCCTGGGACTTACAACCCCTCCTACGGCCTCAGCCAGGCTGAGAGGTGCCAGCAGTGTCCTGCAGGTGAGGAAATGGCTCTGGTTCTCCCTGTCTGAGGGGGTGATCCCTCTGCATCCCTCCCTTCCGAATTTTCCTGATATGTGTTTCCCCTCTAGGAAATGTGAATATAAAAATACACAGTAAAAGTAGGATCCCTGTCCCACTGGTGGGATCCCCCAGTGAACTGCGGGGGTTTTTTGAGGCTCTGCAGGAGAGTCTGGTTCACACTCAGGGTTTCCCACAGGAGCATGGAATGTGGTTTTGTCCTGGTTGTGCCGATGCTGAGGGGTTTTGCTCTCTCAAAGTCTTCCCCTTTGCCTTCCAATCAGTGAATGCAGCAGAGCACCTCTCCTGGTTTTTCTCCCAGTTTACTGACGCTCTTTTCCCTCTGTGTCTTTCCAGGAATGTTCTGTGGAGAATGGGGATTGTCCTCTCCCAGTGGTCCCTGCTGGCCAGGATTTTTCTGCACGGCAGGTATTGAATTTGGTGTTGCCAGGGAAAAGGGAGGAAGCTGTGGCCCTTGTGATACTCGCTGTTGGTTATTCCAACCCACTATAGATTTTTGGCTTTACGATCATAAGTTACAACCAGCAACAAGTCACGTACTCTTGTGTCACCCGTGGGAATGATTCTTTGGGCATGGAGGACTTGCCCATGGACAGAAACTCATATTGTTCAGGATACTTTTGCTCTTCCTCATGTAGGAGCAAGTGTCCCAAACCCTAATGGAGCCACAAACATGAGCACTGGTGGCCCATGCCCACCTGGACACTTCTGCCCAGCTGGCACAAGTATCCCACAGAGATGCCCCACGGGCACTTACTCAGACAGGTGAGATCTGGGGCTCTTCTGACCCGAATTTTTGTTTTCCTTTCCTTCCTGGTTTCTCCCTTAGTCCTTTAAGCAACAAAATGCAGCTCAGGAATGCTTATTACACGTGTCTCTGCATTGATCATGAAAGCTCCAGGGTTGCTCTCGCTTTGCCAGAGTTGAAGGCGCCAGAGTTGAAGGCACCAGCATTGTACCTGCTGAGCTTGCCCTCCTGCCAACACAAAACCTCCTTGTGTCCCTCTCAGGCTCCACAACTGGCAGGACTCCAGCTGCACAGCCTGTCCATCTGGCCATTTCTGTGGCTCCTCTGGCCTCACAGCCCCCTCAGGACCCTGCTCACCTGGCTACTACTGCCTGCCTGGGGCTTCCTCCCCATCCCCACCCGGTGAGCTGCGCTGGGGCAGCCCCCATCTGGGGGGTTGGCAAACAGGTAGCTTTAAAAAATGCCCCCTTTTCCCCCAGTATTCCTGCCCTGCCTCCTCTCAGTCACCCAAAGCCCTGTATTAATTTTGTTTGAGGGATCTATGTCGTACCAAAGGTGAGGAAGCAGCTGGTTTGATTCTCAAATGAGATGTTTGTACTGGGGTGGTTATGGGTGTCTGCCTGTAATGGACACAGCCTGGCATTTTATTGTGCCTCAGGAATAACAATTTCCAGAGAAGACTTCGAATTCCACGCGTCTTCTCCTCTCTGTGCTGCAGGGCTGGGGGAGAAAGGAGGCCCTTGTCCTGTGAGCCACTTCTGCCCGGCAGGAAGCAGCTTTCCCTCCCCGTGCCCTGCAGGGACTTACAACAACCTCACCAGGCAAGCCGCCTGCTCCCCCTGTGCTGCAGGGCACTACTGCCCAGAGAACACCACCAGCTACAGCACCAACCCTTGCCCAGCTGGCTTTTACTGCCCCAAAGGTGAGATGGGCCCTGGGGACAAAGCAACCCGTTGGCCAGGCTGAAACATCCTTCTTGAAGGCAAGAAATGGTCTCTGTGAATGAAGCGTTTTAAGTGTCAGCCTGATTCTTCACAGAAAAAAACCAACACCAAATAGTGTTCTAAACCATGGATATGGCTGTTGTTTAATGTCCTCACAGGCAAATTAAACAGCACCCAGGGACTGTCGTGGCCAGGAAGGGCTGTGGGGATCAGCAATGAGATAAACTGGAAAAGATGGCCTGAAGTGATATAGCAGGTTCAATAGATGGTGTTTATAGTCCACGAAAGATTCTTGCTGTCTTTATTCCAAAGGAACCAGGTTTGCCACTGAGTTTCCCTGTCCCAGGGGCTACTACAACCCTGACCCCATGACACAGAGCCTGGATAGCTGCTTGCCCTGTCCCCCTGGGCACTACTGTGGCAAGGAGGGCTTGACAGCAGCCTCAGGGCGGTGTGATGCAGGTGAGTGAGGGGCAGCTTGGCTGTGGTGTTGCACAGAATGTGGGGACAGTGTTTTTGGGAGGCTGCTGCTTTTATCCTGCAGCTTTTACCACAGCCCTTCCAGCGTGCTTGCTTCATTCCCTTGCCTGCCTGAAGGCATCCAGTGTGACTGAACACACCCTGGGCATCCACCTGAGTCCCATCTGCCGGTTCAGGTGGGCCCAGGCTTCCTGTAGGACGTGCCTGTTCTGTGCAGGCATGACCCACAGAGCCATCCCAGCTGGTTTATTCGGGATAGTTTCAGGGTACTCGGTCGTGCTTTCTCTTCTCAGGCTGGTTTTGCATCTCGGCTGCTTGGACCTCCCAGCCCTTTGACCTGGACAACTACACCAATGCCAACTGCCTCTGCCCAGCCACTGCCACTGGAGGGAAGTGCTCAGCTGGGTTCTACTGCCCCAGAGGGAGCCCAGAGCCCCTTCCCTGCCCTCCTGGGTTTTACTGCAACGCTTCAGGTTTGTGTCTTTTGGGGAAACAGGAGTGATCTGAGATAAATGCAAGGCGCTGTGTGGACAAGGGAATGTTTGCCTCTTAAGAGCCCTTTAGAGGACCCTAAAGCTAAGTTGTGTTTCTGAAGATAAACCTGATTTTGCCAGAATTTGCTGCGTGACCCTGAGTAAGTGTCTCTGTGGCCGTGTTCCCATCTTCAGGGATCCAGTGTGAACCTCATTCCAGGTCCATAGACATGGAGCACCAGGGTCTGCTGCCAGATCCCCTGCGCTCTGCCTCTGCAGAGCCTGCAGGTGCTGAAATGCTGGCTGATGCTTCGTTTCCTCCCACTCCTTTTCTGTCCTTTCACTTCTCTTTCAGTGTGTGCAACAGGAATTGTTTTATCCTGGTACTTGCAGAGAGCTGTGCTCGGGAGAGGTGCCTGTGGTGTTTTCCAGAGGGAGGCTGTGAGCAGTCGTTCTTCCTGCTTCTCTCCCTTGATCTCAGTGCTCTGAGTGCCCCCATCCTCTCTGTGTTCCAGGTCTGTCTGTCCCCAGTGGGGAATGTGCTGCTGGGTTTTACTGTGAAGGGGAAGCAGCTTTCCCTAAACCCACAGATGGCGTGACAGGGAATGTTTGCCCTGTGGGGACCTACTGCAGTGAGTATCCAGCACAGTCAGGACTCAGGATTCCCTGTCCCATAATGCCTGAAATACTGAAAATGTCATGTCCTTTAATATCTGAAACACTGGTGGGTGATTTTGAGGGTGTGGTAGCTGACTTGCTGGGATCTGACCATAAAGTCCCAAATTCTTCCCCCCATTCTTCCCCTGGCCTTCTTTGAAGGTGATAAAGTGATATTTTTGTCTCGATACCTGAACTTTAGGATGTTATTGGCTTCACCTCTGTTTCCCTGAGTAAAATGAAGCTAATAATGTCTGTGCCCTCCATTCTTTCCTTGTTCATCTCTCTCTGTCTTGCCTTTCCTCTCGCAGCTGCAGCATCAGCAGTGCCCCAGCTGTGCCCAGCTGGCACCTTTTCCAGCCTCCCAGGGAGGAGAACACTTTCTGAGTGCCAGCCTTGCCCCTCTGGCTTCTACTGTGAGGAGTCTGGGCTCAGTGCCCCGAGTGGGGAGTGCTGGGCAGGTAAGTGGGGAATAAACTGCACTGCAGACCCACAGAGACCCTGGAGAAGTGCTCAGAGGAGTGTGAATTGCACAAATTCAAAATAAATGTCTCTCTGTGAGTCACTGGTTTAGAGTGGAAAAGCCATTTCCCTGCTGGGAGAGCTGACAGGAGTCAGAGGTGCTGTAATCCAGAAAATAGGAGTTCTATCCAAGTGTTATTCTGGGCTTCCCTCATACAAAAAGTGGCTGCTTGTTACAGACTCTTGTTACAGCCTTCCTATGGATCCTGTGGATCACAGTTTAGAGACTTGCTGCCCACCTCGGCAGTTCCTTCTCCTCGCTGGTGGAAAACATTTCCAGTTTCTGTGTGAAAAGGCCATTAGAGGTTAAAACAACTCAGATGAGAAAGAAATTGTGACATCTGTGTGTTCTGAGCAATTTAAATACTGCCAAGGGAAAGCTCTGATGTTCAGTGGGAAAACTTTGTTTGAAGGGTTTCAGCAGCTGAAAGGAAACAGAGAGATCAATGTTACATCCTCAGATGTTTTTCTGTGTCACCTCTAAGCTTTGTCCTGTGTTTTGGGGGCCTCTGGCTGGTAAATTTTCTTCTGAGGAGTGCGGCAAGTGGAAAGGCTTTGCTCAGCATTTGTGCCAGCGGTGCTGTGAGTCAGATCAATAGTTATTTAAGGTCAGCAGGAGGTTTATTTTTTTGAGTGGCCACCGAGCTTTGTGTGCTGGCAGAAGCTGTTCTCCCCTAATGAGCAGCACCTCTGTAGCTCATATCTCTCTGATTTAGCCCCTTTCCCTCTGTCTCCCTGCAGGTTATTACTGTGACAGCCAGCAAGGGCCAGTTGTTGATTTCACCCTTTACCCCTGCCCACGAGGCTTTTACTGCCCACCAGGGACCAGCAGGAGCTCCCAGTACAGCTGCCCTGCAGGAACCTTTGGGCCAAGGCAAAAACTGAGAACTGTCCAGGAATGTCAAAGGTGCCCACCAGGAAAATACTGTGAATCCCCTGGCCTTGTTGCCCCAACAGGTAAGTTGCTGTCCTGAGTATCCTTGTTCCTGCTGGAGAGTCCTGTCAGTGGCTGGTGGTTAATGCAGGGCTTGGACTCCAGAGTTCTGACCCCACCTGAGGGCAACTGTCCACGTTTGACTTCCTGGGAAAGGAAAAAAGTTTGTTTTCCTGAGCAAGAAGTAAAAGAATGACTGCAGAAAGTAGAATTCCATGTGTGATACTTCCTTAAAAAAATCCAGTGGGTAGTTTTTCAGTGTCAAATCTATTTGGCATTTTGTGTTTTTTACAGTTAGTTTGTTTTTTCAGCCTGGTTCCCAAAGGACTAATCCTTCCATGTGATTGATGTGCAGGTGAGTAAGTTTAGCAGAGAAAGAGTGGGCGAAATACCCATCAAGGACATCTCCATATTTTTCAATATTGTTTTTTCCACATCAGTGCTGACGTTTTTTTTGTTGGTCCTTGTCCTTAAAGGCTCTAACTCAGCAAAACATTCTTAATATTTCAGGATGTGTTGAACACGATTCTAAAGAGAAATGTGTGCTTGAATACTCGTTAAGGTATGAAGGTGACGCTCAGTCAGGGCAAAGGGAAGTGCTTCTCTCTCTCTGTCAGTGTGGCATCTGCTGCCAGTTCTGCCCTCCTGGCACTTACAAGCAGCTCCTCTGCTTCCTGACCATTCCCTCACTGATTTTTGCACTGGCAGTGGCTCTGCATCTCAGTCTTCATTCTGAAATTCGTATTTATGTGCCTTTTATTTTCACATATTCATGTATTTTGCACAGATTATTCTCTTTTCTAGGAGACTGTGCTGAGGGATTTTGGTGTAAAGGCGGTGCCCGGGTAAGAGACCCCCAGGATGGAGAGTCGGGACATCCTTGTCCTGCTGGGCATTACTGTCCCGAAGGTGGGTGCTCCGAAACACGGCTGTTCTTCATTCCTGGGAAGCCTGAGGTGGCATTTCCTCACTCTGGGGTGGTTGATTCCAGGTGCAGCCCTTCCCTTGCAGTGCCCCCCTGGCACGTGGGCGGGCAGGGCGGGCAGGAGGAGTCTGCAGGAGTGCCAGCCCTGTCCTGGGGGATATTTCTGCAATGGCTCCGGGCAGGCGGCTCCCTCAGGGCAGTGCAGCCCGGGGTGAGTAGAACAAGCACTTTGGCACGCAGGGGCGGGCTGCAAGGGGCTCTGTGCCCTGCTGAGCTCACGCTGTGCCCCTGGGTGCAGGTTCTACTGTGCCGCCGGTGCCCAGAGCCCCACGCCCGGCGACGGCGTCTCGGGAGCTCCGTGTCCGCTCGGGCACTTCTGTCCCCCCGGCTCCAGCGCTCCGGCTCCCTGTCCCCCGGGCTCCCACCTGCCCCACACCCACGGGGAGCAGTGTCAGCCTTGCCCAGAGGGTCAATACTGTGTCTCTGGTGAGGAGCCAGCGCCCTGTCCGCAGGGTGAGTTCAGCTCCCCCTTCAGTGGCTGCTTTGCCCTCGGTTTTCCAAAGGCTGCCGATCCTGAGCTCTCCTGTCTTTCTTTCTCAGGGTATTTCTGTCCCAAGGGCACGGCTCTTCCAGTTGCTTGTCCAGCAGGATCCTATAACCCTTCCCAAAGACAAACCAGCTGCCTCCCTTGTCCTGAAGGGTAAGAATGAGAGAGTGATTTTAGGATTATACAAGTGAGAAAGGGACTGCTGGAAATAATTGTTTATCCTGGATGTGGTCGGAAAAGCAGGATGAGATGGGAAAATGAGTTATTTTACCGCTGAAAGGCACTTGTCTCCATGAGGAAACAGCTGCTGCTCAGCTCTGTTTCACAGCACTGTGTAGATGATTATGGGACCAGGAAAAGTCCTAACTCCATACCCATGGAAGGGGATTTAGGCTGTTCAGAGCTCAGAAAACAATTGGCACCATAAACTTTTACTCCTGTCTGGAGATAATAGAAGGTTCCCTTGGCAACAGGCTGGCAGAGGCCTGTTGAAGGGGAAGAGCATCTTGAAAATCACCTGATGCTGAGCCTGGCTTTTCCTTGGGGGATTTATCTCCAATTACTGAGTGGATTTGACCTTGATTAACTGTTACAAGTTGATGAATCACAGCCTGGATGTGTTATGACTCAAGTTAAGAAAATTATGTCTCTGTGGCTTTTGCAATTATGCCATCAATTTGGCACAGGAGGAAACAACTGAGGATGCAGTGATATGCATAAGAAAGTCTCTTTTCTGGTCAATACAGTGCAGCAGCCACATTAGACAAGCTGGTCCCACCACTGGTGGGTGGGTATTTGTGGGTAGAATATTACTAGGGAAATTAGAATGTAATATTGCTAGAATATAGTACATATTCAACAATATGTTACATATTATTGTATTACTAATATTATATATTATTACTATGTGTTATATGTAATCATAATTATTATACACTATTATATATAATTATGTTTTTGTGCTTTTGTTTTATATATTACTATGTATTATATATTACATATTACTAATGTTATATACTATTACTATATATTATATTATATCTATTTAATATATATGTATAAAAACATATATTATTAGAACAGAATATTGCCAGGAACATTTTTTTCCTTCCTTTTTTTTTTTTTTTTTTTTAAATCTCTCTTTGGACCAGGTACTTCTGCCCCAAAAACTCCTCTTCCTTTTTGGAGAACGAATGCTCAGCTGGCCACTACTGCCCTGCAGGCACTGCTTCTGCAGCTCAGTTCCCATGTCCCAAAGGGACTTACAACCCCAATCCTGGGAGCAGCCTGAGGTCTCACTGCACCCCCTGTGACCCAGGTAACAGAGATGTCTCGGCAGGGTGGCAGGAGAAGGTGTGAAAATGGGTGTTGAACGTGTTTTGAGGTTCACTGGGTGGGGTTTGTGTGTCTCTGAAGTACCTTTCTGGATTTTTCTGCTCTCATTTTGCTTTTCAGGGCATTACTGTGGACTTGCAGGGCAGCCCCACGTTACAGGACCCTGCTTGGCTGGGTTTTACTGCACTGGAGGTGCCTCCAGCCCAACACCCACAGATGGCCTTGAGGGGAACGTGTGCCCCGGGGGAGCTTATTGTCCTGTGGGCTCTGCCTTCCCCCAGCCGTGTCCTCCTGGTCACTACAGCAGCTCCTCTGGGAATACCGGCATCGAGGGCTGCCTCCTGTGTGACGCAGGTACACTGGAGCAAAGGACTGAGGAGATTTGGGCTGTTTTGGGGGCTCCTGAGAAGCTCTGGTCGCAGAGCAGGCACTTCCCAACCACCGCTTGCTTGGAGAGAGGTGCTGGTAGAGCACAGAGGGGCTAAATCTGCCGTTTTCCCGCAGAAGTGGATGCTCAGAGTGAAGTGCAAGCTGAGAGTTTCCCTTTCCAGCCTTCCTCTAGATGCTTTCACGCTCAAGAGGAGACACAAGGGCTGTTTGTTCAGGCATGGAAGCTCTGCACCTGCAGCCATCCCCACTGAAAGCATCTCCAGGAGCGGAGATGGGGGGGACATCAAACGTGGTGCTTCAGTGAATATTTCCTCACTGCTGTACTTGCTGTTGTGTGGCCAATATCACAGAATATTCCCACAAGGATCATCAGCATCATTCTGGCTTTTTTAATTTACGGTCCTTCTTAATTTCAGGATATTTCTGTGATGGGTCTGGACTTGTCTCTCCAAGTGGATTATGTGAGGCTGGATTCTATTGCAGTGGAGGAACCATTTCTCCTAAACCTGCCAGGGTAAGCTGTGCTTGTGATATAAATGGTACAAAATATCATATCTGTGGAACTAAAGACCATAAGGTCACCTTAGTTGTTTTTTTGTCTGGACTAAACTCTCTTTTACTGCATTATCTCATCAGGTATATCTGGTTTATTGATAGTGGAAGAGGTCAGAGATGACGAAACACACCTGGCCTCCTTTGAGCTTTACATCTCAAAGCTGGGCAGAAGTAGCTCTCTCTTTGAGTATTGATGCTGCAGAGCAGAGTGGAATGCCAAATCTGATTAAAATTACAGAGGTTGGGAGTGCCTGAGTTTGATTAGAATGCTGATTCTGTCAGCCTGCCTCTGAGGCAAAGTACAGGATGAATCTGTAAAGACAACTCGGCCAGGCACTGGCTTTGTGCCCCAGCCCACTGGGATTTGTTATGGGCAGAATCCTGATCTTTTATTTTGGAAAAAGAGAGGTGTGTGCAGCCTGGGAGACTGAGGGGTGAGCACAGGATTTCATCCTCTCGTTCTCTTCAGCAGTGGAATCTGACTGAGACCTTTTTGCAAGGGCAGCCTCTAAGTTTTCAGGCTGTAACTGTGGGGTTTCTCTTCCAAGACGACAGTCAGTGGAGGTCCATGTCCCCCTGGCCATCAGTGTGTGATGGGGAGCAGCAGAGCCCAGCCCTGCCCTGCAGGGACCTACAGCCCATCCTGGGGGATGGCACAGTGCCTGGGGTGCCCAGAGGGCTTTTACTGCACATCTGCCTCTGCAAACTACACGGACTGTCCCGCAGGTGGGTCTGACTGCACCTCCCCAGCCTCGCCCTGCTGAACCCCAGCCCCGACCCCTTGATTTGGTGCAGCCCAGGGGGTGTTTTGGTGACACACAGTGACAAATTGCAGGGTGGGCCCACAATCAGTCCTTCCCAGAAGGAGGAGAAGGGAATTCCACGTGTGATTCTTCCAGCAGGTGTTGACTGTTACGAAACCACCTTTTCTCCCCTAGGTCATTATTGCCCCAGGAATACAGAATTTGCCACACAATATCCTTGTCCCCCCGGAACTTACAGTGAAGCTTTAAATCTCTGGGATGCTTCCAAGTGCCAGCTGTGCCCTCCTGGAAGGGTCTGTTCCAAGCCAGGCCTGGCAAGACCAGATGGACTGTGCATGCCTGGGTGGTTTTGTCCACCTGGATCCACGTCAAGCAAACCTGTGTTTCCTGGGAATTACTCTGGTATGAAGGGGAACAATAAATTTTGATGATGGTTGTTTTTGAGGAGGATATTAGGGTCACCTAAAAGACCTAATCATGTTCAAGGTGGCTTTTCCCCCCCCTTTTTATTTTCCTTAGTTCAGTGCTGTGGTTCTGTTTTCCCTGAGCTCTCTCAATCAGATTTTGGCAGCAATGCTTGCAATTCCTGGGTTTCATCTCAGGCTGTGTCTTTTCCGTTAACAGGGATGGCAGCCCCACCTTCTGGATCTGTTGGGTTGTGCCAAGCAGGAACCTTTTGTCCTGCTGGGTCATTTCTTCCTCTTCCCTGCCCTCCAGGTAAGAGAAGAGTCATTTTTCCTGCACAAATTTGCTGGGTTGGAGTTTTTGTACCTCTGTGCTCTTTCCCCTTTTGCCAAGATCCCCAGGGAAACCCAGTGGCTGGTTCTGGTGCCTCTGAAACGCTGACCTTGGTTCTGTACCCTGCTCCAGGTTGGTTCTGTGCCACCTCAGAGCTGGCAGCTCCATCAGGTCCCTGTCAGGCTGGATTTTACTGCACAGGAGGCTCCACACTCCCCAACCCCAGGGATGGAGCAGTGGGAAACATCTGTCCCCGAGGCCACTTTTGTCCTGCAGGGAGTTATTCCCCCTCTCCCTGTCCCCCAGGTAGGTTTGATGGCAGCTGGGAGTGAAGTGGGAGTCATTTCTCCTCCCAGTGCCCAGGGAGCCGCTGAGCTTGTCTGAGCCTGTGCCACTGCTCTGCAGCCCCCCTGTCACATTGTGCCCGTGTTCCCCGAGGGACAGCTCTTATCAGCATGCAAACAGCCTCTAAAGCAGTGCTGTTGTATTGGAAAATCAGCCCTAAATCTGCATTTAGACCAGAATGGCAGGACCTGGCCCTGGAGCCCACGTGCTGCTGTCGGGCAGGGAAGCTCTTGGCTTAGCCCTCCTGAAGGACAGGTCACAGTAAGAGCCTCTGTCCTTTATCATCACCGTTCAAGAGACAAAGGGTTAAGTGTAATGAGAGACTGTGGAATGCTTGCTCGTTTCCTGGATCAAATCTATAGCTGCATTAAGCAAGTGATTGCACTGCTCAGACCAGACCAGAAATAAATCATAGGATCGTAGAATTCACCTCAGCCAGCAACCAGGACCGAGCCCCCCCCAGACCCCTCTTCGAGGAAACTGTTGTATTCCCTTTGAATTCCTTCTTATCCAGCATCCTTTTGGCATCTTCTGTAGGAGGGAGCTGGGACCAGTGTAGTTAGAAAGTTACTGTGTCAGCAGGTCCACAACCCCTTCCAGCAGGGCCTGGGACGATGTGCCAACTGTGATTTCGGTGGCTTTTGATTTCCAGGCTCCTTCTTGGCTCACCATGGGGGTCGGTCAGCTCAGGATTGCCAGCCCTGCTCCCCGGGCTGGTTCTGTTCCCAGCACGGCCACAGCTCCCCAGAAGGGCTGTGTAAGGCAGGATGGTTCTGCCCAGCAGGCTCTGTGTCAGACCAGCGTTCAGGTAGGAGATCTTTGGGGTCGTTCTTTAGCTACAGTGGCGAGATCTTAAAATCTGACCTTACGTACAGTTTCCAGTTACGGTTAGAAATGAAGAGCTATTGAGATGAAAAAATGTTTTTTTCCAAAAACTATTCCAAGCAACACATCTTAAAGTAGCGGGTGAGGGTGGGAAAAATAGGGGATCTTACCAAGGTAAAAAACAAGCTGAAAAATATCCCCAAAGAACTTTTTATTTATTTTGGTATTTTCACCTTTGTTAAAAAAAAAAAAAAACCAAACTAAAAAACCCCCAAAAAACTAGTGAGAGAGAAATTATATGGGATTGTCCATTCTCCCTTTCACAAGAGTGATGGAAAGATAACTGTGGCTCAAATCCTGGTGTATTAGACATGGAATTTAGTGAGCCATGTGCCAGTGCAGACAGGCAGCAGCCCCTTCAGCTCTCTGGAAGCTGTTTAGGGCAGCAATGCTTTAAGCAAACCTGGGGACAGGTTGTTCTTCATCAAGATTTTATCTTATTAAATCTTCCAGCTCTAGGTTTGTGGTGCTGCTTTCTCCATGCAGCTGTTCAGGAATAACCACAGCAGCGATGTAGAAGCGTGTTTCTTATTTTTAATCCTAGATTATTTGTGTCCTGTGGGTCACTATTGCCCCACTGGCAGCCCAGAGCCCGTGCCTTGTCCCCCTGGGGAATATCAGGACCAGGCTGGTAAAATCCAGTGTGAAACATGCCCGGCAGGAATGTGAGTGACAGGGATTTTCTCATTTCTCTTGAGGCTTTATTAGGAACTAAATGTGTATTTCCCTCTGCCTTAGGCTGCTCTGTGTTTGATACACAGAATACACACTTTGATGTACGAGACCGGTTTTCTTGTTTCTGTTTTCAGATCACTCTTCCCTTTTTTGTGTCGTTTTCTGTGCCACAATTCATGTGTCGTAGCAAACCCATCCTAGTAGGGCTGGCTGCTGCTTCCTTCCAAGTAATTTGTTTTCATTCTGTGTCTTGGACTGTTGCTGTGCAAAAGAAGCTTCTTGTTTTCTGGCAGAACAGAGGGAAAACATGGGCTGAGGCAACGCTTGGGTTGGGGGGGTTTTTTTGCAGGTTCTGTGCCCTAAAAGACCACCCAGGTGATCTCCAAGAGAACATCTCCCAGGGTGTGGTCAAACCAACGGAATGTCCAGCAGGATATTACTGCCTGCCAGGAACAAAGGCTGCCCACCAGTACCCATGTCCAGAGGGCACCTACAGCAACCAGACTGGACTGGGAAACCCCAGGGACTGCAAGCCTTGTCCTGGGGGCACCTTCTGTGCCAGTGCAGGTGGGAATCACCCGTGGATTAAATACAGTCCCAGGCTGGTTTGTATCCAGGAGAGTCAAAAAGTTCCACCAGTGAGCCAAATCTTCTGTGCAGTTCCTGTACCATTTGTAGTGATCTCTGGGATTCCTGGAGTAGGGACTCTTTGCCATCATTTTAAAATACATTTTGCAAAGTATCTTTTGCACGTTCAGTTAAAGGCAGATTAAGATGGGTTGGTTCTAGCAAAGATTATAAAACCAGAAGTCAAGCAGCTTGGGACTCCTTTGGTTTTGGCTGTCTCTTAGTGGATAGACCTGTAAGGATCAGCCCCTGAGAGTGATCTGCAGAGTTGTTGGGGCTTTCAGCTCTCAGGGAGTCAGTTGTGGGCATAAATATTGGGAGTACAGGTCGAGCTTTTAAGTCCCAGAGCTACTCACAGGCCAGTGGGCTCTGAACTCATCGTGGTGACGAGGCTTGTCTGGTTTGTTTAGTCCAGGGGCTGGGATTTCTGTGCTGCCCTTGGCTTAGCTGATTGATGCTCCTTCTCTTTAGGGCTCTCAGCCCCGAGCGGTCTGTGTTTTCCTGGATATTACTGCGCTTCCAAGGCACGTGTGCCCAGCCCTGTGAGGGATGGGACGGGCAGCCTGTGCCCAGCAGGGCATTACTGCCCTCCAGGAAGCAGCAACCCCCAGCCCTGTCCCACGGGCACGTTTCTGCCTCAGTCTGGGATGGTTTTCCGGAATTCCTGTCTGCCCTGCCCCGCAGGGAGCTTCTGCCAAGGAGAAGGCCTGGCTGCAGTTTCTGGTGTGTATTCCAGATGTTTTCATTATTAAATTAACATGTTTTAATTATATTTTATTATTACTATAATAATATATTAAAAATAAAAATAATTCTGTTTTAAACATTAACATAGTTTTTGTCTCCCAGTTTGCTTTGTTTTTTTCTTTTCCTGATTTTTAAACCTAACACTGAAGCTTTTCTTCCTGGCAGGAGCATGTTACCCTGGGTATTTCTGTGACCTTGGATCCACTCAGCCAGATCACAGGCACTGCCCCCCTGGCTTCTACTGCCCTGAAGGCACTGAATTCCCAATCCCTTGCAGCCCTGGAAGCTTCAACTCTGGCAGTGGAAAATGGCAATCGGCAGACTGCCAGCTCTGCCCAGCTGGCTACTCCTGCAGTGGTGAGGCTCTGCTGCTCTGTTTGGGGGTCACACATGGCTTTATTCCTTCCACCCTGGTCCTGAGCAGACAGAGGAAGAACAAACTCAGTGCCTCACATCCTCTTTGGGTAGTGATGTGCACTAAATATTAATGCCCCAAATCGTTTGTCGTCCAAAGCTCCTGCTGGTTTCTCAGTCGCAGCCTCAGGTCACCCATAAAGCTTCGTGTTTGCTGTTGCACTTCTTTATTTCTTGGCTCAGCCACTTCTTCTTCGTGTCTGACATGTCTTTGGCCTCTCAGGGAAACAAACCCTCCTGGCAAGCAGCTCCTGGTCTGGCCAGCAGCCAGAGCCTGTGCTCTGAGACAGCTGCTCCTTCTCAGGGGTTCTCACCATCTGCCTCCACAAGGTGTTTATTTGCTCCTCTCAGCACTGAAATAGTTGTGGTCACACTGTGACAGTTACAAATCCATCCATCACCTTCTGGGAGACAGAAGGGGCTTTTCCTCTCTCAGGTGAGGAGGTGAAACACTGGGGAAGAAGTGACTTGACTGAGATAAAACATGAGTTTCAGCAGAGCTGGAACCACAAGTGGGAACCTCAGAATCCCAGTTGAGTGTTATATTTCAAACCCCCTGTTTTCCCCGGGTATTTAATTCAGAACTGACTTACCTGTGCACTGAGATGTTCTTTGCCTGAGGCTGAACTTCAGAGAACAGATGCTTTCTGGTGCTTCTTAAAGGCATATGATAGAGGAAATCACGATTCCAGGAGAGAAGGGTTTGCACTGTGTGTGACCTGGGCAAAACCACTTACTCCTGTTCCTCATCACTATCCACAAGGTTTCTCCTGCCCTGTGGGACCTGCATTTCTTTATCTGGATGAACAGAAGACGGAGGAATAGGGGATTAGAGGTAGATGTCGACAGAGAAGGGCATTGCCTGTGACCTGTTGTAGCATCTCCTGAGCAAGGTGCTGTTCTTTGTACCCCAGGTCCTGGAGCACACACGCCCGAGCTGTGCCCTGCTGGGCACTTCTGTCTGCCAGGGACCAACCTCAGCACGCAACATCCGTGCCCAAAGGGCACCTTTGGCCCCAGGACTGGTGCCACTCGTGAGTCTGACTGTCAGCCCTGCCCAGCAGGTGAGTAGGGATGGGCAGGGGGATGTACCTGTGAAGGGTGAGGAAAACACGAGTTCTCCTTCCAAGTTACGATGTTCTGTGCAGCTCCTCGTACTGAGGCTGTTTTCTGCTTGTTTTAGGCATGTATTGTTCAGCCCCAGGTCTGTCCCAGCCCTCTGGATTCTGCTATCCAGGTTATCACTGTGCCAAGGGAGCCACCAGCCCAGCCCCCTTCAAGCACAGGGTGAGTGCCAGGCAGCAGCACAGCAGACCCAGTGACCTGGGGACAAGGGACTGGGCTGTCACATTCTTGTGGCTTCTGCTGTCATATTTTCCAAGCATTCCTGCTCTTCATGAGGCTGCTCGTGCCTTTTCCTGCTGCCCCTGAGAGCTCCTCAGCTGCCCTGGGTGTCAACTGGAATATGTTGCTGCCCGCTGATGAATTCTGGCCAGACCTGTCTTTCTGTACATTGCCCTGGAGTGTGTGGTCTAATATCCCCTCCAAAAGTTGGCATCAGGGATAGCACAGCCACACCTCAGCATCCCAAGGTCCCTTTTATGCCAGCCACGGTCTTTGTTCTAATTCAGAGGCAGCAAACTTGTGGGACCCTTATGTAGAACCTTATGTGCCCTTCCCAGAGCTGTCTCTGCGTACACTGTGTTGTTAAACCTCCTTTCCGTGACCCTTTTCCAACCCCTCTGTGTTTTTCTGGTGCAGGTGGAATCCTCCGGCCTGGCTCTGCCTGGCAACGACATCTGCCCCGTGGGCCACTTCTGCCCCAGGGGCACGGGGTATCCCGTGCCGTGCCCTCCTGGATCCTTCTCCCCCTCGGTGGGCCTGGAGGCAGAGGAGCAGTGCCAGCCCTGCCCAGCTGGCCACTACTGCAGCAGCCCTGGGCTGTCTGAGCTGGCCCAGACCTCGCTGTGTGACCCAGGGTGGGTGAGACTGGCTCTTGGCAGGGACAAATCACAGCTGTGTGCCGTGTGTTATACCTGAGGGACACCCAAACCGACAGATCCTGGGTCTTTTCTCACCCCTTTGGTCGGGTTATTGCACCTCCTTGATGGGCTCAGGAGATGTTTCAGAGCCTTTCCTTTTCCCTCAGTTTGCCTGACATTCCACCCCAGGCTTATCCGTGTTTTTTCCGCTGTTTTCAGCGTAAAAAAATTATCACTACAAATAATAGTATTACAAATAAATCACTATTGCAAATCCCTTATTTAGCCTCATAATCACCCTTGCTGAGAATTTAACATTTTTTTTCCCTCTCATGTTCCCTTCTCCCACAAGGTGGTGCAAGAACCAGGGACAAGGTACCATTTCCAGCCTGTGTAAGGGAAGTGCCCTGAGCAATATCTGTCCATCTCAGGACATTCCTCGTAGCAAGAGGCTACAGAAACTCAATTTTTATATGCGAAAGAGAGTCTTAGAAGTGATTTCAGTGCAGTGTAACAAGATTTCCTGGGGAAGGATTTCTAATAACAGCTGGCTCTTGAATCTAGTGGAGAAAATCACAATTAAATTTGTCTAGAAGTGGAAGCTAAGCTCGGAGTACAAGTGAGGGCTACATTTGGAAAGGATAAAAATAATGAGCCACCAAACCAGACTTCTTGGGAGTAAAGAGGGATTTGCCACATCCTAGTCAAATTTGAAATGTTCCCAAAAAACCCTTTAACCCCAGAAAGATGTTACAGCCTGGCTGTAACAGCAGGGATTAAGGTTTGTGAGCTGGATGACAGTGGATATCACGTGATTATAAATGACCCTCGACTTCCAAAACCTGAAGTCCTTGTCCCGCCCAACAGGCTGAGCCCAGGTTGCTCTTCAGCATCTCTACCATGTAACATCCATCACTGCCCACATCCCGCTGTTCAGGCTGAACAGATCTTGCTTCCAGGCAAAAAAAAAAATTAGGCAGCTTTGCTGTTCCTTTTCCTTAAAGGACTGGGAATTGTTTCCTCTTCACAGCTCTCATTTTCCTTGTTGCTCAGCTCTTAGAGCCACTGCAACTTTTGTATTTCCTCATCTTGACTTGAAGTGAGGGTGTGGGAGGGAAGTGGTAAAGGCAAGAGTCACTAATGGCATTAAAGCAGGGGCCTGCAAAAAGACTTGGGATTAAAAAGAGGCTCAGCAAAGGCAGCAGGAACTGTTGAGCCCTGTGTTTTGAAGTAAAAATATTTTAGTTTTCAAAGGCTTTTCCTTCCAGAAGAAAACAATTTCTAGGCAGCTTAGTGTAAAAAAAGCCTTTTACCAACATTTCCAAGTGGGTACCAAATTACAGATGTCAGCCAAACTGAAACAGGCTGCATATTCAAGGGATGTCTCCCCCTGAGTGGGGCTGTGAGCTGTTTCAGTCCGAATTCTCCCTCTGCAGGTATGTTTGCCTGGAAGGAAGCTCTGCTCCCTGCCCTTCTGATGGGATCCATGGATACAGATGTCCCAGAGGCTTCTACTGCCCGGCGGGCAGTGGGCTGGAGCTGCCCTGTGAGCCTGGCACCTTCAGCCCCGTGCCTGGGGCAGGGACCTGCCTGCCCTGCCCACCTGGAATGGCCTGTGCAAGTGCTGCCACCGTGGAGCCCCTCACCTGCCCCAGAGGTGAGGCTCAGGAGTGGAGGAAAACCCCAGACACGGGTGGGAGGAGGTGGGATGGAAACCTGCACTGAACCCTGCTGGCCCAGCCAGAGCCAGGGCTTCCTGCAGGGAATGGGGTGTTGGCTCAGCATTCCCAGCTCTCTCTCCTGCCTTCATTCCCCTCTCCATGTGCAGGTTTCTACTGCCCAGCTGGAACTGCTGCCCCACTGCCGTGTCCCGAGGGGACACTGAACACCCTGGAGGGGGCACTGGCCCCCACTGCCTGCAGCCTGTGCCCAGTGGGGAGGTACTGCAGGGGAGAGGCCAACTGGGAACCTGATGGTGAGTTTTGGTTAATACCCCTCAGCACAGAGGTTGGATGTTCGGGATGCAGGGAATTAGAAAATACCTCCTTGAACAGAGTAAGGGTTATTGGAGGGCGCCCTTCACCCTCTGCCCATCAGCCACTTCTCTTTCCCTGTCTCATCCTTCTCACTGAGCATTTATTTTGGATGTTATTTTGAATGTCAGTGCATTGCTTTTCTTTCTCTCCCTTCGTTTTTTTGCTGCTTTCTCTTCCTTTGCTTTAACACCTTTACTGCTGCTCTTTCTGCCCTCTTAAATGCTTCCCCTCCCATTTAAGCACAGAGTGATTGTCACTGGGGCAAAATGCCAGGGTTGGATACCTGGAAAGAAGAGAGGCAGGACTCTTCCCACAGGAAACAAATGATAGGGAGCTCGTTAGAGAACTGATAAGGTAAGCAAACACCAGATGAGGTCAGTGCAAATAAAGAAAGGAAGTGATAGAGGCCAAAGGTTAATGAGGAGGAGGAAAGGCAAACCAAAGGTGAACTGCCCAGGGTATCAGCAGTGATAAAATAGGATAAGGATGGGATTTGGCTTCTCCTGTCTGAGTTATCTGCCTGTTTCTGAGGGTTTGAGGAGGTGCCACCCTCTCTGTTGTGCCCTGGCAGGTCTGTGCTCAGCTGGGTACTACTGCGAGGGAGGAGCCACTGATGCCACTCCACGTGGGACTCCTGCCTCCCCTCTCAGTGGGCCCTGCCCAGCCGGGCACTACTGCCCAGAGGGAACCCATTTCCCAGTTGCCTGCCCAGCTGGGACCCTGAACAACGCCACGGGTGAGTGTGCCCTCACCCAGGGGTCTGGCATCGCTGAGCAGCCTCCCCTTGGCCAGGCCTGGTGGTACCCGTGTGTTCCCAGCTCAGATCGGTGCTGCTGGTGCCGGTCTGTGCTGGGTGTTCCTCCCGCTCTCACTGGCCCTGGTCTTCGGTTTGCCCTCAGGTGGTGCCTCCCCACAGAGCTGTGTGCCCTGCTACCCCGGCTCCTTCTGTGCTGCTGCTGGGCTGAGTTCTCCGACAGGACCTTGTTCTGAGGGGTTTTACTGCCCAGCAAACTCCAGCTCTGTCAGCCCCACAGCGTTGCTCTGCCCCAAGGTGCTGCTGAGGGGGTGAAGGAGGGGGGGACTGAGCTCTGGGCCGTTCCCACGGTGGCAAAGGGTCACACACACCTCACTGGCACGTTGATTGAACCCACACAGAGCGCTGCCCGACGTTTTAGTGACACAGACCCTGCGTTTGGCATCACCTCCGTGAAATTCCCTCCCTCCTCTGTCCTTGCAGGGTCACTTCTGCCAGTCAGGGACAGCCCAGCCAACACCATGTCCTGCTGGAGAGTACCAGCCAGCCACAGGCTCTGCATCCTGCATCCCCTGCCAGAGAGGGTTCTACTGCCAGGACCTGGTGACAGGAGACCCCAAGCGCTGCCCACCCCATTCTTACTGTCCCACAGGTACACTGGAACTTGCATGCCAAGGGTTCGGGTGTTGCGTACCTCACTGTGAGCCCAGAGGTGTACAGCCCTCATGTTGGAATTCCTGCAGGCAAGGAGGTGGCAACGAGCCAGTGTGTCCTGGGAGTCATTTGCCACGCTCTGATCCGGGTCAAGAGCCTTGTCAGACCACAACAGCCTCACTGAGGTTTGTTATTGTCTCTGTGGTCTCTTTTCCAGGCACACGAGTTCCTCTCACGTGTCCTGAAGGCACCTTCACTCCTGGAAACATGACTGGCCTCTGGAATGAAAAGGAATGTCTGCCTTGCTTACCTGGTCACTACTGCAGGTTATGAATCATTTCAGTCTGGCTTGTTTTTCACTTTGACATCCTTGGTTGGTGCTGATAAGTGGGTGCTGAGTTCCTCCCAGCCTCCCCACCACACCTCTCACATTCAAAGCAAGGAAATACAAGCTTAGACGCAGCTTTTGGGTACACAGCTGTTGGATCTGTGAGCTTTGGGAGGCAACTCAAAGCAGTCTGACATCCTTGTCGTGGTATGAAGAAGCATCTGAAAGAGAGACGGTAGGGTATGGCATTTATGAAAACATGGAACTAATGCAGAAAGTTCAGCCCAGTGGAAAATCATCCACAAATTCACCTAAAGCAGTTCATGTTTGTGGAAGTTGAACTCAGAAGTGTCTGGCTCACTCTAGTCATCTCCATATGGAAAAACGGGGCTGTTTTGTCCCTGCTATCAGCGTGAGAAGTTATTTTTCATTGCAGAGTTCACTGCACCAACACTTGCTCTGCCCCAGATCAGCAGCAGTGGGGGTGTATGTGGACTCTTGCTGTTCTCTCTGCTCCAGGCACGGGCAGCTGGAGGGGAAATGTGCCGCTGGATATTTCTGCCTGGCTGGGAGCTCCCAGGCTGCTCCCCAGGGCCACAGCTTTTCCTGGCGCTTCCTGGCCGGCTGTCGCTGGGGCCAGGTGTGTGCAGGGCTCTGTCCTGCAGGTGAGTAAGGACCTCGGTGGTGTTCAGGGTCTGGAGTTATTGGCTTGCTTCTGACCAGCTGGAAAACACGTTATCTTGCATAATATATTGTAATCCCTTCTTTTAAATTGTCACTGTTGATTTCTTCTGGTTTTTACCCCTTTTGGACAAATTTGTGTGCCTGACCAAAAAGGCGCCTTCAATTTATGGTGCTGAAACTGCTTCTCCAGAGGAGTTTGAGGGCTTCTGGCTTGGCTTTCTGTGTGCAGAGCAGCCTCCAGCAGCTGTGTAAATGGTCGTTCTGCAACAACAGGAGATTCTTGCTCAGACATTGTTGTCATTGGAGGACTCGGTGCCATGGTCTAGTTGACAGGGTGGTGTTGGGTCATGGGTGGGACTCGATGATCTCAGAGGTCTTTTCCCACCTGGTTGATTCTGTGTGATCCTGTGACTTGCACATTTTACTTTTACCTCTTTCCCATCCCTTTCTGTAGGCTTCTACTGCCTGGAGGGGTCTGAGGTGCCCACACCATGTCCTGCCAACACTCTTAGAGATCTCCCAGGGGCTGTGAGGAGGGAGGATTGCCTGCCCTGTCCACCAGGACGCTGGTGCAAAGCAGGTTGGAACTGGGGGATAAACCCTGAAGGGAAGGAATGGGAGTTGCTTCTTAAGAGAGTTGTGTGTATGCCTGAACCTGGTGAGGCTGGATTTGAGGTCAGACATGGCACTGTGGGACAGTCCTGGCAGTGGGACCCTCTAGTGATGAGTTCTAGTGTCTGCAGAGAAAAGAGGCATTTAACAGTGTTAATACAACATGCTGTTCCAGCAACCATAGGAAATGTTGGAGAGCCTGAGATCACAACCAGTCTCGAAATATCCCTGCCAGAAGAGGGGCTTGGATGGTGGAGGTGGATTGTGCACAGACAGACAGTGCAGTAGCTTGGGAAGGACCCAGGAGGTCGCAGAACAAAGGTGTTCCGATCACGCTGAAAAACAACTCTTTGAATCCTTGCTTTCTGTTTGTCAGGGGACTCGGAGGCCCATCCATGCCCATCAGGACACTACTGCTCCGGGGGCAATGGCAGTGAGCACGGCAGCCTCGTGGCCCCTCAGGAGTGCCCTCCCCAGACGTTCCGCAGGCAGCCAGGGGCTCAGAGCCCGGCCGACTGCCAGCCCTGCCCTCCGGGGTACCACTGCCCCTTGTCAGGTCAGTGCCAGGGGACAGCCAGCCCTTCCCCACCTCCAGAGCTCGTTGCAAAACTGCCTGAGATACGAGGTAGGCAGTCACGCCCACAGTTATCTCCCGAACTCCCCCTGGCCTCCCCCAGCCTCCCTTTCTTCTCTTCTTTCTCTTCCTCACAGGTCTGACGCGGTTTGAGGATTATCCGTGTCCCCCTGGGTACTGGTGCCCTGGTAAAGGGGTCACTTTCCTTTGTCCAGCTGGCACTTCCAGGACCCAGCCTGGTGCAAAGTCACTGGAAGAGTGTGATCCCTGCTCACCTGGATATTATTGCCCAGATCCGGCACAGACAGGGCTGCCCAACACCCAGGGAGTACCTTGCAAACCTGGCTATGAATGCCCAGCAGGTGACAGGACCTTTTGTTTTCTTTATTTCCTTTATTCCCAGCCATTTCTGAGTCTAGAAGGCAGATCAGCAGGCACAGCCATGGCATTTGGCAGCGACTCTGGTCCCACTCTTGCAGCAGCACTCCCAGGACGTGGTCACTGCCTGCCCACCCTGTTCTCGTTTAGCTGAGGTTGCCAAAGGAAGTGACCTGGGCCTAGAAAAGGAGTAGATATCTTCATGCAGGGCTAGGCATTGAGGTGTTAGCATTTTCTGCTAAATAGCAAACTGGTTTCCAACAGATCCCTGCCCTTTTGTGAGCAATAATGTTTACGGACGCTTAATAAAGCCCCCTTGCTCCCTGTCTCCCCAGCGTAGAGTCCCCAGTTCTGGATATGCCACAAAATATATCCCTGTTCACCCTTTTTCCCCCAGGTTCAGTAAATCCCAAGCCTTGCAGGCCTGGCCTGTACTGTGGTGCTCTCACAGGTGAGCCTCCCGTGTGTCCTGCTGGGTACCACTGCCCCGAGGGATCCTCCACGTACAACAGCCCTGAGCAGCTGTGAGTAGCTGGAGTAGTTGGTGCAGCCAGATTTCACTTCCTAAAAACTCTGATTCGTGCAGGGGATTGAACCTAAACCGCAGTCTTTGGGCACTGTGCAAAAGCAAAGGGATCTTTGTAACTGCAGTCCCAGATTTTCTGGCTGCTAAGACTGTATAGGGCCATTTATGATTTCTGCTAATTGGCTCTAGCCTGGAATTAGATGAGAACCACTTTTAATTTTGTCCCCTGTTTGCACTGGTCATTGAGCCCAGAAATCCAACTGTTTTTTTTTTAGAGGCTTTCTCCCCTCTCCCTGCCTTGTTTTGCCTTCCAGGTGTGTGTTTCCATACTACTGCCCCCCTGGCAGTGCCCACCCGGTGCCGTGCGAAGGAGGGTCCATGGCCCTGGCCCTGCCTGGTCTGAGGGACTCCTGGGAGAAGTTCTGCAGGGTCTGTGCTGCAGGGACCTACCGCAGTGCCCCCCTGCTCACAGCCCCCTGCCAGCCCTGCCCAGCTGGCTTCCTCTGCCCACCAGGTACCTGGGGGAGCGGGGCAAGGAACAGCAGCTCAGGCTGGAGCCAGAGAGCTCCGAGGGAAAGCTCTGAGTCCTCTGCGGTTATAAAACCCTCCTGTGGGCTGCCACATGGATTTGCCCACTGGATTTGCCCAGTGAAAGAGCCGGGAGAAAGAAACCCAGATTTGTGGTTAAATATGAATTTATATTTAAATATGAATTAGATGGGAAAAGGCTGAATGTTGATTAGCTTTATATATACAGACGTGTATGTTTATGTATTTATATGTATATATTCGTGTTTAACTGGGGTAAGCAGGGGGTCTCTGCTCCTCTCTTAGCACTGGTTGGGGTCTCTAAGCAGTGCCTTTTCTCTAGGCAGTGAGAGCTACCACCAGCAGCCTTGTCCCCGAGGCCACTACTGCCCTTCCCTGGCACCTGCCCCCCTGCCCTGTCCCCCGGGGACCCACGGGAGCAGCCACTTTGGGAAGCACAGAGGGGATTGCCAGCCCTGTCCTGCTGGCACCTTCAACCACCTCCCTGCCCAGGCTGCCTGTTTCCCCTGTGGCAGCTCCTCTTCCTCTCCGCCTGGTGAGTTGCTCTATGTGTGTGTGTGAGTGAAATTCCACCTCTGTTAAGAGAAAGACTAGCAAGGAAATCACCTAGAAACGTGATTGTCTCACATGGTTCCGTGATTTATCACAAGCCCTGCCATCCTCACGGTGCCAGTGCCCAACTGCTCTTCCTCTGTCCCACCCAGAGAGAGAATTCAGTTTGCAAAGCTGTCTTCTTGTTCCTCTTACACTCTGTTAGCCAAGGGGATTTGAGCTCCTTAAAGGGAAGAGATGAGTAGCTCTACTAGTTGTTGCTCTATCATTGCTTTGGAAGCAGTGGAGTTTCACCAGGAGTACTTCAGCCCTGGACTGGGGAGCTTGTGTTAAGTGTAGATGTGCTTTCAAGGCAAAACTGGGCACTGAGGGCATGATAAAGTGGGAAAAAGGTGGAAAACTGGAAGGTAGGCAGCTGTGGCCAGCAAAGAGTGCATATACCTTAGTCAGTGTATGTGCAGCCTCTCCAACCTCTCCTCTCAGGTGCCACCAGCTGTACCTGCCATGGGTCGAACAGGGCTTTCCAGCACTCAGATGCCTCCTGTATCTGCCAGGCAGGTTTTGTTTACTATGATGAGAGAGGCAAGAAAGACCCCGACAGCAACAGCGACCAGGACTGTCGACCTCAGGTAAAATTTGGCTTCAAAACAAAATTATTTTGTGCAGGAGAGGGAGAGTAATTGGCCCAGGCAGTGCTTTGGGCTTAAGACACAAGCAAGTCCTTTAACTGGTGTTTTGGGTTTTTTTGAGACCCTTGACCCTTCCTTGTAGGATAATGGCACTTGATTTCTTTACTAGGATCTTATGGGGCTAAATTTAAATTCATAAAGCATGCAGGCAAAGGATACTTCCACACCAGGGCAATGGGGAGCAGCACTGTCTCACATAGATGAGAGCAGCAGGAATTTCAGCCTTCTTATTGTTGATATGAAGTTCTTCATCAGGCTTGCATGAGGGATTTGGATGGGAGGGGAAGTGGCTGCAGTTCTTTCTTCCGTGCTTTCCAAGCTGCCCTTTAACCTTGTTGAAGGTTACTTTAGGAACTTCAGTCAGTGCTTCTCACTTTTTGACTGGATTTCTGTAGAACAGAGATAAAACTTGCCCTCTGTCAGACAGCCTAAGTCTTCGTTGGGCAGTAATCAGATGAGCTGACAACACACGGCGCCAGAAAAGAGCTGCGGACACTCTTTATGTTGAACGTCTCAAGCAGTGGGGAGGGAGAGGGGGAATTCTGGGGGTGCTGTGAGTTGGTTGAGGCGCTGCCTGGTTTTTCCCACGTGGCGTGGGTGCTGCATTCCCAGGTGGACGAGCTCTGCGCCCCCGGGCAGGTCCGTCTGGCAGCCACGCGACGCTGCGTCCTCCCCGAGCGCCACGACTGCTCCCCGGCGTGCGGGAGAGAGGGGGGAGAGCTCCACGCAGAGCTGGGCATGTGAGTCCCACTCAGCCCCTCGTTACCCACCGCTCCACTGCCACAGTCACTGAGCCCACGGGCTCGTGGCAGGGGAGGGCCGTGGGAGGTGTTTTTTGGGGAAGTTTCCATTGGTGGAGTCCCTTCCCATGGAGATACTGGCCCTCAGCCCACAGTCACTGGCCCCATTCCTCTGCCTGGAGAGTGTGCCTGTGTTCCCAAGAGTACCTGGGGGGATTTTGTGCTTTGGGTGGAGACACCAGAATGAACATGGACTGACAAGCTGAGGGTGGACAGAGCTCTCATTTACTTCCACTTACTTCAGGTTGAGCCCCTCTAAAGTGGGTGATCATTCTGATAGGTTTGGACCAGAAATGAGGATGTCAATCCCTGTTCCCTCCCCCTTTAATCATAATTTTTATCTCTATCAATTTTTAATATAAATAATAATATTTTTAATATATGTATTGTATAAATAATCATGGTTTGGGCTGGAAGGGATCTTAAAGATCACAAAGTTCCAACCCTCCTGTCATGGGCAGGGAAACACTGAAGCTGGTTCATGCTGTACGACTGTCACTCTTTTTCCTCTTTCTGTATTGAAAAATCTCCTCCTGACATGGACTGCACAGAAATCTAGTGTGTTAAAATTGTGCTCTCTTTCTGTCGACCCTGTTCTTAAAGCTGAGCTTTAGGGAGGGGTGTGTAATGCTCTGTTACAGGACTAAGCTGGTCACTATTAGACACCAACTGTTAGAGAGTGGGGAGTCTCATTTTGGCCTTGAATAGCAGGCAGGGTACTGATGGGATGGACAAGGAGTTCGCTCCCTCCTGTTTTCCATGGACATAGAGTAGCCCCACTTGTTAAAATCTGTAGGATACTGGGTCTGTCCTGACCCTCAGTGAGTTGTAGCTTGGGGGGTCGTGACTGATCCAGGGCCTTTTGCCCGCTTGGCAGCTGTCACTGCAAGCAGTACATCTCTGCTGAGGAGCTCTGCGACCAGCTGTGCCTGCTGAGAGCCCCAC
This sequence comes from Pseudotriccus pelzelni, assembly GCA_035584735.1. Classification (NCBI taxonomy): domain Eukaryota; kingdom Metazoa; phylum Chordata; class Aves; order Passeriformes; family Tyrannidae; genus Pseudotriccus; species Pseudotriccus pelzelni. The sequence goes on from JAWMRA010000063.1 coordinate 3,552,579, forward strand.
GCGTCTCCCTGGCGTTTGGCATCAATGGGGAGCTGCTCCTGAGGGTGAATGAAGGAGAAGTGAGGGTAGGTTTGGGGGGAGGGAATGCTTCCTCTGCAGGGTTGATGCTGTACAGAGAAATGACAGTTCCTGAACTGGAGGGAAAAAGCCTCACTAGAGGAATCTTGCAGAGCTGCAGTTAAGACTGGTCACAAACCAGGATCTGAGTCCAGTGTTGATTGTATCGGTGACCAGTGTTTCCCTCTGCTTCCCAAAGGAAGTGGTGAATGTCCTGGGCCCGGATGAGCACGTGCAGAACAGCCAGAGGGTGCATTTGGTCCTGTTCAGCCCCAGTGGAGTGCTGGGTTTCATTGTCTCCAGCATAGATGTTCTGGATGCATTTCTGATGGGTAAGGCTTGAGAGCCCCTGAGAGTGAACCTGAATTCCAGCCAGACTGAGCCATTTGGCACAGTGGGAATTTATTATCAGGTGCTCCAAATTATTTAGAAAGTAGGGAGATACCTTGTTCTGACGGGGATTAAACAGTGAGGAACTGCACTGACTGCGTGGTTAGCTCCCCAGGAATGGGTCAAATAAAGAGTGCAGTATGCTTTTGGATTTCCAAGAACTAGAAAGAAACCCCATTTGGAGGCAAATCTGTTGGCAACTGTGTGCTGGCTCCTGATTCCGTTTGCTCCTCAATTAGGGTGGTGTGACTGAGAGCAGAATTTGGTCTTGTGAGCTGTAATTGCCCACAGGCACAAAATAAATAGTTCTTCCTTGCCAAGGGTTGGGTGTCTTCACATGCTGCTCGTTTTGTAGGATTCATTCTGGTTTGTTCTGTCGCCTGGCAGGAGATTTTCCATCAAGTCAGCTGCTGCAGAAAGGTCATCGATTCCAGAGGACTTCCTCCAAAGACACCCAGGCCTTGCCCCTGGTTCCCAACCCTGTAGTGTGTTTGGAAGCAGGAGACACGATCCTTTTCCAGCTCAGCATCGATTCCCAGGGTGAGGGTTGCTGGATCTTACAGATCTGTGTGTCCAGACCCGCTCAGAGCAGTGACTCCATCTTTGCCTGTGTGAGCACATCCCTTTCCATCCCTGCCTTCAGGGGATCCCAGAACTGCAGCCTGGGCTTTGGCAGAGGCTTACCTCATGGCTTTCACTTCTTGATTGGATTTCTGGGCAATAGACATGAAATTTGGCCTCTCAGGCAGCAAAAATCTTTGTTGGGCAGTAATTAAACTCAAATAAATGAGTTGACGCTACATGGCCCTACAAATGAAACACAGTGCTTTGCCTGCCTAGTGCCAGCTGTCTCAGCTGAAGGGGGTCAGAGATGCTGACACTGTTCTGGACCCTTCCCAGATCGTGCATCCAGCCATTACCCTGTTTATCAGAAGCAGCATCTCTATAACAGCAACCCCAGCTGGGATTTTGGACCCTTCCGAAGGCTGAACCACCTCATCCAGGAGACTCACCTCAACCTGTCCTGGTAATACCCGCTGTGGATGACAGAGCATGTGTTGTGTGTCACACCTGTGTTACTCAATCCCCAATCCTGGGTGCTATCCTGGGATTTGGGAGAGAGTCTTGGATGGAATCAGTAGGTCCTTGGCAGTGAAAACATCAAATATGTGCTCAAATCCGTGTCTCTACCACCATCGCAGCTGGAGGCCAGAGGAAACCTGGATCAACCCAGTGCCTTCTCGGCTTCCCTCTTTCAGGTTTGCCCATGTTTTCCTGGAGGCTGGCACCTATGTTTTCAGGGATAGCACTGTCCAGGAGCGCTTCCTGATTGTGACTGTGAACGAAGCCAATGTGAGCTGTGACCCCAGGGCTGTGCCCTTCCAGCCCTCCTCTCTGTTCCAGCTGGCCAGACATGGGGTTTTGAAACAACAGGCTCTGAACTTGGCTCCCAACTGGGCTGCTGTCGCAGGTACAGCCAAAACACTGGGACACCGACCTTTCTTGTACTTCTTTAAGTGTGTTTAAACAAGCATTTTCTTTGAAAACACCATCAAACCACTGGCTTTTTCAGCTTTAATCCCTTTCTCCTGTGGAGCTCCCCAAAGTTCACTGCTCTCTAGCCAAGAATCTGCCTGTTTGGGAGCTCAAGTGGTGAGAGAGGGAAGGAGCAGTTGTGTTTCACCCCACACCCTGCTCAAAGAATTCAAGTAATTGAGGGTGCTTTGTTTTCCTTGGCTGGAAAGCAGAAAGTGACACCATGTTTCCATGATAAACTAAACTGAAGTTAAATACATCATTTGAAAGTTGACTGAAGGCTAAACCCAAGGTCAGTTGAGGTCTTTCCTCAAGGCCAGGCCCCTGTGTGAGTGCTTTGCACATACCAGGCCATCAGTAAACAACAGAAATCAAAGTGTGGATTGCGAGTGTGATCCTTGGCTGTGTCCCCCCAGAAAACACTTTGCTTCTGGCCTGATGCACCAACCAGCAAGGGAAAAGCAGAAGCCCCTGTAATCAATCTGAAAGCTGCTCAGTGTTGGTTTGGGGCAGGACACATGTTCTGTGTTTCTCACTTCTGGCCATCCCTCTCTGCTTCCCCAGCCATCCTCTTTGTCCTGGGCTCCTTCATCGTGGTGCTGACAACCCTGGCCATAGTGTTCCAGCCTGCTGGCCCTGCCAGCAGCCCCCTGAAGGGCTGGAAGCCACGCTGGAGGAGCTTGGGTGAGCCACACATCCCACCAGAGTACGTCCTCCTTAAGGACAGGTAAACCCCCTTTGCGTGGTAGGTATGAAAGTCTGGACCAGAAACCTGTCCTTCTGCTCGAGCTGGGCTGGTGATGCTGCACTTTCTGATTTTGCTGAGAAGAATGAGATGCTCTTCACCCTCTTCTTCTAGCCTTCAGTTTTATCAGATGCTTGGTCCTCGTGGCTCTGGAGGAGATGCTGCTTCTGGAGAGAAAGGAACAGCCTCTAATGCAGGTGAAGTGCTGGGCCAACCCCTTCTCCAACTGGTTTCTTCCCATTTACTCCCCATTTTGCTGTCCTATGTTAACTCTCTGGTGTGATATTTGGCTACCTGCTCACCCAGAAGTCTGTGACACCCCTGAGGTCACACAGGCACTTTGGGGGCTGTGCACTCACATGTGTGTGCACATTTACCCAGGCACACACACTGCCCTTCTGGGTCCCTGTGGTCTCCTCAGTTAGGCAGGATAACCCCTCTGATTGGAATGGGGGGCAGTTCTCTCCCTTAGGAGTTAGGAGAGGAACTGGCCGGCCCTGAAAAGCCCTTTAAAATGGCAGCAAATCGAAATGAGTGGTAAAGAAAATAAAATCTTCACAAATATTTCCCTCGGCTGCTCCTGTTGGTCCGTCTATTCTCTGAAGGAACGTCACTCCTGGGCTGTGTTTGCTTTCTGGGAATGACCTCATCTTGGGAATTTCGGGATGTTCAGAGGGAACAGCAGATGGCAGCAGGAAGTGGTGCTGGGAACAGCTCTGAGAGCAGCAGCATCCCGACTTTTCTGGGCGAGTCGGGAGCTGATAGTAACGCTCTGTCATCCTCCCCCTCGCCACCTCCCGCCTCATCCACTTCCCTTCCTCACAGAGCACGAAATGCTGTTGTCCCCCAGGGACAGGCAGTGGGAAATCAATTCCCTGGCCGGTGTTTCAGTGTGAGCGAGCCCTCCCTTGTGTTTCAGGAGAGCCCTTGGCACGGAGGCTCCTGGAGGATTTCAGTGTTCGCACCCTCTACGACAAGCTGGAGGATCAGAATTTGCACGTGGCAGCTCAGCTGGCAAAGCACAGGAGGGATGTGCTGGTGTTTTACAACGGGATCAGCCAGCGGCTTCAAAGTCTTGTGGTCAGTGGGAAGAAAGATTTTTGAGGGAAGGGAGTCTTGGAAATGTGACATTTGTAAGAAAAATGGTTCCCCTGAAGCCACATTTTATTGAGGGATGTGCCTTCCTCCTTTCAGTATGTTAATTTGGCATAAAATAGTTTTATATAGTTTAAATAGTTTATATAGTGAAGTTTATCTAGTTTATGCAGTTAGTTAATAGTTTGTACAGTTTAAATAGTCTTTATATGGGAGACAGAAGGTGGAATGGATGGATTGCAGGGTGTAACATTGCTAGCAGAGTATAACAGAGTATAACACAGAGTCTGACACTGCTGATCCCTGTGAACAGGACACGGTGCAAGCACTGGACCCTGATACCCTGAAAGTCTTTGCCAGGCAAAGGGTTCGTGGGCACAAACCTGCAGACGACAGCGGGGCAGCAGAGGCTGCTGAACAGTGTGCTGAATGCTGTGGCAACACCTTCCAGCCAGGTGAGGGGACCAGAGTCCTGTTCTGTCTGTCTTCATCTCAGTTCAGTGAGAGGAGAGGTCTGTCAGCTCAGGAAGAGACGGACACACATTTATTGGGAGGTGTTGTACAACACGAGGCACCTCGTGAAATTTCCAGAGGAGGATTCCTGCTCTTGGTTTTGTTCTGGGTGTAGTTGTGGTTCTTCAGGTGGTTCTGGAGAAGCCCCTTTAAATTGTTTCTCAGGTTCATTGGGTGCTCCGTGGCCGGAAGTGAGAGAGTTAATGAAAGCTCTGGAAGTGTTGCTTGGGGATGCTCCGTGCAGGAATGGAGCTGTGAAAGGAGAGATGGAGCACAAGGCCCAAGCACAGGATGCAGTGGAAGTTGTGCCCTCCCTGGGCAGCCTGGCCAGTGACAATAAATCAGAAGTAGTGGAAGGGCAGGTGAGTTGCAGGTGTCTGATGTCGTTCCATCTCTCACCTTTCTGCTGGTTTATCCCATTCCTTTAACTCTTGGGCCCTTTTTATCCCGCAGGATCATGAGCTGCCTCAGCAGTATGAGCTCTTCAGCAGGAAAGAGGCTTTTTTCAGCTTCCCTGGACCTGAAGAACAGGGTAAGGGCAGAGCCGTAGCTGGGGGTGCCAGGGGTGCTTTCAGAAAGCACAAAGAGGGCTGGCTCAGTGGAGTCTGGGCTAAGAGAGGTGTGTTTGCTAACAGAGCAAATGTATAATCACTTCTTCCCATTTATGGTATTTATTTTCACTTTTTTTTAAATATTTTTTTTTTTGCTGATGTGCCAGTTCAGGGAAGCCACTTCTGCCTCCTGTATAAGAGAGAAGTCCAGGAGTTTTCATCCCTACAGACCATTTACACCTTTATATCAAGTGGCCAACTGTAGGCAGCAGAATGGGAGTCATTACACTAATTAAATGCCAATGTAGGGAGGTCAGGAAGGTTCTACAACGTCAGTTCTGTGCTCCCCACAGCCTCTGGTTGGGCGTTCTGTCAGTGCAACATTTCCTTCCTGCAGCCATCCAGCCATGAAAAGCCTCTTCCTTTAGGCTTCAAAGTTTCCCCATTTCTCCCAGGTTTAGATCTCCAGTGGCCTTATCTGACTGAGTTGGAGGTGGAGGGCCTGGTAGCAGCTTCTCCCCTTGCCAAGACCCTGTGTGAGATCAAGCAAGCCTTGGTGAATCTGCAGGAACCTTCAGACCCTGATAATCCAGGTAATAAATCGTAGTCTGACTGCAGTTTTTGTTTCCCTGTAGTGGATAGAAGACTATTAAGGTGGAAAAGTCATCTCTTGCTGCCTGATAAACACCAAGGTCTGCTGCAGGTCATTAGAGAGAAGTCACCAGAAGGCCAAGAAGCAGATAAAAATGCTTGACTAATTCACACATGTAGATTGGTTTCCTTCTTTCTTCTGCCGAAATTATTTCATTCATTTATTGTCATCATAAAAGGTTTCTGGGGAAAGTTGTGCAGCCAAGATCTGTCATCTCAGGAACCAATTTACCAGCACGAGAGTAAGGCAGCTGGTTTTCTTCGTGTGCACTGGCTTATAGCAGTAAATGAAGAGTTAAAATAACCAGGATGTCTTCTGAACTGAACGTTTTCCTCAAGCAGTTGCTGAATTTTTAGGCTGTGACGCTCAGAGTTTGAAATTAATAATGGTGTGGGTTTGCTGCAATTATGGGTGGATCATTTGCATTATTTTGCAATTCAGATCCAGGGGGTTTGCAGAGGCCTGAATGTGCACAAACCCTCAAGTCCCTGGGCAGGGATCCGTGCTGGCTGTAGGTCCTGGCCCGGTTTGTGCCCTGTGGATTAGTGGTGGCACAGCATTTCCACTCTGCCCTCATTTTGAATTCCTCTGACAGGCAGCGAGCACCAAACGAGCGTGGGGAGCTCAGCCCTCCTCTGAGCTACAAGCAGGGATGAAGCTCTGCTGCTGGCATGAAGAGGAGCTGCACTGCTCACAGGATTGAAGAGGCAGAAGCATTTCATCTTCTGTGCAGTAAAATAGCCACCAACTCACTTCCTTGAGGAACCTTATCCCTGGCAATGACTAGAGGTGGATTGTGGGGCAGTATGTGTGTGTGTGTGTGTAAGGACAGAGCTGCTTTACCTGAAATATCAGAACAGATTTGTATTTAATTGAGGATGTATTTGGTCAAATACATCATGAGTAATCCGTCTTCTGTTTGCTTAACTTTGAAATTACTTTCACACTGGTCTTGGATTATCAATAATTTGTCGGGTGGAGAAGGAAGCTGAGCTTCTTGATGTCACTGATTTTGTAGTTCTCATTGTTAAGTCAATAAAGCAGAAAACATAAGACCATAGATGGCATGAATCCCCCAGTTTTTCGGTGTATTCTGTACAGCTTTTGTGATCTTTGATATGAAGGATGTTTGTGACTTTTTCAAGTGTTTTAGAGCCATACTTTTAAGCCTTGCCCAGCATCTCTACATGTTTTCAGTACACTCATGCTGATCTCAGTAAGTTCTACTGGCAGACACCCTCAGGGTCTCTACAGATGTGATTTTTCTGGGCAGACAAGACAAATTATTTCTGTAGCAGTGACTGCAGGGATCTGTGTAGCTGCTGGACTCCAGTGCTGGGAGCCTGAAATTAAACTGAAAACATCCTCCCTGCCATTCTGCTCCTCCTTGCCCTGTCTCTGTGAGGGCAGGAGAGCCTGGCTGTGAAAGGGGCACTGTTGTTTCTGTGGGACAGGAGCAGAATCACCTGCTCCATCCTCACAGCACTCCCCAGCTCCAGGTGGGGTGCAGCAACACGAGATCTGCTGACTGGGAGCCAGCACAGTCCCTCGGCAACACCCCCCCAGTGGGGGATTCAGCTCCCACAGCAGAGCCTGTTCTCTTCTCACTGCAATATTTACTGACCTGCTTATGTGTGGGGAGGTTTGGGAACCCCCTCTCCCTCCTGGTTCCTAGGCACAAACCCGTGTTTGCTCCTTCTGCCTTTGCATAACCACGGGGGGTGTGAAGAGAGTGGCACTGGGTTGCCCAGGAGCCAAGACAGAAGCTCTCAGGTTTGCTTCCACTGACAGGGGTGTCTGGTGGATCCAGAGGAGCTCCAGGGGTTTGGTTGGTTGGTTGGGTTTTGGCCCCTCATCTACTCATTTTGCCGGTTCCAAAACCGAAAGGTTTGTTTCTTCAACTTTTCAACTTCACCTTGGGAGAATTTCGGTGCTTTACCGACGCTTGGAAGGGACTTTCAGAAAATGCAAACAGTGCAGAGCACCTGTAGGTTCACTGTGGCTGCCTGTTGTAGAATGCAGTAGTGAAAAAAAAAAACCCTGTTATTGCTCTCTTCACTGCTTTCTTTTTCTTAGGTTATCAGCAGATACGTTTATAACAGTCCTACCTGGAGGTAAGAGCCTGCAGTGCTTGCTGCCTCTGATATCCAGCAGGTGATAAAGTTATCTCTGGGATTTGGGGTTCTATTTGTGAAAGGCAGGGTGGAAGGCAGTAGTAAATACAATTTGTCAGTTTTTTTGATTGTAGCAGTTTCTCAACGAAAATGTTGTTTTAAATTTAAAAAAAGATACGCGTGTGGAATTTTGCTCAAAGTTGGGGTTTTTTTCCCCCCACTGTGGTTTTCTTAACAAATACACTTCAGTTATAAGTAAACAACTCGGTTTCAAAACGTTTTGGGTCTTTTTGTGTTTTGGTTTCTTTTTCCCCCCACCAAACCAAAGAATATCAATGAAAAGAGCAGAGTCTCACAGTGTGTCTCTCCATGCTCGGTTAATAGTTCCTTGGAAAGAACAAATAAAAAGAGGAGTGGTGCAATCATCGGGTTTATCCTGCTTCTGAAGAATTTACTGTTGATAGCTCATTTTATGGTGTTTTATGGAATCTCCTGGAAGTCCAGCACTGCCTGGAGTAGCTGTGAAGTCTCCTCACATGTAAAGGGTGCTGGTTCCCTGGAACTGCTGATAGGAGTGATGGAGTGCAGGCTCACTGAATTTGGTGTTTGGAGAAGGGTCAGAGGGCTGATGGTTTTTCTTTGGTTGCCTTGACTTGTGCCTCTCTTAACAGAAAATGAAAAGGCCCCTTTCAACACTCAGTGTGAAGTTCTGCCTCTCTTGGAGAGCATCAGACACTGGAACCTCTTTTAGTGCTGTGTGTGGCTCTGAGGCCTGAAATGACCTTCTGCTGATCTCATGTTCCAGAGTGAAACTGTGGTCGAGCCTCCCGGTGCGTTCCCTGTGCCAAAGACTGTTCCTGATGGCGTTTTGTGGCACTTCCAGAGGCTGCCCCTGGCTGTGCTCATCACCTGGTCAATCCTTCCTCTGACACACACAGATATGGAGCCTTTAAATGCCGTGAGAATAAAAAGTCCAGTGAAAATATCTGATGGAAGTATATATATATACATATATATATGTCCAATGAGAATATTTTGAGCTTCTGAATCCTAGAACTCAACTAAAATGCTCCCAGATTTGGGGTATTTCTCGATGTGGATATCTTTGTATAGCTGACATGCCTCTTGTTTCATTGCCAAAGCTCTTAGTAGCTTCCTGCCCTTGAATCCTGCCTTCTGTGTGCTTCCAGGTGAGGTTGAGTGGGCAGATGTGCGTGGCCAGGTGAAGAATTTGCTGCAGCAGCAGGACCTCTGCACGTGGCAGCTCCAGCTTGCAAACCTCTGCCTTGTTCTCCTCCGTAGCTAAAAAAAAAATACCCCCCCACGGGTGAAGATTGAAAGATAAAGAGAGGTTTGTGCTCTGGAGTCCCAATTTTAGCCTCTGAACATCCTTAGCTCAACTCAGAGGCGATGATGTTGAACATTTACTGAAGGCAGAGCGAAACACCCCAGAAACTGGACTTTTGAAACTGCTCCAGTGAAAATCAAGTTTGCCTTCATGTAGTACAGAGATTTCCCAGTTTTACCTCCAGGAAATGTTCTTTTGAAACGTTCTGGCTTTAATACCATGCTTTTATCCTGTGCAGGATGTGAAGGTTCCCCCAAGAAGCTGTTTTCACACCACTGCTGAAACACCACAGCATTGTCACTCCCAAGTTCCTGGGTATGAGCCTGAATTAGATGTTTCTATAACCTTGCTCTCAAACATGAGAGGAGAGAACAACCTGTTACTTGTGCTCCTATGGGAGGAGTAAAAGTCTGAAGTAAAGAGGTTTTTTAATTTATAGTAAAAATGAGAAATCTTTTTTTTTGTTTTGCTTTTCCAGAACTAGAAAACTGTAAGTGAAGGAGGAAATGCTTCTTAATCTCTTGGCATTGTGTGTGAAGTCCTGGAGTTGTGGATGATGTACAGGGATGAAGTACAAGGATTATGTTGGATCTTCTCTTTTCTCTCTGCAGCTCGACTGAAGAAGTGTGTGAAGGTTCCAAAGTTTCACCTGCCAGAGTGAAAACTAGAAAATCTGGTTAAAAAGCCAAGCTGCTTTTTGAAAGTCCCATCCCCCAGGTGAGCCCCTGACCTGAGTGAAACCCCTTTCTTTGGGGTCCCAGCCCCGTCCATGGGCGGGGGGTGTTTCTACCACAGGTAAAAGGAGTCGTTCACCACAGGCCAACGGGATAGAACTGGGAGACACCAGCAGTGGCAGAGGGAAGGAGTTGCTTGGTGCTGAGCTCTGGAGGTCATCCCGATGTGTTGGTTTATTCCTTGATGACACACTGAGTTTATGGGGTGGTTGTCAGAATCCTGAGGCAGCAAGTGCTTCATCTGTGAGCAAACAGCCCACTGACCTAGTTCAGCAGGGAATCAGTTTGGAGCCGGGGGAATGCCCAGTGACTTTGATCCTCACAGACACCGGGTGAATCGCAGACATTGGCAGGAGGACAAGCTGCAGCCCCAAGTGGGTTTATCTTTAACACAGTAGTTTTATTTCTGGAAACATTGAAGTGTTCAATTAACAAGTTCTTAGTGATTTTTATCTTTGATCTCATAGCTTCCAGAAATAACTTTATAGCTCCTGAGATAGCTTATATCTTCATGGGATGGACCCTGTCCCATCTTACACAGACCTGTTGATTCATCAGTCCTGCTCATTTGCTGTGCTGAGCATTTGTATATGAACCACAATGAGAAACATATTAAAACTGTGTGTAAAAAATGCAGGTCATCTTGCAAAACCTATAGATTTGAACTCTTCTTCCTCAAGGTTCCCATTAAAAAATAAAAAAGGCTGTAAAACCTAATCACCAAGAGCAGGACTTTTCTCTCTGTACAACACCCAGTGGTACATTGATCTCAGATAAATTCGCAAACAGTTTTAAACTTGCAGCACTTGGTTTTATGCAGCTCTTTCATTGCTGAAAATATTTTGAATTAAACAAAAACATCTCCAAAACGTATTTTTTAACTGTGGCCCCCAAATAAGCAAAGGGTTGTTGGGATTCCTCAGTGAGATTCACATGCAGTGAGAATCACCTGTGTCCGGTTTTGTGAGAGCTCTGTGGCAATCTTGGAAGAATTTAGTGGTTCATGGGAAAGTGGGGTTGTATTTTCAGCAAGGAACTGATGCCCAAGGGAAGAAATTAAGCAGGACAAAATCTTGTCTTTGAGTAAGTTGGGTGTCCAGTCATTACAAGAACTGGAAGAAACTTGAACAGAGGGAGAAGAAACTTGAACTGAGGAAGAAGAAACTTGGTTTTCCTTGTTGCCTTTTACTGATTTGGGAGTATTAGACCCTGAAAAAGAGAGACCTGGAAATTCCACTTATCTCTACCAAAAGCAATAGGCACCGATTCCCCATCTCCCCCTCACCCATCTGTCAGCCGGTGGAAGTTCTGACAAATCAAAGCCCAAAAATACCACAAAATACGCAACTGTTCCCTGTGGGAAATCTGCTGCAGCCCATCACTCCCACACCTTGGAGCCACCAAGCAAACAGCTCCTTATTTTGCCATTCCAGAACCACACCAAGTGCACACCTGCGGCGTTCCCGGGGGTAGAAGAGCCTATTCCTATGGAGCAAATGTGCCAAGGCAAACACAGATAAAGTGAAGAACGTGGCGTCCAGGAGGGCTGGTGGTTTCCATGAGCCCAGCTCTTGCTAAACCCTCCTGGAGAGCCCGAGTGCCTGGGTCTGACCTTTGCGAGCGGCGCCGGGGAGGCGATAGCTGGGTTGTGGTCAGCGGGGAAGTCAACACGTCGTGTGGGTCAAAGGGCTCTTGTAGCCCGGGGTGTTGAGGGCAGACACTTCCTGGCAGGTGAAACTGTTCTCCAGAGCCTCTTGCCCGGAGCACTGAGTTCTCCAGGATCTACAGGCTGGGCAGAGTCACGGAATATTCTGAGCTGGAAGGGACCCACGAGGGTCATCGAGTCCAACTCTTGAGTGAATGGCCTGGAAGGCTGAGGACAGGAAGGGTGAATGACCCAGACCTGTAGAACCTGGGCCAACAGCCCTTTGGAAAAGGGCCACCTGATGAATACGCTCACAGGCGATACCACAGGGGTGTTTGTGGGCTGGATTTACATCACAACGCTGACTGCAGGAGTTAGAAATTGGAGCCATAAAAAGACCTGGTTCTCTCTCTTTATGTGCTGCTGGGAAGTTGGATTTACTCCATAAACATGAAATTTTGATATATTTTGCTATAAATGAGGTCAGGACCTGGGGGGGTTTCTGTGGTCTTGTCAGAGGAGCCAGAGTTAATTTTTTCTCCTCTAGCAAAAGAAGGGTTGTACACTCAGTAAACAATCCTTGACCTCTTTCCTAGGGAAACAATTTTAAATTTAAGATGTAAATGTTATTTGATCCATAATAAGTCCACCAACAAATGTCTCCCATCAATGATTTACCACCCTAAGGAGTTTTCCTGCAGTATATTTACCTGTGTTTTGTAGGTCAGCAGTAACTAAGAACGAGGAAGACTTTTTGTAGTGTTATAAATCCTTTGCTTACCTTGGCTTCTCCACCCTCTCTTAGCAAACTGCAGCTCCAAACCCCTTAGCTAAGCTCAGAAGGAAAGTGTTCATACAGAGAATCACCTCTCTTGGGGTTTATTCTTCTGTGGCCTTTATTTTTTTCTCGCTTGCTGACACATTCACCTTCCAGACTGGGAGGGAATTTGACCCTGGGTTGTGGAGATCCTGCACTCAAGGAGAAATTCACCTTGTTGAGGAGTTCAGTCTCAGGAGCAAGCAGGATCCAGCTGTGATCCAGGGAGGTCAAGCACCTCCTTCCCCTTCTGAGTTCATCTTTGACCTCCCTGGGTGGTGCTGGGGGGAGTGGGGGGCACTTCTCCTGCACCCCCATCGACCTGCCCAGTAAGCGAAGCTCAGTCACAGCTGGGGACTGGGAGATTTGCCTTGGGAACATTCTGTCTGTTCAGCGTGGAACGAACTCTCCTGCAAAGCAGCTCAGACCTGGCTATTCCAGACAGAAACACAAACCAGAGTCATTCAAACCTAATCTAGCAGAGCCCTTGAGAATTTAGGGCGAAATTCCTTTCAGCCACAACGAAGGGACTGGTTCCAGCCAGGGCTGCGCTGCTCCCAGCTTGGCAAAGGGCTGCAGAGAGCCAGGACACAAAGAGCTCACCACAGTTCCCAGGATGGCTGAGCTGGGCTCCTGAAAGGAAATAACAGCATTGTCCCTCTGGCCTCACCTGAGGAGGTGCACCTGGAAATGGGGAACTTGCTATAAATTCACTATAACTTCCATTGTTACATTGATAAAGCTGTTCATGCTCGGGGGTTTGGGGAGTATTTGAAATCCTGGAGGGAAGTTGAGCTGAGGTTTGGACTGTTGGCACAGGTTTGTGCTCTCCTTTCTCCCCCGCTCTTTTTTAGGGAAGTGGAGCCAGGTGACAGCATTCCACAAGGAATCCCTTGCAGGGATTCAGGCCTCCAGTTCTGGAAGCACGTGGACATCCTCAGATGAGAGGCTTAGCGCTGCTTGTTCTGTAAGTCAGCAGTTCCCTGCCAGCACATCCTTTGTGTGACAGGATGGTAACTCTCAGAACTCATAAAAAGGCTATTTCTGAGCCCTTCCAGCTCACAGGCACCTTATTTATGTACCAGGCAGACACAGGCCAGTTTTCCTGGGATAAAGTCCCTGTCTTGACCTTCAGTTATCATCTGTTACAATCCCACAGGAAATGACATTTGAGGTGTTCTTTGCCCTCAAGTCACTCTTTTTGGGGTGACTTTATTTTTTTGGGGAAAAGGAAGGTCTTCACTGAGAAAAGATGGAAGATTTTCTTTACTGGGGGCAGTTGAAGATCAAATTAAATCCAAGGGCAGTTTCTAAATTACTGGAATTTAGGAACTGGCAGCTTGAGACCAGAATAATCTGAGAGGATCTCCCTGCACTGTCCTTTTTGGGCTGTCTCAGGACTCTGTGGTTTAAAGTAATAACCTGACTCTCCTGCTCACGCTCCTTGTGATCGGGGAATCGACAAAAGCTTTTGCTGCCTCCAAGTTCCTTTCTGCAAGGCTTTAATGTGATTTCTGTGATCTGTTCCTCTTGTACCTCCTGTCCCAGCCTGCCCCTGCTTTGGCCCTTGCCCTGTCCAGCTCTGAACAGTCTTGCCCTTACAGCCCTTGTCCTACCAACTGGAATTCTCACTAGCCAGCCTTTTCTTTCTTCTTTAAAAATGGAGAAGGCTACAGGGAACTAGTGCTGCAGGCATCTTTAAAAATAGCAGTATGTGTGTTTTTCTTCCTCTTTCTGTCACATAACTAGTGCTTCTGCCTGGCTGGTTCCTCCCCCAGCCCTCCCTGCAGGCAAGGAGCAGAACTCAGCTCAAAATCAGCTGCTGTGAGGGAGCTGAACTTTAACTCTCCCCCTTCCACCACTTCTGCCCCCAGGAAAAATAAGATTCTTCGGGCTATCAGGCTTTCTGCCTTGGGGGAATTCCCTATGCTTTGTCTTGTGGCTCTTATCTATTCACTTACAACATATTGTGGTTTTTTGTTTGTGCAGAACTTCTGATACTGCTGAGCTGTTTCACACGGTCCATTTGCCCACACACACCTTTGGTTTCCTCCCTCTGCCCACCTTTCTCCCCATCCCTGTTCCTCCCATGACTCTGCTAAGTGTATTTTCTGCTCCCTTTAAAATCCAAACATCAGAGCTGTTGCTGTTTAAGTGCACACTCTGATTTGAGCCTACTCAGACTGTCAGGGAAATAACTGGGGTTTTAACTTAACACCTGGACAGGCATCACTGCTCCACCAGAAAGCCTGCTCTGGGATAGTGGGTCAGTCTTACAGGGCTCCAGGCCTGGCCAGAGTAGGAATTTCTGCTTCAGAAGCAAGACTTGTACAGAGCAATGTGGTTTTTCCTGTAGTTTCTCAGTTGCACAGCCCCAAAATGTTGCCTGTTTTCCACTTTTACGAGAGTAGTGGCAGGAGAAATATGGAGAATATGTGGGGCTGGAACAGAGGGACAGAGCAACTGAATGGCCGAAGAAATCATGGCTTGGAAAAATAAATAATGCAGTCACTTCCAATATTTTTATTGTCAAGACAGTCTCATAGGTTAGGGCATTCCTTGCCTGCTGGCAGTAAGTGACTGATAAAATCATTCACCTTGAGCTTGGGTTGTTGATCTATCAGTGGATGTACAAAAGCACCAGTTACAGAGTCTCTGTTGGGGCAAAATTTGGAGGAAAGAGGCTCAGCAACAGTTGAGTTGTGTGAGAAGCTGAAGGCCACGCTGGTTTCACCGTAACTGTTACCAAATCCCTGTTTTCCGTGGTGTTATAAAAGGATCAGTTCAGCTGAACAGACCTCAGGTTGGTGCATGGTTGGGATGGCCAGGACAGCCCACCCAAACTGGGCACAGCTGGGACCCCCTTGGGTGGGAATTGGGCACATCTGGGACCCTCTTGGATGGGAATTGGGCACATCTGGGACACCCTTGGATGGGAATTGGGCACATCTGGGACACCCTTGGATGGGAATTGGGCACATCTGGGACCCCCTTGGATGGGAGTTGGGCACATCTGGGACCCCCTTGGATGGGAATTGGGCACATCTGGGACACCCTTGGATGGGAACTGGGCACAGGGCTGGTCTCCAGGCCCTTGCACTTGTCCTGGCCAGACCTGCTGTGCTGTGGGTCCAAGCAGACAAGCAGTAGCTGTCCACGCTGAGGAAGTTGTGCTTTGGGGGGGGCTGTTGTTGTGGTGAGTCCTCGGGCAGCACCTCTTTGGGGTTTGGAGGGTGACCATCCCCTCAGGGAGGGCTTGGTGGGACACCAGCCCTGTCTGTGCATCCTGACAGCCTGTCCATGAACACGTGGAAAACCAGGGCTGGTGCTGGGATATGTTCCTTGGAAGAGCTCTGGCTTTTCCAACCTTCCCTCTGGCTCCCTCAAACACAGGCAGGCTCAGGCTCAGCTGCTGGATGTGGGGGGTGTGCTTTGCTGTTCTTAAACCTTCAGCAGTTGGGCTTCTAAACTCACTTGCATAGAGATCTGTTTGGTTTTTTTCAAGGTCATTCTTGCTTTTCAAGAAAAAGAACAATTGTTTTTCTTGTTCATTTTGTGTTTTTTTTTTTCTTGAAATCTTGGTAAAACACAGGACAGAAGGAATTAATCTTCCAGCCTTTTCAAAAAGAATTGTTGCTGCTGCAATTAATTTTCCAATTAAAGGGGCATTAGTTACAAAACACAGTGGTGTTTTGGTGTGGGTTGTTAAATAAAAGACACAGTTCCAGGCTACTTAGGATTTTTGCTGATGGGTCTGCCAGGAAAAAGAATCATGTTTGTCCTTAAATGCGTTGCTCTGACTGGGCACTCTCCTTGAAATTCTTGGCAAAACGTTACAAGGATTTTTAGCAGCACCAAACCAGCTAAAGTTGATTCCAGCTGAGCTTTGTTTCCTAAATAGCCTGCTTAGAAATGTGAGCATTTAAATGGTGCCAAATGAGCTTTGAAGATACCATCTTGCAGGTTACAAAAGGTAACTGGTGTGGGAATTATGGTTAGTCTGGAGAATCTGCTGGGTGGTGAACAACCTTGCAGCTGGAATTTCTGTGTTTGCCTGCGTTTCATTCACGGTGGGGGGGTGACCTCGAATTTCGCACCTCCCAATTATTTTCAAGCTGAAAGAAAGGGTTTTTAAACTTCCCAGCGTGGAGTTGAAGGCAGCCCAGCTGAGGTCCGAGCAGGAAGCTGTGATTAGGAATGCAAAGCTTTGTGGTGGTGCTGCTGCCTGGAATCCGATGGATGGAGAGATTGTGGGCACTGCCAGAATTTATCTGCTCCCTGGGGGGGGTTGTCTCGTGCTGGTGGGTCTGGACTAGTTTTTCAGTCACTGCAGAATAATGTTTTGGGAAAAGTTCATGAACTGACCTAGTTAAGGCAGGTCTAACAGGGCATGACTTGGGAGGAGGGTGTTTTCCCTCTGTTGAAGGTCTCCGGTATCAGAGGAAACTCTGCAGCCAGCTGGGAGCGGTCAGAGGATGGGACTGGATCAGACCTTTGGGATCTCTAGCTCTGAGGAAGTTTCTGGGGCTATGTAAAGCCCCAAGGTTGGCACCATGATCGTGTTCTGAAGGTGCAGTTTTGAGTCCCTCCTTGTGGCTTCCCCGAGTGTCGGCGTGAACTTCCTTTGCCACGTCACCGATTCCCAGCAAGGCCCTTGAGAACTGGTTGCCCTCAGGAGGTGCCATCCCAGAGTTCAGTGTGTGGTGGCACATCAGCAGTAATCCCTCGAGTTACAGGAATAAGTGGACTGTGAGTTGGGTGTGCCCTCCTAGCATGGGTTCTATTTTCAGCAGGTGTTGACGCTGCAGTCAGAACAGCGGCTCTCCGCAAATGTTTGCGTGAGAATATGAATTTCTGCGCTTTGTTTCCTCTGTTTTTCTTTCCTCTTGGAGGAAACGTGGGCCAGCAGTGTCCTGGTGTCTGCCAGAGAGGTTCCTTGCACGAGAGTGGTGCATCAGAAAGGGCAGTGAGGAGAGTTTTCGCTGTATAATTTGGCTGCGGTTTGTGTTTGAAAATGCGGACCCTCCCTAGGAGTTGGTGGCACTGAAGGCACTCTCAGAAGTCCTCACTGTAGCCCTGCAGTCTTCATTCAAGTCTCGACACCACAGGCTCTCTCAAACGATTTTTCAGCTCTTAAGCCATAATCTGTGGT
Organism: Pseudotriccus pelzelni; assembly: GCA_035584735.1. NCBI lineage: Eukaryota > Metazoa > Chordata > Aves > Passeriformes > Tyrannidae > Pseudotriccus > Pseudotriccus pelzelni. The sequence continues at coordinate 3,569,928 of JAWMRA010000063.1, forward strand.
TAAAAATGTAACACTGGGAATTCCTAGTTAGTTGTTTGGAGAGGTGATGACTGTCCTACACGGGATCTGCCAAAGTGATTTACAGGAAAGGGAACATGTTCTACATAGTCATCACTGAAAAGTCTACATGCTGCACTTCAATGTTAAACACATCTCTTTGCTAGTGCCAAAATCAGTCCCGTATTTGAGCATAAGGGAAAATCCAGCCCTGCCACACACGAGGACTTTATCTCTCACACAGTTATGGTTAGAAGGCAGGTATTGTTATGTGTTACCGTCTTAAAGCTTGACTCACTCCAAGATAAATTGCTCAGTAACTCTGACCTGTTCAAAATCTCTGTGTTAGGATCTAAAATCCCACTGTCTAATTCTGGTATTGAGTCTTGCTATTAATACATTTTTGAGGGTCAGGAGACAGACCTCACAACAGAGCAACCAGTACAATTTGCTGGCCTGGATAGGCTTTTACACACTGCATTGCACAACATTTTTTGCCATCCTCACATTCTCCCTTTCCCCTTTGCCTTGAGACAGATCTCCCTTTTCATTTTGCTCTTGCCCAGAATTTGGGAATTGCCAGTAAGACAGAGGTGAAAGGGGAGAGAGTGTTTGGATTTTTTGGTGGTGGAGATGCTGAGAGCCAGTTCAAACCAGATGAAACTGAGCAGAGAAGCTGCTGAGTTCAGCAAAGGGAGGGAAAGGAAAGCTGTGAAGTTCAGAGGGGACATCAGACCTGTCCAGTCTGGCTGAGGCTGGAGCAAGAAGGCAGAGCTTTGTGTTAAAGATAGATCTCCCAGTTTATGAGCTACTAAGTTAACTCTTGGCATGCTTGTAGTGGAGTTGTAGCAAAAAAAGAATCAGCCTGTTTGAAGGTCTGTTATCTTACAGTTCAAAATCTGCTGCTCTCCACTGGATATCTTAATAACAAGTTACTGAGACTGAGAGCAGTGTTTGTTCCTGCTGAGGCTGCACAACTGACTCAGGGCATTTACAAGAAAGAACTCAGTAGAGGAATAGCATTTTCTTTTTGTTCTGGCATCCAGCACAGAAGTATTTCTCGTGATTCATTTGTTCCTGCATGTTTTCTCACCCCTCAAAATGATAATAATAATAAAGAGGAGTAACAATAAACCTACACAGGGTTGGAGGCTCCATGTGATACAGGCTGTGCAAGGCTAAGGGAAAAAGCTGTACGGAGACCTGACCAGGAAAGCAAATTATCTTCCTTCCCAGCTATAATATGAGGAGCTTGCCAGCTCAGTTTTTCAGAACCTGGATTATAGCGTATTCTGCCCAGCTCTGGAATTTAACTGAATCCCGATAACATTTTTTATTTGGGACCCACAAGGACACAAAGTTGCCACGGTGAACATCCTTAACCTGCTCACAAATGGGAGACGAAGCAGATTCAAGGGAATCAGTGATGCAGCACTAAGTGTAAGGATTGATGTGTGATGCTGCTGCTTATAAACTCATTGTGAGACTGGAGGGGAGATGCTTCTGGGTGTATCTGAGTTGCTGAAGTTTGCAGCTGGATTGTGTCACCTCCTCCTTGTGAACATTGCAGTGCTCCCGGAGTTTATGGGGTTAAAAGAGGCCTGGGTTTAGTTCCACACTCTCTTGCATCAGATCCCAAACCCTCGTGCCTCCGATGTCAACAGAGGATGGTGACACTGGGCTGGGAGGTCCCTGCACTGCTCTCAGGCAATGACCTGCCCTGTCCTGTGCAGCAATTCCCAGGTTTGCTGGTTCAAACCAACACAAATGCCATGAGCAAATGCAGGATTCATTCTTTCCATGCCTGTGGCCTGTTTGTCTGTTTTTCTTTTGTAATACTGGGAAGGTTCTGAGATGTAGAAATTATGCCTCTTGTCTTGAGGCGTTCACAGGCTTTGCCCTCGTAGAAAATTGTGTCAATATTCTGATTTCTTCACTTGTCTTTTCAGTTGCTTTGATTTGAACTTTCTGCGCAGGCATCGATATGGTAAAACAGATTGCAGAGAACATCTTGTCTCTCAGAGGAATGCTGGTGTGATGGAGCCACAGACTACAGAGCTGACAGGGTGCATACAGAGTAATCTCAGCCTCTGGGGAGAGCTGTGACTAAGCAACACTGGAAACACGAAGGAGCATTTGTTGGCAATTCTTGTTAGAAGCAAAACTGACTCTACAGGTATGAGAGCAGACTATTTCAGAATCATCTGCAGGGTTCAAGGTGTTTGGTCCAGATCATCAGCTCCCTTTAGTTTTTATTTTATTTATTTTTTTATTTGTTTGTTTGTTGTTGTTGTTGTTGGTTTGGGTTGTGGTTTTTTTTTTTCTGTTACTGACCTTCTACCTTGCTTTTTCCCCCTCTAAAATGGTTACACGGTGGGAAATGTGGTGCTGCTGTTCCTCCCCACTCACTCCTGCACAGAGGGGACGTGGAGACAGACATTTGATGGCTTCCAGACACTGCTATGGCAGAAGAGCAGAATTCTTTTGCTCCTCTCTCAGGAGCATATGTTGATGTCAAAATGGATGGATCGCATCCATCTTTTAAGTTTTCCTCTCGGAACTTCTCTTTTTAACTTCCTCTGCTGCGGAGTTTTTCTCCAGCCTGTGTTTATTCGACTCTTCTTCCACCCCAGAGCAAAGTTCCCTCTGACAGAGGGGAGGCTGCACTTGTCAGACAGAGACTGAATGGTTTGTGATATGGCAAAAGAACGTTCCTAGAGATGTAAAGAAGCAGCCAGATCAGGTTCTGGTGTTACAGCTGTAACGCTGCCACTTGGCCTGGGAGTCCTGGGAAACTCCTCTCCTGCGGCCCTGTGGGTTTGTCAGTCTTTTATGCTGTGCTGTGAGATCCTGAGAACCTGTGGATGTGTCAGGAATTACGCTGAGTGTGGGTTTGGTTTGCACTAGCAGGACAGTGGTTTGGCTGTGACTGCACTCAGGGGTGCTGGGCTTATCCAGGACCAAACTGCACTCCAGCTGGCAGGGCCGGGAGGGAAAACGCTCCCCTTCCTCCCTGGGGATGTGTTTGTGAGGTGATAACTGTCAGGAGTTACAGCACCACCAGACAAAGCTCTTTTTTGTAAGAATTTGTTGTAGATTTGGTCTTCAGCCAGTGAGAGAAAACAGACTCTTTACTCCAGAGCTGGTTCTGCACTGTGCTTTTAGTCCTGTACATTCTTGTATATTCTCTACAACCTATCCAGTGATTTTTTCTATAAGTTGTTTCAATAAAATATAATTGTTTCTGAAGTAAAACAACCAGAGCTATTATGTCCTGATTCTGTGCAGTAACAGCCCCCTCACAACGAGTCTCTCCTCTTTCCTTCCTCTTGTCTCTGTTTGAACAGATATTTTGGCCAGTCTGCAGATGCTGAAAAGCAGGTCATGTTGCTCACCCGTGGAATTTCTCCTCATATCTTTCCTGGCTTTTAAACAGAAGACAAAACAAATCAGTGCTGGCTCCTGGCAAGTGCCAAGGTGTTGGACTGAGTCAGCTTGGCACCTCTCCTGCTGTTGTTGGCATGCTCCAGGATTGCATTACCAGCGATAAGCAGCACATTTATCTGGAATTTGGACTCACCCATTGTTTCCAGGCTCCTTTTCTGTCCCTCTTCCTTCTTCCTTGGCAATTCCTCTGCTTCACGTCCCTCTGTTGATGCCCAGCGTAATTAATACCCAGTGCAATGCCCAGCCAGGTATTAAGGTGAGGAGTTTTAAGGAAGGAAGGTCACAGAATGCAAAGTAGCTTCTGACAGAAGGGTGTGGACTTTTGGACAGGCAGCTTTAGCTTGAAAAACACTCCTCTCCTTCCCCTCCCTCAGCTTGGTTTCTCCCTCACTGGCAATCCCTCTCGCTGTTTGATGCAACAGGAGTTCTCTTTTTCTGCCCTTGTTTCTTCCCTAACGCTTGTCCAGACTTGTATTTAAATGCGAAATTTAATACATATCATCTATCATTTGCTCTAAAACTGGTAGAGCCCCGGTCTGAACAAGATGTGGGACCTCCTGGTTCCTGCTGAAATGACCCTATTCAAGACCTGGTTTCGAAGAGAGCTTTAACTGTTCCCAACTGACCCATCCCCGGGATTATTTTGCCTTGGAGATTGTCACCTTTGGAAAGGGGGCGTGGAATTTGGACTCTCAAAGCATTCAAATCCTCTGCTTTGTGCCTTGATTTTCAAAACAAATCGGTCAAAACAAGGATTTCAAGTATGCTGGGTTGTAAATGGGGGAAAAAAAAAGCAAGAGTGGAGGGGGGCACCTCTTTCCCCTGTGACCTGGCAGGTCCTTCCCTGTCCCACTCAGTTTTTCTCAGTCTTTATAAGAAAATGAGGTGGAGAACAGTTTTTTCTGGAAAAAGTTTTATTATCAAATTATTCCTATACATCACTTCTACCCCTGGTAAGGGAATACAGATCTGTGTCTGCACTCGCTCGGAATTCAGTTCCACCAAAACAAAATCAGCAAACAACACCTTCAGTGCAAATTAATGCCTCGGATTATGTGGAATCTCTGTCTTTGCGGGGTTTTTTGTCCTTTATGTGTGTTTTCCTCTCAGAGTGCTCTCCAGCTTCATCTTTGAACGAGGAGAAATTGTAGTTGTTACAAAAATAGGTAGTACTTCAATTTCTAGACAAGTCTTGGCTTTACAGTACGGTGGGAGGTGATTAATCAACCTCTAAAGTCCTTATTTCTTCATTAAATTCATGAAATCTCTTCACCCCATGGTGGGGCAAATCCATGCTTGGTATTGCACAGACAGGACTTGAAAGCAGCAGAGGCTGAGTCGGGGGGGAAGAATCTCTCCAGGGAGGAGGAAGAAAACCTTTGGTAAGGACCGTTTCAATAATACATGTTCTTGTCCCACCAACCTGCAGGAGGAGAAGGGAGAGGAGAAAAAAAAAATCAGTTTTTTTTCCCTCAGAAAGGCAAAGTGATCACTGGCAACAAGTGGTTCCTTTTTAAGCAGCTACCTGTGAGTGAAAGGGTAGGAAAAGGCACATGAAATCAGAATATTAAACTGGAAGAATCCTGTACTTACTTCCTGGGTACCTCCTGATGAGCAGCTTACGGATTTCATCGTAGACCCAGATCAAGATGGCAAAGGGCACAGCCACAAACCAGTACTGGAACCTGGCAGGGTGAGAAGAGGGTCTCAGTCAGAGGCATTAACAACCCCCCAGCTGCCATTCTGGGGTCTCTGTGCTGCTTGATGTCACCAAAAGAGAATCTGGACTTTTGGGCCTCTTTCCCTCGTCTTAACTAAGCACTCAAATGTGCCTGTAAAACCTCCCAGTCTCAAAGAGTTACTGGATTAATCTATTCCAGATCCTATCCAGAAGGAAACGTTGCCCGGTGGTATTACAGCCTCTGAAAACGGCGGAAAAATGGAATACATCTGACAGTGATGCATTTAGAACAAAAGTTAAATGCTGTCTATTCTCACCACAACATTGGAGATGCTGGGGAAAAAAAACTCTTAAATGTTTGTTTAACACAAGCAGGTTTCTGGATCCTCAGTAGTAAATCTATGGGATAATAGGGAAATTATGATAAAAATGTCCTTTCTGGTTAAGAAATAGCCCATAATGACTATTCTTCAGTATTTACCCCTGAGTGGTGCTGCACAGGGGCACCCTGCTCCCTTTGTGTGTTTACATGAGGAGGGCAAGGGCGGTTCAAGCAGCACCAAAACTCACCTGAGAGGTGTGAAATTCAGGGCTGTAACGTGTCCGAGGCCATAGGTGAGAATCAAAGCAATCCCTATCTGGGAAAATATACCCACCCAGATGACTTTGTTCCTGCAGGGAAGACCAAAGAGGAAGAGTTACACACCCCAGGCGGGCACGGAGGGCTCAGGGTGGGCTCCGCAGCACTGTCTGGTGCTCCTGCCTTCCCCCTGGCAGCATTCCCAAACTTTGGGATGCACCCACTGCTGCTGGCCGGGCACTGCCAGCGCGCCCAGCGTGACTCAGGTGCTGCTGGAAGGAAATGCACGTAGGTGTGGGCTCTGTCCCTGCAGATAAAGGATGGAGAACAAATCGCCCTCCTATCGCCAGGGCTCGGGGTGAATGCCGGCGTTCCTGCGTGGCCTCTGTCCCGGTAGATATTTTGAATTCCCTGGCTCCCAGGGGATTGAAGGGTGCAGAGGGTGGCCAGCTGGTATCTCCCCTTCTGGAGCCTGGAGTTATCTCAGAGAGCTCCAAACGTGCTATCTGTTGATAACTACACAAAGAAGTTGAGAAAATAATCTGGAAAGGAAACTCCCTTTTTTTTTTTTCTTTTTTTTAATAAGGGATATTTTAATGAATGGAGAGTTAGTTTAAAGCTGATGCATTCTCAGAATAATGAATGCAACGTCATGCTTTGAAAGAAAACCCCTCTCCTGACGCAGGAAAGGGGGGTGAGGGGAGGTGTAGTAAAATGTTTGTCTGAGATTTGTGGTTGCTTGAGGCCAGAGTTGGCCTCTGTGCAGAGGCTGAATGTGAGTGGGTCAAATCAGTGAGCTGACCTGCTTCTGAAATGAGCTGTAGGATAATTTGAGACACAGGTTTAGATTAGATATTAAGAAAGAATTCCTTACTGGGAGGGAGGGGAGGCCCTGGCACAGGTTGCCCAGGGAAGCTCTGGCTGCCCCATCCTTGGAAGTGTCCAAGGCCAGGCTGGATGTTGGAGCAACCTGGGCTGGTGGAAGGTGGCAAGGGAGTGGAAATGGATGATCTTTAGGGTCCCTTCCAACCCAACCCATTCTGGGGTTCCATGTGTCAAATCTGCAAAACTCACCTGAAAAGGCCCTGCCGGAAAATGGAATTTCTCCGTGTTTTCCTGATGATCAGATCAGCAACTTGTTGAATGGTGATGCTCACAAAGAAGGCCGTGTAGCCCGTCCACTGCAGGTAGGTCCTCTGGTATTTAGTCTGCAAGGAGAAGGAAAAATCAGAGCGTTATTTCAGACGCTCCCATCTCATGCAGGTGGCTGCAAACCTCGAGAGGGGGATTTATTTCAGTTCCCGAGGTGTAAATGCAGAGCTGTTCCAGATTTAGATCCACAGCGAGCAGATTTGGGCCAGTTCTGGTGCAACAGGTCCTGGGCCTGAGTCACGAGGCTGCAGCACGAGCTGGCTGTGAGGAGGTGTTTGTATTCATTTATTAGTGGCTTCTGTCTTGTGATTTGTGCAGGATGAGTGAGGGGGAGTGAGGAGGGAAAGGGGGAGGCAGAGACTGCAAAGTGCTTGGCAGGGGGGCTGCTCAGAAGCAGGGCTGAGAGAGGATGCCTCTGACTGGTTTGGATGGGCTTAAACATAAAGTCCAGAGAAGAAGGCACATCTCCAGAGGCTCTGAATGAGAAACTGGGCAAATTGTAGAAGAATGAATGAAAGAATGGAGGCTGAATGGCAGGAAGCTCTAAAGAGTGTGTCCTGAAGGAACATTGCATGGCCACTAATTATATTTGCATTTAAACCTCCTTTTCCTTTCTTTATTTTGGAGGAAACACAGAATTCTTAAGGAGAGGCAGTGCAAGGAATTTGCGGTGCTTCCTTACCCACTGCTGCCCGTAGGAATCCTCGAAGTCATTGATGGCGTTGCTTTCCCAGTTGACTCTCACGCCCAGCAGGGTGGAAGGAAGGAAACCTTGCTCAGCATAGACGGTGAAATAGGTCACAAAGGCTCCCACTGACTGCATGATACCTGCAAAATCAACGGGGCACAGTGAGGAAGAACCAAACGAAGGAGCACAGCGGGGGCAGGCAATGAGTCTACAGGTAGTTTTAGAGCTCTTGGTGCTCAGAGTTTCTTGCTCCCTGTGGATATTCTGTTGAGTAACAGAAGGGAGTTGACTTTCAGCTCTCAATTTTCTTCTTTTTAACTGGATCAGCTTGACTGTGCCTTGCTTTGCTGATGCCAGGCAGTGTTTGGGAGGCCCACCTACCAATCTGCAGGTAGGAGTACACAGCCAGCTGCTCGTTCACCAGCCGGTCTTTCTTCTTGTTCCGGGGCCTCCTGTTCATAATGTCGCTCTCAGCTTTCTCGTAGGCCAGTGCCACTGAGGGGATCTGCAACAGAAACAACCCGTCAGGGCCCTGGGGGCAGCACTGGCCCGGTTTTTTTGGGTGTTTATCAGTAAAGCTGTGAGTCTCAGGTGGTTCTGTTCACGTGTGATGCCTTGTCAGGATACACAGAACAAAGGGGAGAAGGATCCCTGGGGTGTTCCCTCCCCGTGTTCCAAGGGTTTGAGGGAAGTCTGAGACTGTTTCCTCTATCTGGTGATCACATGACAACAGAAAAAGCTGGAGGACATGAAAAAACATTAAAGGGCCTTTCAGATCCCTTGGCTCTGGTGAAATATCTGGTGTTCATCCCCTGCAGTGACTGCGGTGATTTCTGTGATCTCTTGGTTGAAACACACTGATGTTTGCTCACTCCTGATTGTTCTTGTCAGCACAGATCAGAAGGCTTTGCTTCCTGCTCCCCCTCTGCAGGTAGTTGTTGTTTTCTGCTCTTCTTTCTCTATCCCTGGCTGCTTTTAACTTCCTCTTTCACTCCCTTGTTGCTCAGCTGCAGGGTAAGGCAGTGAAACCTTCCTTTGTTCTGCATTCCCTTTGCACCCAGCCCCTCTCACCTGATATTCCAGCAGCAAACGGACCTTCAAACACCCCAACTTACAATGTCTGTGCCCAGGTCAATGAACAGGATGGTGATGGTGCCGATGGGCATCGGAATGCTGGCGATGATGTAGATGAGGAAGGGGCAGAGCTCAGCAATGTTCTTGGTCAGGGTGTAGGCAATGGTTTTCTTCAGGTTGTCAAAGATCAGGCGGCCTGGAAGAGAGGGAAACACTTGTGTGAAAGTGAATTCTTAAGTGTTTTCCAGGAAAAAAAGTTCCATTTTTAACTAAATGAAGTGGAAACGTTCAGCGCTTATGTCGACTTTCCTCATACGTTTCCTCATGCATTTTAAAAGTTATTTTTGTTGTTTTGGTTGGTTGGTTGATTGGTTGGTTTTTTTAACTGCTAACCTACCTTCCCTTAGAGCCTCCAGAAAATTCAAGTGTAATAAAAACTCTCTTTCAGTGAGAAAGTTTGAGGGGGAAAAGTCCCATTCCACAACATGCTGTAGTTTTAATGGAAACTCCAGAACCTTTATGGTGAGAGTGGAGTGGGTGGAACTGTCACAGGTGGAGGTGAAGTGAGAGCAAGTAACAGACTGAAAATGTAGAGGAAACAACTTGTATCTTCATGAGGCTTCAAACTCATGGGAACAAGCTGGGAAGTGCTTTTGTCTGGAGCTTGATCAAACACATCAATGCTGGGTGAGAGATGGGATGATTTTCACATCTATAAGTGGAATTAATTCCCAATTTCTCCAAATATCAAAATCACATTTGCAAATCCAGAAAGGAAAAAGGAGGAGGTGAGTGCAGGGGGGAAGGATCAGGAGGCCTGGCCAGTGCTGTGTGACAGCAGCTCTCAGCTCAGAAAGCGGATAGCAACATTATTTTTACCTTCCTCCACTCCTGTGACAATGGAAGCGAAGTTATCATCCAGCAGAACCATATCAGCTGCATTTTTAGCTGCATCAGAGCCAGCAATGCCCATAGCAATTCCAATATCTGCCTTTTTAAGGGCGGGGGAGTCATTGACTCCATCTCCAGTCACGGCAACAACTGCTCCCTGGAACACACAAAAGGATGCAGAAATGGGTTGGTGAGGAGATGGGTGTTATTTGCCCCTAAGGACAGGCTGCTCTCAGTACACTCTTTCCACCTCTAGAAAAAAGATGCTGATATGAAGTTCTGAATCCTCTTTGTACCCCCAGGAAACAGCCAGGGGTCAGAGGGATGGCAGGTGGGGTTAGGACAGCAACCTCAGTCTTCTGTGTGATAATGTCTGTCTCTGACTTGGTCATTTAGGTTCCCACTGTAGTAGAAATATGGAGAATTCAGGGATATGATTTACTGCATCCTACAGAGTAGATACCTCAATTAGATGCACTTCAAATGCCATTAATCTGATAGTTTCTTTCTGTGGAATATAAGCTTAAAGATTTAGATATCCATATATATATATATATATAGATGGTCTATCCCTGTCTGAGCAGACACAGGCTCACCTCTGTCATCTGTGGGAGATTTGGTTGACACAACATGCTCTGTCCTGTTCTTTGGGGGTTTTTTTTTGGTGAAGTGCCTACAGAATCAGCCAAGTTTCATCCTAATTGTAGATTATGTAACTGCTGACTTAGAGCCCATTCCCATCCTATCCCAACAGCTTCTGGCCGTCATCAGCCTAAGCTAGAACAGCTCTAGTAATCCAAAAGATGGAAAACTCTGCTTATCCCACTCAGCTTCTTTGTTATGTTCCCATGGAACTACCCTGCAGCTAAAGGTCCTGCTCTAGCTGATGCAGGAGGTTGTGGTTTGGTGCAACACAGGGTGTTCCAGGCAGGAAAAAGCCTGACAAAGTGATTAATAGAAATGCTGAGTGTCCTGTCCCTGGGGGGATTTAGCTCAGTGTCACTACCTATAAATAATGCCATGTACAGAAGGGCTTATAAGCTCTAAGCACTAAACATAGCGTGGAGACTGAGTCGAGGGGGGAGGGTGTTCCTTTGCATTCTTTAAAGAGCCAAATCTCCCAGGAGTGTGGGTGTCTGAGCAGTGCAGAGCACATTTACCCACCATGTGCCAAACAGAGACCATTCAAAAAATAAAATCTTCCCGTTTCATCCCTTCTTCTCACATACATTTTTTCTTTTCTTTTTTTTTTTTTTTTTTTAAACTCTCCTAAAAGCAGTTCAGGCTTAAACCCAACGAGCTGATAATGCTGATTGGAGAGCTTAGTGCTGGCACAACTACAAAGCTAAAATAACATCTTGTGCCATGTCTTGTCTACCAAGTCCAGGCACAGCACTGGTGTGGCTTTGATTCCCAGCATCTACCTGGAAGATGTCATTTCTGAAGGGAGGATCTTTGGACGGCAGTTTGCATCTTTTACCGAGCCCTGTAGGAGTCATTCCTCTGCCTCCTGTGCTGGCTGCACTCAACACTCCTTTACATAATATTGCCCGTGGATGGGACAAACTGTCTCTAAATCCTGGTTTCTGTGGGTTGATTTACAGTCTTTGAAAGCAACAGAGATAAGGCTTGGTCGTGCATAAATCGTGCCGTGACAATTTGTGGGGTTCATACCTTTAGGATCATAAATCCCTTAGAGCTTTAAGTTCACCGAGTCCAACCTGTTAAGCCAGCACTGCCAAGTCCACCACTAAACCACCTCACTCCTGAACATTCCTGTGGGCAGCAGCACACAAATGGCCACAGGAGATGAGAGGAGAGGACGTGGCAGCACGTTGCTTTTATCTGGGTTTAAAGAATTCCCGAGGGAAGGCAGCTTCCCAGGCAGGGCAGTCTCCGCCCCAGGAGGCTTTATGTGCAGCACAGCTGCTTCTGGGAGTTACATCCAAAATCCAGACCCTGGGTACAGCTCCAAGCCAGTGAAGCCCAGGGAAAGCTCATTTTGTCAGCAGGAGTTCAGAGTGTGTAATAACGGGGCTCTGAGTGGCTTGGACTGCGTCCAAGCAGTGTTGGTGGCAATCTGTTAGATAATGTTCCTGCTCAGTGAAAAGAGTATAAACAGAGCTCAGGGAGCACTGGGAACTGAGGGCATGGAGCCATATCTGTGTGGAACCTTCCCCAGCTCTTACTCACCTGCCTCTGGCAGCCCTCGACTATAATCAGCTTCTGCTGGGGCGATGTCCGAGCAAAGACTATCTCGGAGTGGTTACACAGGATTTCATCCAGCTGCTCCGAGTTCATGTCCTTCAGCTCCATCCCGTTCACCACCGCTGCTGTGGCTTCCCTGGAAGAGCCACAGGGGTGGGCTGGGTGAATTTTTCGAGTTGAAAGGCTCGGATAAAAATAGTGCCCTTCGTGGACAGCATGTAAATGCAGCTGGATAGTGGGGAAGCAGCAAATTGAGGTAATTTCGGAAGCAGTTTGTTGTTAATCAGCAGGTGTTGAATGAAAGGCGCTGCAGAAATGTGGAGTGAATTACAGTTACCTGGATACAGAGGGGACTCATTGAAGCTTCCTCCTGAGCAGCAGAAAATGCATTTTAAAGAGGCCTCTCAGTGGGAGGGAGGGACAGGAGAGGGGAAAGGCATCTCTTCTGGAAAGAGCTTTTATCCTTCTCTTGTGATGCCATTTTTTTTTCCACATTCAGTGGGTGAAAGAGGAATTTGGAGTGATGGTCCTTAGGTACTTAGGTGATTCTGAATTTTGCTTTTGTGCGTATGTGTGTGTTTGGTCGAAAGGGCTGTGACAGCGAATCAAACGTGACCTGCGAAGTATAATTTGCAGGGTTTTCTTCCAGGGCAGTGAAGGTGAGAGCCAGTGAGTTGTTTAGGTAGGGATGGCACGTTGGATGGACCCGACTGGGAATGTGCCATGGAACAGAAAAGCAGAAAGCAGGCGGGTGCAGAACGGGGCTCTCCCATGGAGGGAGCAGGCGCAGGAAAACGGGCCCACGGGTATTCCCCGTGCTCTGTTTGCTCTCACCTCCTGTTGACTTGCTCCACGGGAATGTTGAGGCGCTTGGCAATGTCCTCCACGGTCTCGCTGGTGGCTGAAATGATGCCCACGCTCTTGGCAATGGCCTTGGCCGTGATGGGGTGGTCGCCGGTGACCATGATAACCTGGGCAAGGGACAAGCGCTCGGGGTGAGGGACAAAGGGATATGCCCTGGCTGGAGGGAGATGAGGTGGAGTAGCTATTGTTGCAAGACCGGGAAGCAGTTTAGGGTCGGAAAGCTGTGCTGTGTACACAACAAAGGGAGATTATGAGCAGTAATTACTGAGCTCCACATCGACATCTGGTCTCTGACTCTCCTTATTGAGGCTGTTTTATCAGGGCTGTAAAGGAAGAAGTTGTCACAGGCAGCAAGGTGAGAATAATGCAGAATAAAGAAGCCTTTATATAAGGATGTATATTAGGTATGTTCAATGGTGAGAGCTCCTTAGAATATTGCATCTTAAAATGGATCCTTGTGACTGAGGTGTCCTGACAGATAAGACACAGCCTTTTCTTGTTTTTCTGAAGAAAATTGCCAGATCTGTCTTCAGACTATAGAAAATTTCATCAGGCTTGGGATTCATCTCCTCTGAGATCTGCAATTCCAAAGATGATTTTCCTTTATTTAGATTTCACCTCTGCTTAGAGCTGAAAGTTTACCTGTGGATCCCCTAGGACTGAAATTAGGGGAATTATTGTTTCACATTCAACTTGGACAGTTTTGAGATTTGTGGTTCCTGTGGATAAAGGTTCTTAGCAAGTGTAGCCCTGCTGGCCTGATGCCTTCTCAGGGGTTGTTTCTGTCACCTTACTCTGTTTACAAGTAATTATAGCTGGCATGGCTTCTATATTCTAGCAATAGGTCTGACGAGGCCACATCTGAGCTTTTGCACATTTGAATTCCCACTTTTGGGAACTCTGTAGCCGAATTCCCACTTAAACTGTTCTGCCTCTGGTAGTTTCTCTAAGTTACAGTTCTAGGACGTTATTCAGGAATGTTTAGATTTTTGGTAGCTGCTGCTGGAAAGATACTTCGTGACAAAGTGGTGGAAGTTCTTGACAGTTTATATTATCCTGAGTATTTCTGTAGGATCACTGTGGTTCTCCCTGTAACACCCTTACCTTGATCCCAGCGCTGCGGCATTTGGAGACGGCGTCTGGCACCGTGGAACGGGGTGGGTCAATCATGGACAAGAGCCCAACAAAGCACAGGTTGGAGGTTGGGAAGTTCATGGAGTCGGTGTCAAACTGGTAGGTGTCTGGAAACTCGTTTTCAGGCAGGTACAAGTGGCAGAAACCTGAAAAGAAAGGCGGGTTGGTGTGGTGCGCAGAGGGAGGAAGAGGAGAGTTTGCTGTGTGACATCAGGGTTTGCTCTTGCCTCCAGCACATCCAACCACCTTTCCAGCCACGCTGGATGCGCCAAGATTTTTAAATCCCATTTTCCTGCAGTTCTCAGGCAGCCCCTCCAGCTGGACTCACCCAGCACTCTCTCCCCCATGCCCCCCAGCTCCATGTAGGCCGTTTGGAAAGCTTCTGCCTTCTCGCTGTCCAGAGGCTCCTCCTTGCCGTTGATCATGATGGTGCTGCACCTCTCCAAAATCCTCTCCGGGGCCCCTTTCATCACCAGCAGGAACCGTTTGTCACTGGGGTCGTCGGTCTCGTGGATGGAGAGCTGTGTGCCACAAATGGGAAACGGGTTGAAAGAGCATCAGTTTTGCCCCTAGTTTTGCGTGGAAGTAACGTTCTCTTCCGCGAGGACATCGTACGTTCCATCAAACGCGTTATACTTGCTAGAACTTCAATTTCCTGTGTCACTGAGTTACTGCATTAAGACTTCCAGGTCACAAATAGTTGCGTTATAGACCCAGTGATAGGAATAGTTTAAGGTGGGAACAGTTTGGCACAAAACGAATTCCAAAAACGAAACGCACCTGGAATTTGTTGGTAGAGTTGAAAGGAATTTCAGCCACTTTCTTGTTCCGTGCTCTGATATCCATGACATCACCCAAAATTACTTCAGAAAACTTTAGCAGAGCTGTTTCAGAGGCATCTCCCACCACAACTCTCTGTGTGCACAAAAGAAGAAACAGTTTATAACTCTTGCAGTACTTTTGCACTTCCCTGATTCAATAACATGTTTTCTGCCTTAGCAGCAACAAATCTGCAATGAATGTTGAAGTTGTCCTGGAAAACTATGACAGTAAAAATTTGGAATGTCTGGTCTTGGAGTTAGAGCTGAGCTGCAGCCCAGAGGAAATCGGTGTTTGATTCTGGAATGCAGATTTGTGGTCAGCCTTTGTAACACGGTTCTAGGTGACCTAATTGAGGCACAAATCCAAATTAATTTCTAGAAGGCATGGATGAGTAAACAGCAGAATTCAGGGCTATGTTCTGGTAGTGTGGTCACTGGAATTTACTACCTTCAAGCAGTCAAGTGTGAAGACATTCATTAAGGCATGTTTACCTTTGCTATATTAAATTAATAGCATAGTCATTATTAGTGTGGAGATTCTGGCTGCTTGTATTGCCTTTTTGCTCACAGTCACAGCTGTGTTTGGACAATACTCCCAGACATGGGTTCTTGGGGATATCCTGTGCAGGGCCAGGAGCTGCACTTGTGAATCCCTTCCAGTTCAGGATACTCTGTGATTCCGTGATTCCACACCCTTGGCTGGGTGTAGGGGTTTTTTCCCCTGTATTAAACCTTTTATGAGTGTGCAGCAGTAATACCCCTGTCAGTAGGAACTTAAAGGTTCCTAAAGCCAAGCAGAACAAATTGTCCTCTCAGAGGAAGGGAAATAAGCTGGTGTGAAGGGCAATACCTTCATTATGGGGAGGTTCTCCTGGCCTGGCCGGAATTCCGCCCGGTTGCAGAGAGTCACAATTTTGGATAACGCTGTCCACGATGGAGAGGTTTGATCAAAGGGCTGGGCTGAGAGAAGCAAAACACACGTGGCACCCTTTAGCAGGTTATGGGATAGAGGTAGAAACTCAAGTGTGAAACAGCAGAATTGCTGTATTTTCAGAATAAAATCACTCTTTCAGCAGGTTCTTTTACAGAAAGACATTTTGGCCCAAACTTTCCCATCCATCAGTTAACAGTGATGCTGAAGGTGTTCAGATGACATTTGTCTGTTCATTTCCCTCCTAAATGTACTGTTGGCAAAACGCTCTGAAGCAGAACCTCTCCCAGACTATCCTGTGAGTGGAGTTCAAACATTAATTCCTATTTTCACATCTCTACATGTCTGAGGAGGGACTTTGCACGTCTGCGTGGAAGGACATGTCTGGTTTAACTACAAAAGACATTCCCATTGGCACCAGTTTGGCAGCCAGTAGGTTTGAACACCCCAGGTCTGATCCGAGGAGCTGCCCCTTCCCACATCCCCCCATTGCCACATTTACTTGTTTGGTCTTCGCTGGTGTCTGCTGAGTAGATCTGATTGTCAAACCAGAGGTGAGCCACAGTCATCCTGTTCTGGGTGAGGGTCCCTGTCTTGTCAGAGCAGATGATGGAGGTAGAGCCCAGAGTTTCCACAGCTTCCAAGTTCTTCACCAAGCAGTTCTTCTTGGCCATGCGCTTGGCTGTCAGGGACAGGCTCACCTGGCAGGAGCAAGGAAGTCCAGCTGTTAGTGAGGGATGATCAGAGAGGGGTGGTGAGGTTACATACTCCTGGGATTTGTTGGGGGTTTTGGTTTTGGAAGAGAACATTTGAATTTTATTGCTTTTGATTGACTACAGTGAGTTGGGGGGGGTGGTTTCTCTCTTTTTATTAAAACCTGAGTTTTGGCTGTAAGCATTAGACAGTGGAGTTTTCATGCATCTTTAGGGTACAAGATCCTCCTTTCCAAAGGGGAACAGGCTGTGGGGAAATGAGTCGTGTCATTCTGCTGGTCAGCAACTGAGGCAGAACGGTCCTTGAAGAACCTCATTTCAAACTGGATTGTTGGTTTTAAGATTAATGACTCAGTTACACCAGAATTCCCAAATGAAGTGTTTATCCTTTCAGTTTCATGGCAAAAAAGAACAGACCCTCTTTCAAACACAACTCAGCCAGGAACTGGAGTGGCATCCGAGCCCAGACTCACCGTCACTGTGGCCAGCAGTCCCTCGGGCACGTTGGCCACGATGATGCCAATTAGGAAGATGATGGAGTCCAGAATCTTGTACCTCATGGAGACAGATATAATGAAGAAGAGCACCCCGACAGAGACGGCCACTCCTGCCACCAGGTACACGAAGTGCTCGATCTCGATGGCGATGGGGGTTTTCTCGTTGCCGACGCCCGAGGCGAGCGAGGCGATGCGGCCGATGATGGTGCGGTCCCCGGTGTTGATGACAATGCCAGTGGCAGTGCCTGCAGAGACAGGGAAAGCCGTCAGCCCCGGGGCAGACAGGTTCTTAGAGGCATCTGCAACTTGACATTCCAAAGGATTCTTGATGGAAAAGCCACAAGGAAACCACAGTTAGTTGATTGTTGCACGCATAACCGGGATATCTGTTCAGATAAGAGCCCTGCTGGTTGATACTGTGACCATCCCAGCGCTTAAGGTTTTATTTTGTTCTGCTTGGGACAAGAGTTTCTTGTGAGCAATTAACCCTCCCCTGGAGTTCCTTGCAGCAGAATTGCTTCAGTGATTTAGCAGGACCCTTTCTGGAGGCCCTTGGTCTCTGTACCCACCTTCCACGCAGGTGGTGGAGTAGAAGGCGATGTTCCTGGTCTCCAAGGGGTTCTCGTGGGTGAAGTCACAGGAGCGGGACTGTGGCTCTGATTCCCCTGTGAGTGAAGAATTGTCCACCTTTAATGAAATGGAGACATGCCCATGTTAAGGTTAGTAACGCGCAGTGATACCTGGCCCAGAAGGCAAGGTGGCAGCATGTTTAATGACCAGTGGCAGGGCCACAAAAACCCCTCAGTGCCTCTTCTCTGAGTTCTGTTGTCACTGACAGAGACTATTTCTGTGGGAATTCAGTTCAGTCAATGCTGTGTATCTGTCAGAGGGATTTTCAGTAGAAGCCTGATGCAAAACATGGTTTGAAAACCTTCTTTCCCAGGTCTGTGGAGACTCTTAATGATGTATTGGCGTATCTGCCTCTGTCCTGGCATTGCTAGAACATGGCATGGACCTAATGGCTCCTTTTGATGTTCAGGGAGTGGAGATGTTAGTCCTAATGAGCTGAGCATCACAGCATAGCTTTTGCTCTCTGATTTAACCAGATTATATCTATTAGAGCTCTAGCAGGTCCTCTTACCCAATAGGGTAAGTGTTTCTACATAACAAAAGCCTCTAAACCCTGTTTTCCCTCTTTCCCCTTGCCCTTCCAAGTCCTGTTTGATCGTGCAGAAATTCTTTCTGTGTAATCCAAGCCTCTAAACCCTCTTTTCCCCCCCCTTTCCCCGTGCCCTTCCCAGCCCAGGTTACCTTGCAGCCCTGCGTGGAGATGAGGCGGATGTCCGCTGGGATCCTGTCTCCTCCCTTGATCTCCACGATGTCTCCAACCACCAGCTGGTCCGCTGGCAGCTCCTTCTTCTCTGAATCTCTGACGACAAGAGCTTGCTGAAAGACAGAAGTGTGACAAAAACCACCCTCTACACCTCCTGCCACGAGCTGTGTTCAGGCTGGGCTCGTTGCGCTCCTGCCACTTCGAGGAGCGCTGAAAATGCACTGGCGGTTCTCACCTGGGGGATCATCTTGCTGAAGCTGGCCATGATGTTCGTGCTTTTGGCTTCTTGATAGTAAGCAAAGATTCCAGTGAGGATGACAACCAGTGCCAGGACCACTCCGAGGTAGAGCTAAAGAATAAAAGGCATAATCCGCTTAATTCAGGACAAGCTTTCAGCAATTCCTCTGCTGGATAAATCATAGTTCTGTGTTGCTTCAGCAGACTTCAAAAGTGAGGTATTGGTCAGCTGGAAAGACAGTTTAAGAAAAGAGCTTTCAAGTGTTTCCCTGCACTTGATCAAGTAAAGCTTTTTGAGTATAAAAAGGACTTTTAATAGCAAGGTTCCCATGTCTCTAAAAGCCTTCTCTAAACTGTGCCTGACACAAGCTCAAACAAATTATACTTCTACCAGAGTGTAACTCATAAGGGAATTAGTCAAAGACTCTGGAGTTCTTTGTGGACTTTATTATTGCTCTTGTGAGTACTCAAGTATGGCAATTATGCCCAGTGGTTATAAAACCTTTGCATAGGCGTCCTCTGGACACAAGTGGTATGTCAGGTATTTGAGGTTTTATCAGAAGTGTTCAGTCTTAGAGGGAGAGTCCTGCAAGAATAAGAGGCCTCCTTGTAGTTACTGAGTAACTGTGTAGTATTTAAATCACTTAGATTGTCACAGGGTCAAATACTCACTTTGTGGTTATTCATCTACTTACATTGTCAAAGGGTGATTCAGCTCCCTGGGCAAGCTGGATGCCAAAAGAAATCCAGGAGAAGCCAGCTCCTATCCACAGGAGGATGGAAAACCCTCCCACCATCTGCTTGAGGAACTTGACGATTTCGGGAGTGGCTTTGGGAGGAGTGAGGGCGTTGGGACCATCCCGAGCCAGAACCTCTGCTGCTCTGGTGCTAGAGAGACCCTGCAGGAGGAAATGACATGTTTGACATGAAGCCACAGGGAAAAAAAGCACATTTTGTTTTGTCTCAAAGCAAAACCCACAGGCTGCTGTTTCTTTAAGTGTTATTTGTGTCGCAAATCAGCCGCTGTAACCTGCAACCTTGATTTCCAAACATTCTGATTTCAAAGTGGCTGCTATTAGTTACCTCCTCTAAAAAAAACCCAGATATTTCTTTAGTGGGTTTCTTTACTGAATCTGGGGCCATGCCCATTAGGAGTTTTTATTCTGGTGGTTATAAATCAAGTACACCTGGACTAAGCATTTGGAAAGCTGGGGAAAAACACACATCGGTTGTTTTGCTGCTGTTTCTGTATTTCTACAAGATGTTTGTAGCTCAGGGGTTTCTTGAAATTCTAGTCCTTGCTTTGCCCACATTGCAGTGCTCTGATACTCAAATGTCAGGTGTCAAAGGGACTCAAGGTGTACAATTTCTCAAATGTAATGTTTCCTCCGAAACCAAGACATCCCATGGCAGACTTTTGCTGTAAGTTGTTACAGGCACTGCCAGTGAGAAATGAGTTGTAGTGAAATCAAAATACCAGATAAAAGCTTTAGAAAAGCTGAGGGCCTGGTGCAAACCCTGAGGCCACGTTTTGTGCAGGGATTTTGATTCCAAAACAGTCGATCAGCCTTTTTCAGACTTGAGGGACTCTCCACTTTAAATCCAGCTCAGTGCTGCACGTGGACTTGCTGGTTTAGGCTTTACTGGGAGCATGGATGTAGCACCCACACACAACTATTAATGCTTTCCTGCTACTTCTGGAAGCTTTGAGGAGCCCAGAGGCAGCTGATTCAGGCAGTTCCTTAATGATGGCCCATGGACTTACTTTGTTGATGCTTGTACCATACTTCTTCTCCAGGTCTGAAATGCTGAGTTTGTGGTCATCCTGAATTCCAAAAGAGAGAGAAAATGGGAGTAAGCAGAATGTCAGCCTGTTGGAATTTGAATTTTGACGTCTGGAGAACACTCAGAGATCTGGAACCACGGATCCAGTTGCTTGTATGACACCCCACTTTCACTAATGGACAATCTGCACATTGGTAAGCAAAGTATCTTCCACTGGAAGATGATATTTCCTTTTGATTTGCAGAGTACTTTTGTAAATAGCTCCCTCCTCCAGCAAATCTGTCACAAGAACAGGCTGGTGTGCTCATGGCAAGCCACAAGTGTCTGTGCTTCTTTTGGATAAATAATTCCTCTGTGTTTGCTACAGGGCTCAGCACGAGGCAGTGGCAGAATACGTGTGACAACAATCTCTGCCCTGCATTGCCAAGGCAGGGTATGAGAAATTATCCACCACAGTCTTGTGGAAAGAGGCAACAGGTCTTAACCACAGTTAAAAAGGGTGTGGGAGAGCAAAATCTCAAAGCTCTTCTCCTTTGCCTGCAGTGACACCTCTGTGGTATCACTGGCCTAATTATATCCTGTGCTGAGCTGAGATTTAGAAGCCAAGAATTTGAGAGATCTCACAGTTGTTTTCACAGGGTGATTCATGGGCACTTGGATGAGTCAATTAACTTGTCTGTGCTTTGGTTTCTCTTTAGAAACAGGAGGGTGATGTTACATCCCCTGGTGGCAAAGCTAAAATGGTCTGGGGACTGTTTAGCTGGTCCCGGGCAGACCTTGGAAACATGATGGGTAAATTGATCTCAGAATCACAGAACTAATGGCCCATTCTGGGGGTCCTTTCCCCCTGAAATACCATCCAGCCTGTAAAAAAGCCTCTCCTCCAAGCTGCTCTCAAAGCAATTCCAAAAAGAGGTCACTATAATTACCCTCATGTTCCAGATTGGGCAACTGGAATGTGTGGAGAGGAAGCAACATTTCCAAGAGCAGCCAGCAGGTCGGGAGCAAGCCAGAGGGAAAAGACAGGTTTCTTGAGCTTAGTGCACTGTCCTTGGAGTACAGTGCTGTTAGTCTGGGGGAAAAACCCTGGGCTCAAAGCTGAGACTTGCTTTTGGAAGCACTGGAAATCTCTGTGCCTTTCCCTGTGTCTCCTGGCTGCCTGTGCAGTTGTCAGGAAATACTGATGACAGTTATTCCATCTGGGGAATATCTCCTTTTCGGGGAGATAATGTTCTGTACCACTGGTGGCTTAATTAAACCAGAATCCTTCTTTCATTGTAGGTATCAATCTCGCCCAGCACTTCCCTGGCACACTGCAGGGGTGTGAGGAAGCCAATCCTTCCCCGTGTCAGGATTTTCAGTGCAGCACATTAAGATGCTCATTCCCTGGATTTCAACTGACAGGTGTAATGGCAGCTCAGCAACACTCACCAGGTCCAGCTCTTTCTTAAGTTCCTCTGTCTTCTTTTTTTTCTTGTTGCCTTTTAAGTCTTTGTACTTGACGTCTTCATCTTCAATCTCTGTTTTATGGAGATCTTTTGTCCCGTAGATCTCGACTGAGTAAACATCAGACCTTTTCTGTGGAAGACCACCAAAAAAAGTCAATCTCTGACAAATCTACTTCTTGTGGACGACCTACAAACTACTGCTGTCCCTTTCTCCTGGCATCTTGAAGTGTTAGTTCCTGTCTTATGCTGAGATCCACCCAGTGCTGTGTTACAGGGATCATGGGCAGGACTTCACCAAATGGAAATTACAGGGATTCCTTTAGGGATGTGCAACCCTTTTAGCAGCTTATTGTCTAACACCGAGTGTGGAAAGGCTGCCCAGGCTCCCACCACTGCCACTGAAAACCATTCAGTCAGTTCTCAGCTCCAAGAAGAGGTCAGTGGAAAAGCAAAAGATTCGTAACAGGAAAGGGGAGGGGAAATCTGTTCATTGATAACTTGCTTGTTCCTGGGGCTTTCTAGATACAGAACTTCGAGAGTTACTTTTTCAATCAAAATTAACATTGACATATTTATGTTTACGCTCAATCACAAGTGAGAGATGAGGCAAACACCACCTGAAAGCCAGGGAGGAGAAGCCAGTCTGCTTCTCCTCACACAGAGCTCAGAACTAACAGGCAGTTAGCAAAATATTCCCTTATTTTTGCCAGGAAGCTGCTGACCTGGGGATGCTGCTAAACCTCAAGTCATGTTTTGCTCTCAGGGATAACTTGGGGGTTGGTTGTGCTGTTTCCTAATTGAAGTTAACACTGTGGTCTGAAGGGCAAACTTCCTGTGCCACTGATTTACCAGCTCCTGTAATCATAACGTTCCAGTTCCTAATTATCTTGTAAACTACATGCCAGGCCTTGGAAGGACTATTGGGTGACCCCATTCCGGAGGCTTCCTTATGGATTAAACACCAGAGGGTCAGGAGAGTCAAAGCAGAGAGCTCAAGTAATGGAAATAGCAAGAAACAAAAAATAATAATTACTGTTCTGAACTCAAAATTGGCATCTTCCCCTCAGCTGCCCTTTAACCAGTGGAATCTTCAAGTCTTGGCATTGTGTCGTGAGGAAGGGAAAAGCAAAGAGCTGGGGAGCAGTTTGGGGATTTAAAAGGCTGAAATCCCTTTCTTAGAGCACTTGAGCTTGGGGATGAATATCCCAGAGAAAGGACATGTCTGTTACAACAAGTTCTATTCCTTTCTACCACGCTGAAGATTCACAATCTGCTTTATCTATTGGGATTTTTTTCTTCACCTTCCTCCTTCTCCTCCTTCTCCTCTCCTTAACTATCCCACCCAAAAATCTGTTCAGCTTTTCAAATCCCTATAGAGGAGAGAGACCAGGAGAGAATGAAAGCAGCTCTCTTCCTGTTGGAAGAGGATGACAAGGAAAATTAATGAAGTTAGTAGAATCTATAGATCACTTATGTGCATGATCCATGTTTAACCTTTAACCTGCACATTTTCATGAAATGTCAGGTTTTGGCATTTGCAAGTGCTCATGAACCTGTGGATTATCAAACCAGCCAGTCCCAGAATTCTCCCCTCTCCAAACTGTGTCTGGGATTAATATAATTTTTCTCTTAGCTTGTATTTATAGCATACATTGACATATTAGAACTTTAATTAATGCTCTTTCTCAAGAAGAAACACAAATGCAGGAGAGGCAGTCCCTTGCAACTGTACTCACCTTTACCATCTTGGTGAGTTTATTCCTTTCCTGACGGGGTGAAAAAGTCTCTGGAGGAAAAGGCAAAGCCCAGCTGGAGGTGGAGTGGCTCAGAGCAGCTGGAGTGCAGGAGGTGGTAGGTCCCTCTCAGATGGCCAGCAGGTGTTAGCTGGAATCCTGCTCCCACTTTGGCATCCTTCAGGCAGGACGAGTCCCTTGTCCAAAGCCTGTGGAGAAAGAGCACTGTTTGCCAGTGCTTTATAAATCAGCATCTTGTGCTGCCACTCCACCCCTCCCCTTCCAGGTCCAGCCCATCTTCTGTTTCACCTGTAGTAGGTGGAAAAATACCACAGTAATGGGCATGTGGGTTTCAGGTCAGATAGGTTCTAATTATTCCCTCGTAGTGTTTGCTCACAAGTAGGGAACAGGTGTATTATTCATCTTGCTGGAAGCGAAGAGTTTCCTTCCGAGACTTTCCAGCTCCAGGCTGCCCTCAGGATTCCCGCTGTCCTGGTGGAGGGGCAAAGGAAGGCTGTGCACATTTTGTCTTGCCTGTTCAGGTGGCCCCTCAGGCCCCTCAGAGTCAAATGCCTGCCCCATTTAGGTGCTAACAGGGATTTATGGAGCGGGTGCTCTTTCAAGCTTCTCGGCTTGGACTTCAGTCTTAATTCTTGCCTCGCATTTGTTGTGTTTTTAACCTTCATGCTCAGCTGGAAAAAGCACTTCCTGGTGCATTTTCAGCAGGAGCACTTACCCGAACAGTTCGTTTACTTTGTTTGTCTTGCACCAATTACCAGCTTCCAGACAGGAGTGAGAATGAGATTTATGACACTTCTGATTCCTGCCTTGGCTCATCACTTAGAGGTAAAGTTAAAACAACTTCTTCACCTCTGAAATGTAACCGATGAAAAAGTGAGACGTGATGAAAGGTTTTCTGCAGTTCAGCATTATTTGGGGGAACTGTCTGTCTGACAGAACCCGTCCTACTGACCAGCACAGCATCTCAGCACTTGGTCTCTGATGTTACAGGATCCACAGACTCCCAAGTGGATCGTCTGAGGTGCCACACTAGCGAATGACTCAAACCGTGGTGAGAGGCGTGACGTGTCAGCGGCGATAAGTAAGGCTGGCTTTATCAAGTCACTGAGAAAAGCTGCTTCAACAGAAGCACGAATAATTTATGTTCAGATCACGGACAGGTTTCCAGGAAATGGGAGTTTCATACGTCCTTGAGCTGTTTCCAGCCCTCAGTTTATGTGTGTTGGTCTTTTTCCACGGGGCTCTTGAATCCTGGGGCGTTACGCAAGGCGCAGAAGTGCAGCTGGAAAGGTTTCGTGTTCGGTTTCTGCTGCCTGGTGCGTTGAGAACTGGGTTGTGTCCTGGGGCTGGAACACAAAGCTTTTCACGTGTGTCTAAGTGCTGGAGGGTTCCCCACGGTGTGCAAGAGCAAGGATGGAATGACTGTATCCAGTGAATCTGCCTGTGCTGTGTTCCTCTTAGTCCTGGGAAACACATCGGAGCAGGATGATGGAGAGGGTACAGTGAGGATATTTGGCTTTGCTGAGGCTGGAACTGGGGTGGGATATGAGAAAGAAAACGGACTTGGAAGTAGGGAAATGCCTTCCAGGAATGTGGTTGCACGACATCAGAGCTCTGGGTAAAACCAGTGGGCTGCAATATATGAAAACAGGGCCAGCAAACTTCATCCTGTCCATTCACAGGAACTGAGATTTCTAGTCCAGTGGTGGGTGGAAAACAGGAATGTGTATCCTGCTATTCACAGATCCATAAAAACAGCCACCCTGCATTTTTTAGTAATGGTTTGTGATTCAGGGAGTTATCTGGGTCATTTGGGCAGCTTTTTGTGTTTGTCTTCTATAAATCATGACGACTTTTGCCTGGGGACAAATGTTAGAAATGCAAATTGGAAAATTTTTGGCAACAAAATACCTCATAACCTGGGTGTGCAGGGAATATTTGCACTGGCACATCTGTCTGCTGGAGGATGTGTTTTATAGCAAAGGGATTGAACTGGGAAATGTCTATAGATGGTACCATAGCTTAGAATTTACAGAGTATTCAGCTGGGTTTGCTGCTGAGAAATTACTTGTATTGAACTGCCAAATTTAAAGGGCAAATTTGGTGGTTAAAAAGTTCTGGTCCCAAAATGTCATTAAATTTGTCCACTGAAGGGCTGGTTTTTCTGTGAGATGAGAAGGATGAGGAGCACTGTAAAAAAAAAAAAACCAATCTCCTGTTCTCCACGAACCAACATAACAGGGTCGGATCATCCTTGTTAACAGGAGCCACTTGTCACTGATCACCGTGTGTTTTGTCACTTGGCCCTGGTGGAAATGTCCCAGAAATAGAGCTCAGGTGGGAATTCAGGCTGCAGTTCTGGACAAGGGCTTGTGCACCACCAAATCCTGCCAGGGAAGTGCTTGTGCCTTGCTTTGGCAAGATGTGGCTCGTGTAGAGAAGAATATCCCTGGGCCGGTGCCAGAGGGGCTGCAACCGTCACGTGTGTCTCTGGAGTGTCACAACAGCCCCGGCTGGGCCCTGTTTAGGAGGCAAAAACGAATTAGTATTTCTAAATATCAGTCTAGAAATAGTTAAATATCTCTAAGCATCAGTCTGGAAAAATAAGGTGTCCCTTCACAGTTATTGTGTCTCATGTTTCTTCACCGGAATCCCGGCATGCTTTGATCACATTCTAAATTCTTCTGTCTGTGTGCAAGCTCAGTAAAAAGGCAGGAGAAGGCTTTGCTGTTATTTAACACAGGGAGACCACATTTCTGGTGGGTGAAGGCTGCAGGTTGCTGATCCCAGTGCTCAGATTGCTGTTGCCCCATGAACTTTGCTGTGCTGTTCATGTGCCTCGTGTCCTGTACGGAGCAGAACAAGCTTAGCCGGGGCAGCAGGAAGCTTGGGAAGCACCTAAAGCCGCAGACGGGGTGGTAAATGGAAACTTTAAATTGCTCAAATTTGATTAAAACTGCTTAAATTCGCCTTTCCCGGCGTGGTGCGGGCTGGCTGCACTTGCGGGCGGTGCCGGCAGAGGGCGCACGGCCCCCTGTGCTCAGCCATTCCCTCCGCAATTCCCGGCTTTTAAACCTGAAAAATTCCTTAAATTCCACAGGGACTGGGGGTGCGCCTGCCCTGGTGTCCCTGCACAAGCCTGTCACCTCCCCTGGAGGGCTGCACCAGCACAGGTGTCTCCAGGAGCAGGCAAGTCCAAGGGGCTGGGAATGGATTCTGGATCCATCCACCGAGAAGTTTGGAGGATTGCTTGTTTCCTTCCTCAGCAGAGAGGAGAAAACCCCCTTTCAGCAGAGGGAAAAGATGGTGCTGAATCTTCTCTTCCCCCTCCTCCTTAGTTTAGCCCAAAGATTAGATTCAGAGGCCACAAGTGACGAACCTGCATAAAAAGCTCTCAGGGGCCAAATTGAAGCAGAGCTTAAGTGGCATTTGGACACTGGTAATTTAGGCATTGGTCGTAAACCACTTCTTGTCTGAGCATTCACCCTCTGTGAGCAGGGAACTGCACAGTCTGGATCTGGGCTTCCCTCAGCCTCCTGAAGCTGGTGCACTGCTGAGGTGAGTTTTGTGTAGCCACTAGGAGGTAAAGTGGATTAAATACATAACTTCATCTGTGTGTTTCAATATAGCCTTTATTTCTTCACACCACTTGAAGAACAGCTGTCTGTGAGGAGGCAAAACAAGCCACAAGCAAGTCACAGCTTCCCAAACCACCTCACTCTTCTGAATGTTTTATCCTCCTGCTTCCTAGTGCTGCCAGTATGAATTCACAGTGGTATAAAAACAGTAAGGAAAGTTAATCTTCCTCTCTGCAACTTCCCTGAGCTTTGCAAAGGAACCAGTCAGGGACTGGAAGTTGGTGCAGAAACACAGAGTAACTTTCTTCTTTAACCGTGGTTATATTGCCAGCATTTCATTTGCAATCATAAATGATTTATAGGGGTTTGTAAATTCTAGTCAGCTGCTGTCTTGAGGCTTTGATCATTCTAAGGTGAAAAAGAAAAGAAGGCATTTTAAAAAGACGTTTTAAAATGTTATCCGAGGTGCTGGTTTGGTGCAGCAGGAACTTGCGGAGCCTAACCTGAGGTTTGCAGGCAGGATCTGCTCCTCTGGAACACACCCAACCTCCTTCCTGACAGACATCACAGCCTGGAGAGAGGCAGGAGAGCTCCTTGGGATGGAGGCAGGAGGAAAAGGGATGGTTAGAAGAGGGATGTGACCCTGGGCCAAAGCTGGACGGGTGGGAAGAGAAAATGGCCAACGATCAGGGTTGTGTTTACCCCAGAGCACCTCTGCAAACACAGGGCAGGAAGCAGACAGGTTGTAAAACACGTGGTATGTGTGTTATGCTTGGAGCAATCCCAGCATCACAGAATCCCAGGGCGGTTTGGGTTGGAAGGGACCTTAAAGCTCATCCAGTTCCACCCCCTGCCACGGCCAGGGGCACATTCCACAGGCTGCTCCTGCAGCTCTCAGAACCACTGCTTTTGAATTCCCAGAAAAGGAGGTGGGTTCTAAAGAGCTGCTCCCAGAGCAGCCAGAGGGGAAGGACTCTAGTGAAGCATTTAGGAAGAAGGCTGTGTCCCCCTCTTCTTTCATTTATTTTTTTCCCTTTCATTTACATTCTGTATCAATGCCTATCAATATCAGTGGAATTCGGTTGGCTTGTTTAAAAGATGAGCAGGGAGGAAGAGAATTCTCTGCTCAACTCCTCCTGCCTGCTGAGATATTTCAGCCAACATCTATTTTATTTTTTTCTCATTTGTATTTCCTTCTGAAATTCTACCCCCTAGAAATTCCCATCCTCTGCCATCACCAGTGTGATGGTCACGTTTTTGTCCTTGAGCAAAATTCAGAGGAGGCTTCTGAGGTCAGAGAAAATGGAATAGTGGAAGGTGTTACACAACTGGGATGTTTGAGCTGTGATATGAAGTTGCAAACAGCATTTTGCCTGTGGAATTTGAAAGTCACGTGGGTTTTGCTGCCCAGCTTGGAGCTGTGTGAAATCTTACCTGCACTTGGCCTTGCACAGAAAATACTTGGGGTCAAGAAAAACTTGTTTCATATTTGTCAAAGCCACGTGGAAGGGGCTTGGCAGTGCCTCCATTCCCACCACCAGTGCCCCTGCCCTGGTCCCAGAGCATCCTTGGGATGTGTATCCCTGAGTGCCTCACCCAGGGCCCCCAGTCTGGGGTGGGACAGGAGGAATCTGAGAGGGAAAAGGCAGAGGTGGATGAAGTGCCAGTGCTGCTGTTGGGCCTTGGCAGGAGGAGCACGGGGAACCCACAGTGCCAGTTCCCTGCTCTGCCTGAAAGACCAGGCATTTTGGTTGTGCACTGTAGTGTGAGCTGCCTCTGCTTGTGCCATGGGACAGAGATCAGGGGGGAACAACTCCCATGGCACTTGGGGGAAGAGGAGGTTGTACGGGCTGTAGGTCCGGGCACACGGACTGGAAGGGGCTCGTGTTGCCATTCCCTTGGAATGACATTCCCTTTGGATGCCACTTCCCCTCCAGTGCCTTGGAAGACGGCAGAGGTGCCACAGCCAGATGTTTACTGGCTTTTAAAGAGAGGGAGAAGCCTCTGCTCCCTCACCAGAGCCCCCCACCCCTGCCATCACCTCCCGTGTCCCGTCCGTGGGCAGAGTTTCACCTCACACCTCCAGTCCTGGGGCACTTAATGCTGCAGGAAAACTCAACCTCACCTTTCACCCGCTTTCCCCTGGGGAAGATGCCCCTGACTTTGATTTACAGTGGATATTGTTCAGATGCTGCTGAGAACCAGCCCAACCACCCTCTGGGTGCCCATCGGAATAGAGTCAGTTAAGTAAGAAATACAGAAAGTTACAGCCTTGGGGCTTGGCTGGCAGGGAATCAGCTGGTTTTCAGTCTGTCTCACCTGGGAAATGGCTCAGGATAGCGTGGGTAATGTTTTGTACAGATCTTTCTGTCCGCAAAGAATGCAAAGCTTTGTTAGACTCAAGTACCCTCAACTGCAAGATGTACTTAAGTGTTTTGTAGCTCTGTTTTCGCGGAACATTATTGTGCTGAACAGCTCTGAGATGTTACTTTAAACAGAAAATGCTGACTGAGTTTAGATTTTCCCCTTCAGCTCTTTTTTTTTTTTTTTAATAAGTGATGTCTGAGGTGCCTCTTTTCACCGTGCTCAGCTTGGGGAAGGTGGCAGGGCTGGGCCTTTTTTATTATCGTGGCCGTAAAACGCTTTTATTTAGTGAGTAGTAACACCCATGTGTCAGGGTTGGGGTTCTTCTCATCAGCACCTCTAGCAGTGACCAGCCAAGGAGGTCAGGAGCCTCATCTGCACTTTACAGATGGAGAAACTGAGTCACAGAGAGGCAGTGAGGTGGTCAAGAGCAAGCAGAAAATCTGGGGTCCTGCTCAGGTATTGGCTCAGCTCCAGGTGCTGTCCCAGCCCCCTCCTCAGTGTTTTTGGCTGGTGTGTTCCCTCACTGCCAGCCCAGGGTGGGCTCCAGGGGTGCACAGAGTGTCTATGTGGGATCAGGGCTTTTCCAGCAGGGATCCCCCCCAGGCTGAGTGTAAAACCGACAGCAGAAGGGTCCCAGTGAAAGGAAAAGGCTGGAGTTTTCTCCTTGCTTGATTTCTGCGTGTCCCTTGCCTGTACAATCTGCTTGAGGGCTGCAGAACACCAGATCCTCCAGCACAAAATTGCCTGGGAAGGGACAGAGCTCATCTAATTTAGCTCTGAGGCTGCACCAGTCACTCAAATTGTCTTTACAGCCAAAAGGGAGAAAGCAGCACCTCCAGACAGCAGTTCCTCATCCCTGTTAGACATATATGAGATGATAATTACCCTGTTCTCTGCCTGGGTGAAGCACTTTAGATGAAATACCTGCCTTTTAGGGCAGATGACTCCTGTCCTTAGGAACAAATGCGTATAGACGTGTCCAGATGACATGGTTTAAATATGAAATTAAAAGAGGCATTTCCCAAGCTTGGATTTGGCTTTTGTGTACGGATGGACCTGGGCCAGAAGTGAGCACAGTCCTGGGGCTTTTGTAACACACTTTCCTAGGAACTGAGCTTCACTTGGTCACAATGATTTGCTGAAGAAATATTTGCTGTTAATGCTGATTTTTTTTTTTCCCTGGAAGAGTACCTTTCAAATCCCACCAAGTTTTTGCTTCACGAGCCAAGTATTTTGAACGCATCTGGGGTGAGGTGGCTTGTGACCAAGCTAAGGATGAACGAAAGGCTCCCTTTATGTTACCAAATCCCTGCTCAGTACGCAAAGTTTTGTGATGAGTGAGTGTGTGGTGGCTGAGGGCTGCTAGGAGTTACCTGCAGGTCAGCACAGTGTTGGTCTGAGCAGGCAAATCAGCCAAAACACAACCCAGAATGCTTTGGGTGGGAAGGGACCTTTAAAAAAATCACCTCATTTCACCTCCTGCCCCAGGGCAGGGACATCTTCCACTACACCAGGTTGCTCCAACCCCTGTCCAACCCGGCCTTGAACACTTCCAGGGGTTTGCTCCATGCCTTGGGAGGTGGAAGAGAGGAGTTAAAAGAGAGCAAAGATGCATGAGATGCTCTGAGCTCAATAAGGTGAAGCTCTGGGAGGTGCAACACGTGCTCATGCACGTGGTAACCCTGGGGGAAGATGGAAAAAGCAAGGGATAACTGGGGTATCCTGTCAAATGAGCTTTATTCCCTTTTCCTTGCTGCCGTGCAGCCTGTCCCTTGTGCAGCACCAGCACCGGGGTCGTGCCGAGCGTTGAACCAAAAACCTCTTGCTCTGGAGGTGGATTTTTATGGATATTGTGGGAGACTTTTTCCAGGCACCTCCCAGGACGGCGTGAGGGAGCTGGGGGTGTCCCAGCAGAGGCAGGTGGATGCAGGGATGGAGCTGCAGGTGACCCAGCCCCAGAGCTGGGAGCAGCACAGCCCCAGCAGCCCGGGGTCAATCAGCTCTGCTGCATCACGGCAGTAATTGGATGTTTGCACAGCACTTTGCAAGTATGAAAGCGTTGCTTAAATGCAAATGATGGATGGGCTGGCTCCCAGTCTGCCTCTGGAGCTTGCCCTCTTCTGCTAATTAGGCAGTTTGGCTCTGGAGATGAATGTGAAACACGGGATTGGATCGAATCTCTGTTTTGTTTTGGTTCTGGCTAGAGGGGCTCACTCCTCTTCAAAGGTGTGAGACCACCTGGGCTTGGAAAATTGGTAGTAGAGCGATGTGCAGGTAAAGTTTTTTAGTCAAAATCTGCATTTTTGGGATCCTGATTCCATGAGGTGCCCCAAAAGCCGTGGAAACAGCCACACTTCTGTTTGACTCCACGTGAGCTGTAGTTGTGTGAGGAGGTTTATTCGTCATTTTCCAGGGCTTGGTGGCACAATTCTGCCTTTATCTGAGCAGTTTTCATCCTCCCTGGTGCCCATGTCAATTTAAATTTGGGAATGTGCACAGTTTAGTTACTGGCCCCGGGGTTTTGGTGGGCACTGGCCATGAGGTTTTTAGCAATAGCAAACTACACCTTTATCTCCCCTGTGTGATTGTTTTAAATTCCAGTGCAGCTTGGGCAGCCACAGACAACCAGAAAAGCTCCAAAACGTGTATTATTCTGCTCTCCTATGAAAACTGCGATCACAGCAAATTAAAACACATGAGTTAATATTTCCTTCCTTGGAAGTGGAGTCAGATATTTTGATATTTCCTGTGAATACTACCTTATTTTTAGCTCTTTGAGAACCCTGAAAATTTACACTACTTGGCATTGGATTCCTAACATGTAGGAGTTTAGGTTACTGCATCTTTTGGGAGGAGATTACTCTTTAACATAATATATTTCAAGATTAATAATTTCAGAAGCTTCTGGGCACCCATTCAAGAGGGCAGCTCCTTGGAATAATGTCTGGTTTTATCAGGTTATTGCAGAAAATCAGCCTTGCATTCAAATATTGCTGTCTTGCAGTATCACCCTAAAGGATGTTATTCAGCTACTGAAGCGATGCTACAAAACGAGCACAATTTTATCACAAAGTGAGTGTGTGTGTGTGAAACCAAACATCAGAAAGGAAGAATTAAATGCTGTACCAGCTGGAAACAGAGGCTGAAACACAGCAGTGAAACGGTTTTGCAAAGGCCACCCGGGTTCAGAAAGGGAAAATAGCTTCATAAAGAAAATCAGCCTTGGTAAATCACCAGTCCTGGGGGGATTGTCTGGTACTCTGGGAAGTAGTTCTGTGTATTCCTTCTCATCAGGATGATTAATGGGCTGCTTCTGCCAAAGGGAGCATGTTTAAGCACAAGGTAAGCACTAAAAATGAAAGCTTGGTGTTTTCGCAGCTGCCCATCGGGAAATTGGGTTCTTTGAGGAAGAGGCAAAAATTAGGATGCTTCCAAAGGGAGCTGGAGCAGTGAAATACAGCAGTTTAATTTTGAACCATTACAGAAAAATATTATCCCCAGATAAGCTCCTGGCTAATGCTCTTTTGCCCCCAAATCGTCTCAGCCACCTTACTAACCTGGCTGAGGATTAAAATTAGCAGCCAGGAGCTTTTCAGCACTCTAGGCTCCTGCAGGACATGCCTTTACACAAACCTGTCAGCCAGGAAGAATAACTTGTAAACCAGCACTTGATAACTATTAAATTAATGAATCCCTCTTCTGTTGCAGCAGGTGGCACACAAAGGTCTACCAGGTACAAGGTTCTGCATCAACATGTGATTTACATCTGCTTCTCTTCCTCCTGGAGATGAGTCAGAGGCCAAAGAGTTTCAGTCCAGTATTTATTTTAAGTTGCTGTTTGTTGTTGATTCCTCCTGAGAGGGAGATGGCAGGGGCTGAATATCGTGGCTGATATCACTGATATCTCAGGTGATAATCTGTGGGAGGGAGATCAGAAATCACAAGCCTGGACAGCAGCAAATGGATAATGGCAGAGCACTGCCCGGTTCCTGGGGGCAGGTGGCTCCACTTCCCCTCTCCCCGCCCCTTTTGGGGTATTTTTGTGCTGTGCTCCTGGCATTGCTCCTCTTCTCCTATTTCTGCACTTTTAACCCGTCTTTAGCTGTAGGTTTTGCTCTGGAACCCACCTGGGACTGCTGTGACCACACGGAGGCTGGTGGGAGCACAGAGGTCCATTTGCAGTCATGGCAAGCACGAATGTGGATTTCCTGATGTGCATTTTCCCTGGATTTTTCCTTTAGCTAAACCCTGGCTGTAGCACTGGTATACTGGGCAGGGGAGGGAGCTTTCACTTTTCACTGGTGGAGATCAGTTCCTTTGGTTTTGTGAGCGTGTGGGGTGTCGTTGCCTTGCAGAGCATGTTTAGGGAGATAATCCACTTATCAGGCCAGGAACACATTCTCCCTCTCTACCAGACAACAAATTAGTCCTTTCCTTACTGAGGGAGATAACAAGGGATATCCCAACCTGGAGGAACAGGGGAGGGCACGGCACGAGGCTGACAAGATCAGAAACAAAAGGAACAGCGGGAAATGAGAAGCACATTTGTTGAAGAATGGCTGCAAAATATGAGTGATTTACTGCAGCAGCTCATTCATCAAGGGAATTTGGCCTTGCCTCACTCTAATCTAAATTGAATCTAATTTAGATTCCAAGCAAGGGATGGGAATCCTTTCCTGAACCAAAACAAGCCTTGCCACCTCCTACCTTTTCATTACTCATTCCTTAATTTGTTTGGGTTTGTTATGTAGGACATTGAGGAAGAATAGCTTAAAGCTGTGCGTGCCTGGGCTAAATCTGGTGTTATAATCTCTGCTTTGCTGCACACAGGGTTGATTTTTTGATTCAGTTTTGATGCAGGGCCCCCAGGAACCCGGGTGTGAACATCTTTTCTCCTTTCCTGAGTGCTGAATTGCTTGCACTTGATCTGGGGGAGTTCAACACCGCCTTGGGCTCCAACCGTTCCTGGTTTGTCATTAAAAATCAGCTCTGCTCATGCCTGCATGTATCAGCCAGAACCATTCTGGCAGAAGGGGCTGGAAGGTGCTTCTCTCCATTTTTGGGGTACCCTGCTTGCTGCCCTGCTTTCCACTCTTGCACTGCAATAAACAGCAAAAGTTGGCCTGTGCATGTCTGGGAATGGCATAATTCCTTCCCTGAGGCCTCCCAGCTCCTGCACTGAGGTTCAGGCTGTGCTCAGAGAACTGCCCTTACTCAGGACCCTGCTGCTGATCCCCCCTCAAAAAGGTGTTCTGAGTTTTTCCCGAGCCTGTTCCCCGAGGAGTGAGAGGTGACATTTGGGCACTGATTCCAGCAGAGGTTTCTGTAACACGGGCCACGTCAGGACACTGCCTTGGAGCTCGTCCCAGACCTCTGTGCTGCCTCCCAATTTTTGGATTCCGTGCCTGATCGTTGGACATGTGCTCCTCCATGTCTCACCTCCCTCCCTCCCCCAGCTGTTTGCTCCCCCAGGGATGCCCTGCTGCCTGCAGGAATCTCCTGTGATCCCGTGGGGATGTGCCCCACGCTCTCAGTGCCACAAATCTTGTCACACCTACGTGTGTGGATTGTTCCCACACAAGTAATTTGTCCCCTGCTGGTTCTGAACCGTGGTCTGAATGAAGGGTTGGGCTGGGCAGGTTGTTACACCCCAAGGATAAAGGGGTTTGCTGCAAATCCAAGACTTGGGAAAAAAAAAAAAAAAACAACAACATGCTTGCAAGCAGTGAGGAAAAATTCAACAGGGATGGTGAGAGTGGCTTGGCAGAATTTTTGGGGAAAGGGAATCAAATAATGGAGCTGGGGGGTTGTCAGGATGCCTGTGGGGAATTTTCTGGAAGAAAAAGCAAATTATTAAGTTCCCTGCAGAATTTAAGGTACGAAAAGGGGTTAAACATTCCCACTGGCCCCCAGACCGTGTAGTTTATATATCTGAACCGACTGACAGTGAGGTCCCTGTGCCCTGTTTCAGTGTTGTTGCCGCTCTGTACTCGCTGCCTCCTCATGGAAAGCATTTCCAGGCCACGTGAGAGAGGCAGGCGGGTGGTAAAACGCAGCCAGCCGGGAATGGCGGCGACGACTGTGGGAATGCTGCTTCCTTCCCTCTTCCAAGAACTGCACCAGGAGCCTCTCTCACACGTGAGCTGCCCTCCAGACTGCTCCAGGCAAGGGCTGGGGAGCTTTGTTCTGGTTGCAGTAGGAAATTCCAGTCGAAACCAAGACTGGGGTGACCTCATTGGAGCAGGACACGGGCGACCAGACAGCTCCTGCCCCGAGATTCCTTTCTTGTTGCCCAGGTGAGTGTCGGGGTCTGCTGTTCCCTGCATCCAGAAACTTCTCCTGACCAGGAATTGTGCTGCCTTCTCCCACATCCTGCTTCAGTCACGTCTCTCTTCTGCTTTTTTTCCCCTCTGAAGTTTCCCCTCTGCTGCTGCTCAGCACTTGGACGCAGTTTAGCACATCCAGACGTGGTGACATTGTCGTTCTATTCCATTTGGAGCCGCAAGGAATTTGCAGTTGGGTGTTCAGAGTGACTTTTCAGGAGTGCAGAGACATCCCAGGGAATACCAGTTGGTAGAACTGAAGCTGAATTATGTTTTACAAAATCTGAATAATTACACCGTGAGGGGATCAGCATAAATTATTTATTGCTTTTTTTTTTTTTTAAGAAAGTGGTTTAAAATTAGCTTTAAAACAGCTGGAAATAAGGAATTAGTAACTGGCAATCAGCTGATGAGCTTTCCTGCCTGCTGTGATTAAGGGCAAGTACTTTCCATTGCTAAGCTGAGCTCTGCTGGACTGGACTGGGCCAGCCAAGGCTGAAGTCTGGGAGCTGTTTTGGTGAGCGCTGTTATTTTCTGTGGTGGTGTTTCCATGTGGTCAGGAAATGCTGCCACTGTGGGAGCCAATCCCTTTGGTGACAATGCCAATATTGGGAGCAAAACCACACCAAGTCTGGGAGGCAGCTCCTTCCCACAGGAGAGCTCTGTCTGTGTTGTACGGACCTTCTGAGCCAACATTTTGGCTTTGAGACCTAAAATAAGACACAGGAGGATCCACGTGCAACTGGAAATGTTCCTGACTGCATTAGATCTTCCTTATCCATCCAGGCCTGTGTCTGGGATTGTGCTGTGGATTCCCAGGCTTGGGCTTGGTGTTGCTCCGTTTCACGCTTGTGTTGAGTGGGAAGGATGGATTTTTTTTCACTGGAAAACAGTAAATTAGCAGAAAATGGAATCAGTTTATAGAGAGTTGCAGCTATTTGCATATTTAATAATTTGCAAAGCATGAAATGTAAATGATTTCACGCCGCAGGAGGGAAAAATGTACGGGAAGAGGATGAAAAAAAAACCACAGAACATTTCATTCTGAAGTATCACCAAGAGCAAAGCTGGTTTTTGTACTGGATCCCAGTCAGTCAAGGACTCTCTGAAGTTAAGAAGACAAAGGTTTTCATAGCTTAAAGAGCTAAAGTGCTTCCTGCTGTGTGTTGGCACCCGCACGTTCCAGGAGCGCGGCACAAGGCGTGGGGAAGAGCCCGTAAAGCCTTGCCTAGAAAGGGAAACGAGGTGAGGAGGTTTTGCTGAGCAAGGTGCAGGAGGGGAAGGAGAAGGAGATTGCCAAAGCAGCCCCTGTGCGGTCACGGGCCAGCAATGCAGGAATGGGGGTCACCGGCGGGGCGGAGGCGCCGGGAGGGCGTCACTGGGGCAGGAAACGGGACGTGCGGGGCCCGCACCCCAAACCCGCGTTTAATGGGCGGCCTTGAGCTGATCACCTCACCTCGAGCTGCCTCTGCTTCCACTCTTCCTCCTGGCAGGGAGGGCTCAGCTGATAAAGGGCTTTATGGGTTTATGGATGGATGGATGGGAGAGCAGCACCCACGGACACCAGAGGGAGGTGCAGCCCTGACCCTCCTTGTCTGTACTTCACGTTCAGCGTTTACAGACCCCACAGAGGCTGGGAAAAGAAAATCATCCTTAATACTCTTAGTGCTTAATACTCTTTATTACAGCTTAGGAGCTCTCTGGCATTTTAGAGGAAGCACATTTCCTTCTAAAGTGGAATAAGCTTCCAGCTTTCGTTGAGGATGTGTGAAGTTTTATTTCTGCCTCAGAAATGCTGGTGCCTTCAGACTGTGCATTAATGTGCTTTATTGCTTCAGTTCTCAGGGAAACAACCAGTGCTGATATTTATTTGGGTGTTGTTGCTCTGAGATGCTGGGAAAGGGTGGGAATGTTTGTGATATGTGAGAAAAAGCCTATTTATAGAACAAACATCTTTCTTAGGAAGTGTCATTCTTTGTCTGATTTGAATCAAGATGGGAGGGAGGAGGAGGAAAGGCTTTTCAAAGGGGGGGGAGTTGCCCTCTGTGGTGAGAAATGCAACCCCCACAGAGCACCTGAGCTGTCCAGGAGCAGGGAGAACTGCACAGGGACAAGAGTTAAATGCAGGGGATGGGAATCTGATCCTTGCCAGGCGAGTGGAACACATTTAAGTGCAGCTGACAGGGAACGTCTGTCAGGGCTCTGCTCTGTAGTGCACAGCTTGGGCTTTAATTGGATGACGTTTCTGGCATAAAGCTTAGTGTATTTTATAGAAAAAGCTAATTTTATCTGTCCTCAAAAAGGCTTTGTTCACAAAGTGGACCCCCCATCATGGTTTGCTCCCCATGCATGAGGTTCTGAGCGAGCTCTGCTTCCTTCAGCCTCCCTGCTGACTTGTCCTGAAACAGCCACAGACAGGCTAGGTAATATAAAATATTTGGGGGGTTTTAGAATGAAAACTGCGCTTCTAGAAATGTTTCAGATCAAGGATTGTTTACATGGCATGACAAAAGCATGAACTGCCTGCTGTGAGCATCCTGAGTGCAGGAATGATCAGAGTTTAATCACTCAGGTACTGGTGGGGCTGGTGGCCATGTGTAGTGCCTTTGGAATGGGAATGATCCTCTTAGTGGGTCACACAAGTAACCTTTCACCTCCTTCTTACTGGGCATTTGGGGCCACAGGGTTGCTTCCACTTTTACACAGAGGGTTATACCTCTTGAAATGGAATATCTGTGCTTTGTGTTCTCTCTCTGATATGATCAGCGTGGCTCCTTGTCAAAAATCAGTTGTTGTCCCTGGATAACTGTGCCTGGACAAGCATCTTTTGATGCTGAATCTATAGAAACACAAAAGGAGAAGAGATTATAGTCCAAGTGGCTTCCATTTTGATATTTCAAATGTATGAGTTAGAATAGCAACAAGGAAAAGGGGATGAAAGTAGCAGATAAAACTTCATATAGGACAGCAAGCTTCTCTTAAGTGTGAGTAAAAACAAATACACTCTTTTTTCCCCCCATTTAATAGGAAGTTGTGCTCATGATAACATCCTTCTGGGAGTGTTGTGCCAACATTCTGCATGTCTGGAAGGAACCTCTGTGTTTCCCAAGTAAGTACCACCCAAAAAACCCTGGGTTTGGTGGTGTTTAGTTTTGGGGGTGGGCAGGTATTAGTGGCACCATTAGGGCCAAGAACGCTCTTGAACTTGATTCATCCTCCACACATCTCTGGCAGTTGGCGCTAATTTTTAGTCCTTGACAAAACAGAGGCTAGAGCTGATGACCTGGTTCCAGGTAACCTTGAAATAACAACCTCTGTGACCTCCAGCAGTGACATCACCCTGCTGTCCTGTCTGCTGCCTCTGCAGCTTTGGCTGTGCTCTGGAGAAGGGCTGCTGGTCAAATTGGGTTATTCCCAATAAAAAAAAAGAGATTCCTGCAGGAATCTTTTCCCCACAGGGAAAAAAAAGAGATTCCTGCGGGAGCAGTGGGAGGAGCAAGGGGAGTACACAAAGGCAGGCACATGGAATGGAGCAGGGTTGATGCTTTATGCCACAGTTCAGGCTGGAGAGGAATTTCTGCATCCCTCTTGCTTTTATTGTGCCACAGAAATCTAATCCTGAAGGTTGCACAGAGGTGACACATCACTTAAGTCCTTTATGGCCAAATGCTTTCGGAATTTGTCACACACCAACAGAAGAGCTGCTCTGGTGCGGAGATTTCACGGGTTTGCTAACTCAGGAGCTTCAAGTCTTTGGGGTGAAAGGGGTGGATTTGCCCTTGCCCACAGAATGTTGAGTATTGCAGCTGATTAGTCGCCACGTGACGCTTCAGTGTAGGTTTGTGATGTCTTAATGTGGGTTTTTGCACCCCCGTTTTTCTTAAGAGAGTCGATGCATTTCTGTGGCTTTTCACGGTGAGTGGGGAAAAGGTGTGATGCAGACAACATCACCTATTTGCAGGTAGATTCAAGGGAGTTTTCCTAGAGAAATGACTTTATTCTGGGACACCTGCAGCGCTCCCAGAAAGGGGCAGAAAGGCTCCACCGAGCTCTTAACGCAGCCTTTGCGAAGAGTCCTGGGGACTCCCGGAGGCGAATAGCTGATCTCAGTGACATCAGAGGGCATCCTTTGGATGCCGCCCGAAGGATGCGGAGGACACGGCGGCAGGGGTTGTGTGTGTGCAGTCCGGGGTCTGTGTCTCGCTGGGTTTGGGAGCCAGCAGCCGAGCCCGGCTCGCCCCGGGCGCTGCGGAGGCACAGCGCGACCTGCCGGGAACGCGGGGATGCTGCCGGTGTTCTCCGGGATCGCACGGCTCCAGGAATGCCTTCCCACTGCACGCGTGCACATACCTGCTCTCTCTCTCCTTCCCCCACGCCCCCCTCCGGGGGTTTCTCCATATAATCTGTCCCTCCCTATGAGTATTCAGCCTC
Organism: Pseudotriccus pelzelni; assembly: GCA_035584735.1. Taxonomy (NCBI): domain Eukaryota; kingdom Metazoa; phylum Chordata; class Aves; order Passeriformes; family Tyrannidae; genus Pseudotriccus; species Pseudotriccus pelzelni. Next base: position 3,609,862 of record JAWMRA010000063.1, read on the forward strand.
TGGGTGGAAACCTACGGTCACTCTAAATTTGTTTGGGTTTTTTTCTGTTTGTTTCTTTGTTTAATAAAACAACTACTAAAAGTAAGAGCAAGCTGGAGCAGAAGCCCCAGGCAGGAGAAGGTGCCTGCTTAGGGGCTGAAGCACCAGCAAGGAATTCCCTTTGAGAAGTGGTGGTTTGGGGGGAAGAAAGAGGCGTTTTATGGGTTCACATCTCTGTGTAACTTGTGCTGTTTTACACAGTGCCTTTACATTTGACCAGGGAGATGTCAGAAGACTGTCAGGAGACAGAAGACCTCAGGCACAGGGTGTGACTCCTAGGGATGGTCCTGGGCAGGGCCAGGAGTTGGACTCCCTGATTCCTGTGGGTCCCTTCCAGCCCAGCATATTCTGTCACCTTTCAATTTTGTCATATTTAAGCTGGAAAACTGTTTCTCCTTTCTCTTGTGTGATGTCTAATGCATTACATACATCTTTGTCATTTTAGATGAAAGATGATGACAGTGTGCTACTAGGAGGACAAAGTTGGAAACCCACAGATGGAAGGTGTAGGATTATAAAGGCTCAAACCCCCTGAAAATTTTGTTTCACCACAGAAGACTTGATTCTGCAAGACAGATATCTCCATTACAAAGTCTCTTGGTTTTCTAAAGGGCTTGGAAATGATGTATGTCCATGTTTACTGAGAGCTGGGAGGAGATCCAGCCTTATTCACGTTTCAGGAAAGCAGCAGCCAAGGTAAGGCAGCAGCATCTGCTGAACAAGCTTTTCTCTCCAAAAATGCAATCACCGCATGAGCTAAAATAATTGATGCATTTGTGTGTTTTACTAGCAGTGAGAATTCAGAAATTAAATGGGCAAATGTGAATGAATACGTGTGGCAATCTGACTAATGGGTTCTCATCCACTGCTAAAGTGAATGAGCTGAGGGGAGGCTTAAAAGCATAGCTGTGAAAGTGCCACCTCATTAGGCTGGGATTGGTAAAACAGCCCTGCAGTTCCAGCACACAAAGCCTTGCCTATGTGCAGATGCACTGCTTGATTTTATTGGCACGGAGCCCCAGGAAACAATACCCCAAAGCCCCCGGACTGACAGCGGGGCTTAGAAATTCCAGGATGTCTGTGTACAATAACACACCTCCAGACGAGGCCTGCGTTAAAAACAAAAGTGTTTATTTAATTGCTGGCCACATGTCAGCAACGTGCAGGAACGAAGCTCCCTGTGTTTCTTGGATATGGAGCGGGAGATTTTCAGCCCAGCCTTGTTTGCTGCTCCGAGGGATCCCAGTCCCCAGACCCTGCCAGGCCTCTGTGCATGCGCAGGCTCTGCCTGATGGGAGGCTGCTCCACATTTAAGGAAGCATTTCCCTGGCAGGGAGCAGGGCTGTGGAGGGCAGGAAAGGCTCACAAAGAGCTTGGGCAGTGTCCTTGCTGGGGCACTTCTCGTTCACAGAGGGGACGACTCTCTAAAATCCAGTCCTTGTGCTTAGTCCTGGCAGGAAAACAGTTCTCAGAGGCGAAGATAAATCTGAACAGCCTGGGTTTTCTCTGGGAGGAAAGGATGGCAAAGGGACTGTGCCCTGTGGGCCCTCAGGGAAAGCAGAAAGGGAGAGTAGTAAATCAAGGAGAGGTCCTGCAGTGCGTGTGTGTGACAGAAAACAGGGCTGTTGGTCAGGATGGAGTTGATTTTTCAGGTACATTGGGGGAAGGCATTTTAAAATCTGGGTGTGAAAAGAGAGAACTGAACGAGCCTTTATAAACCCACGGGCACCCTGTGAAGGCAACCAGAGGAGCCTTCCCGGGCCGCGGATTTCTGTTGCACGGATTTGGGAGTGCGTGGGAAGGGTGCCTACATCCATTAAATTCAGCATCTCTAAATTGGCATCCATTATCCCGGATGACTTCCCTGCAAAACCGCCGCTCGTTTCGTACTGGCTGGAGGCAGCTCTGTCAGGAGCAGCGGCGAGAAGTGGCGAAGGGGGTCTCTCTCTCGGTTTTCAGGCTCCCTCCTCCTGTTTTCGGGTGGCCTGCAGGGCTGGGTTGGCCACCAGGGAGAGGCTGACGCCGGTGGTGGGTGTGTGCTGGCTCCTGGCAGCCAGGAGGGGCCGAGCCTTGCTGCTGCTCGGTGCAGGGGAGGCTGGCACTGAGGCTGATGAGATCGGGATGGCAGAGGGAGCCGCCAGGGCGGCTGTGCCAGGGAGCCCAGACACGCAGGGCTGCGTTCCCACTCCCAAATCCCAGCCCCGGGGACCATGACAGTGAGGGATTAGTGGGGGCAGGGTGCTGAAATTATTTTTATCTCCTCGCCTTGTTGTGCCTGTGCACAAGTGCCAGCCTTTTCAGCCTTTTCTCTTTTTTTTCCCTCCTGTGAAGCATTAACTGGGTGGGTTGCCATGGCAACCCCCACATGATAAGTTGGGCTGCCTCTTGCGGAGATTTCTCTTTCAACACTCGAGATCTCTCTCTCTCTCTCTGTTTCTCTCTATCGACATTCCATCCCTTTCCCCATTTCCCCTGGAGTGCCAGGACGGCTGAGGGCTCATTGTGCCCTAAGGGTTACACTTGGAAGCATCGGGGCAGGAAGGAGCAGCTGTGCATCCTGTGGGGTGTGGCTGGAATAATCCCTGCTCTCCACCTCCTGTGCAGCACACCAGGGCTCCCAATTCATTCAGGCTCCCACTGTAACCCTGTTTATTTGCAAGTTTTCCTGAAGAGGGCCGGGAGGCGTTTGTTGCTTGTTCTAAACAGGCAGACACTGGAGTAGTTCCAGCTAAACCCAGATTACAGCAAGAATGAAACTGTGTTATTCTTTCATTCTGAATGCAAACGGCATCTCTGAATGAGTGTGGAGAAGTTTTCTTGGAAAACAAGAGCCAACACAGATGGTGGCAGGTTAATAAACTACAGGCATTTATTCCAAATCACCTTTGATCTGGTCTGTGCTACCTGAAAGATGCTCTGGGTGAGGAATCACAGGCGAGGAATAAACTTCTCCAGAGCTGCAGAAGAGGGTGTGATCTCCCTGGCCTGTAACTCCTCAGGTTAAAACCCACCCAAATCCAAGGCCAGTTTCACCAGAGGCTTTTTTTTTCACCTCAGGGCCCAGTTTCCCTTCTTTAAATACCAGTCTAGCATGAAGTGCTTGAGGTTGGTACCTGAGTGATTCTCATTGCTTTTTTAGGATGTTTGCTTGCCATTGTAATTTAAATTGCTTGGCAGGTGAGTTCTGGAGTGCCTGGGGTTAGAGGAGAAAAGGTTTCTGTTTCTACCTGGGGAGCAGCAGGGCAGGGCTGTGCTGAGGCAGGAGCAGAAAGGGTTGAGGGGTCAGCCCGTGGCTCTGACCAAGTCAGTGTTGTAAAGCTGCTGCTTCCTCTTAATCCTCTTGGACCCTCTCTCTCCTCCCTGGCAGGATTCTCTGTAATAGATGTAATTAGAGCAGCAGGAGCACAAACAGTGCAGCTCTGCTGATCCCTGCCCTGCTGGCAGTGCTTCCTGGGAATAGACGTGATTTCCACGGAACTTTGTGAACTGGACAGCCAGGGACATTGCCCAACAGTTCCTGTGCCCATAAAACCCCACCATCAGCACTCATCCACCACACGTGGGCTGGATTGTTCCAGAAGGGTTGGGAGCAAATGCTGGGGCTTATCCTGCCCTTCCCTTTGTGGAGCTGTGTATATAGAGAGCTGCTACTTCAAACTACATCCTTCCATCGGCTCTGGCTATCGCAGCTCCTGTTGTGTCTTCCCATGGAGAAAAGTCAGATTTTAAGGTTTGGACATCCATGATGGAGGGTTCCTAAGGGGGAATTGGGTTGCTGACATCTGCAGCGTGCAAACTGTTCGTCTTCCCAGAAATACCTGGCTCCTGGAGATATGTTAAATAGGTGTTTTCTTTGAGAATTTTGCTGGTAGGAGAAGAAATAAAGAAAGAAAAAGAAGGAAGGAAAGAAAGAAAAAGAGGGGAGGAAGGAGGGGAGGAAAGCAAGCAAGCCTGGGAGTAGAGGAGCAGTAAGTGAAACCTGACAGCCAGCGTGCAGGGACTCTGTTCAGTCCCTGCTGGACTATTTCAGGCTGCAAAGGTTTCAGGGCTCCCAGCCAGCCGTGGGTTGGAACAGGGCAGAGTAACCTGTGCTGTCAGCACAGTGAAGCAGAGCAAGGCATGAGGAGGATGTCCTTAGCTGGGAATTACTTGGAGCCGCCACAGGAGCCTGTGAAGGGTGACGTGGAGGCAGCGGCTGTGCGTGGCTCTTGGCAGATGATGAATGCAGCCTGCTGATACAAACACAATTAGGTGATGTCTAGGAGAAGTGCTGGCTTTGTTCTGTGCCTGCTCTGCTCGAGCAGTGTGGGGGCCTGAGTGCAAGTGTGCACCCTCAGCACCAAGGCCCCGTGCCCACCCAGAGCTGTGACAGTGACACCACCAACCCTGAGAGCCCCTGTGCAGCTGGAGCTGGTGCTTTCTGCTGGCTGCAAATGTCCCTGTCTGGGTGGGTCTGGCCACGTGCACTCTGAGTTTTGGCACTGCCAGTCGCTCTCACGTCGTCCCCCCGTGGGGTTGATCAGGTTTAATTGTGCTGTGTATCGAGTTGCAGACGCTTTAAAAACAGGGAGCACATTTAAAAAGCGCTTCATTTCCCCCTCTCTGTCCACTGTGACCTTCAAAGGTGGAGGAACCCTCGAGAGGCACTGTGGCCCCGGTCCAAGGAGAGAAAGCCCAGCCCGCTGCTGGCATTAAACTCCCGGGAATCAGACTGGAACATGAGGCGAGAGGATTTCCCAGTATTTCCAACTGTGACCTTCAGAGCCGTGCAAATGTCAGTATTAAACTTATTACAGCAGAGGCCTTTCTGTGACCCTGCAGGGATAACTCCCCCCACCCTCCCCCCTCGGCTTTTTTTTTGGAGGCAGGACAGTGGTGCTGATACATGGTGCTGAGCCACAGAGACAGGACAAGGAGTGATGGGTGCAGATTGCAATTTAGGTTGGATGTTAGGGAGGAATTCCTTGCTGTGTGGTGGTGTGACAGGTTGTGTGACAGGTTACCTGGGGAGGCTGTGGATGCCACATCCCTGCGAGTGTTCAAAGGCAGGTTGGATGTTGGAGCAACCTGGGCTGGTGGAAGGTGTCCCTGCCCGTGGCACGGGGTGGAACTGGATGGTGTTTAAGGTCCATTCCGATAGGATTCTGTGGTATCCCCCCTCTAGCCAGGGAGAGAGGGAGGCAGCCCAGGGGGCTCTGGAGCCCCAGGGAGCGGGAGGAGCCCTGCACGCCCCGGGGCCGGGGGAGGTGGCCGCGCATGCCTGTGCCGGCCGTGCCCCCCGCCCGGGCTGCTCCAGCATCCTCGGCGTCCTCCTCCCGCCCGGGATCCGCGCCCCGCATCCCGCGGGAACAAAGAGCGGCGGCCGCGCCCCGCGCGGGGCACCTGCTGCTGCTGCTGCTGCTGTTGCTGCTCCGCATCCTCCCACATCCTCCCGCCTCCGCCCGCCAGCGCATCCTCCTCCCGCTCCCGCGGCCCCAGAGCATCCTCCTCCCGCAGCGCCGGCCGCGCCCCGCGGAGCCCGGCGGAGCTGTCCGGCCCCGGGCTCTTCTCCCCGGCCCCGGGCTCTGTCCGTGGTGCTGCCGCCCCCCAGCCCTCCCCTCGCCCGGAGCTCGATCGGGGCCACCGCGATCCGCCGCCCGCGCCTCCCCAGCGCGCCCGCGGCTCCTGCTCGCCCGGCATCCTGTTGCGCCGGGTCCGCGGCGAGGAGCGGAGACACATCTCGAGAAGAGGAGACCCTGCCCAGGCTGAGCCCTCGGAACAATGGCTGCGCCGCCGCCGATGGTCTGGGCGTCCTCGCTCGTGCTGGTGCTCTGGGGTAGGTGCTTCCATTCCCACATCTGGTCCCTGCCTCTCCTAGGATGCTGCTTTGAATTTCCTAGCAAGGTTCCCTTCACGCTGCTTTCCAAGCGGCTTTTTCTTTCTCTCTCTCTTTTTTCTCCCTTTTGTTTACAAGAGAAGGGAATTACGTTCGTGCAGAGTTGGTGTGAATGTGACAGAGTTGGTACGAGCAGAGAAAATACCTCGGTGCTAGAGGAGACTCACGGCACAAAGCATGTGCATGTCCTCTGCTGCTTGCTGTTTTTTTGGAAATCTGCAATGCAATTTAACATTTAGTTGCCTTCAGGGAGGGTGTGCAGGGCATTAAGCCGTGTGTCAGTGCTTAGTTTCTGTGCAGTCTGTACAAACTGGAGTAAATCAGTTTTATGGCAGTTGCAGCTGCCACAAGGAAAGGTGGGTCGGTCTTGCCAATACGGCCACATTTTGATGTGCACATCCCTCCATCCCTGTGTGCTGGGTGCATGTCTGTGTTTGTGTGTGTGTGAATCTGATTTTACTGGAATAAAGCATGATCCACTAGCTTTTCCTTATTTCTCCCTGAAAGCTGGTGCTACTCATGGAGCTGGTAGTACGGGAGAATTGGAATCAGGCTGTTTCCAGGAATAGTTCCTGGGATCATACCGTGCTCCAGAGAGTGGGTTAATGGTGTCTCAGAGGCTGGGGAGGAGGGAGCAGCCAGCAAAGTCAGCGTCTGGGCTCTGGAGACAGGCTTGGGCAGACAGAGCCCAGTATTGTTTAGCCCAGGGGACAAATGTCAGCAGGGATCTGGGCTGAAACGTCCTGCTGAAACGATCCTTTCCTGCCCAACTATGTGCTTTCACATGCAACGATTTTCCCCTTCTTTGCAAGAGCAGTGGTTGAGAGTTTCCAGCATTAGCACAGACCTGATTGGAAGCATTTTGAGCAGGAATGCATGTGAAATCGATAACTCCTCCTGCTGCCAAATTCACTCATGTCCAAGCCCCTTGATTCCCAGTACTGCCCGGGAAGCCCAGAGACAGGAAGGGTGGCAAATCCTCATGGATTCTGAACAAACTGATGGATTAAAGCATCCAAACCTTTTAACTTAGCACAAAGAGCGAGCTGTTCCTCCACACTGGAATTCTGGGTTTTCCCTCACCCCAGACTGTAATTGCTGCTGGAACAGGAGCATGCTCAGCATGCATGGGAGGGAATGAACAATGCCTGTAAAGTGGCATTAATTACGAGGGGAGAGATGAAAGTTGTGGCAAAGGAGATGCTGGAGAGGTGAATCTGTGTGAAGTGATCAGCCTCCGTTAATTATTGTGAATTATTAATATCTCAGAGAAGGAAGCTTGGTAAAATTTGACATTTGAGATTTAATCTGTTGTCAGACGGCGCTAGTAATGAATCAAACCATTTTCCATGGGGAATGATGATGTGATCATAAATGTGGATAGCTGATGTCTCCCTAACTCTGTCCTAATACTACTTCTCTGCTGCTCCTTTCCCCCAGCTGGTGTTTGTTCTGCAGTCTGTGTTGAAGTCCCATCTGAGACAGAGGCTGTCCAAGGAACAGACATGAAGCTGCTCTGCATCTCCTGCATGAAGAGGGAAGAGGTCACGGCCAGCACGGTGGTGGAATGGTTCTACAGGCCCGAGGGTGGAAAGGATGAACCTGTATGTATGTTTTGGGAACTTGTTTTCATCGGTCTTGCTGTGAAACACAGCCCAGTGAACTCATGTGGGAGAAGCCAAGAGGTTATTTGTGAGAGTGTGAGTTTGTCCTGGGGTAGGAAGACTGTGCCAGGGAAGGAGAGAGACCCAGATATGAACAGAAGATAAGAACAAAAGCTTTCTGCCACATTCTGATTCCAAGTCCGCAGAAATGCCCCATGGGCTGCTTTCATATCACGGCAGAGGGACAAGCTTGGAGTTCAGCTCTGAGCTGCAGGTCTTCACAACTTCTGCAGCATTTTCACCCAGCACCAATTTGGAACAGCAACTGAAGTGTCTTTTCCTTTGCTTAGCCCGTTTTCACACTTGGGCACAGCATGAACCCATGGCAGCAAAAGGTAGAATCTGTTGCTGAGTTCAAACACTTGGGTCATGGATACATGAGTGCCAATTTCCAGTTCATTCCTTCCATACCTCGAGTCCAGTATCTGAGGACATCAAGAAGGGAAGCAGAAGTATGGAGTGACACTTGGTACCCTTGGTCAGGTCTGAATGCATTCTGAATCCCAAAGCTGTTATTTTGGAGGGTAAATTGGCCTCCAAGAAAACTGTAGGACAGGATTTACTTCATTTTATCTTAGAGAAAGCAGTGTGATCCTGACTGTGGGAGGATCTCTGGGGCTTGTTTTGGATCCCTGTGGGGAAAAGGTAAAATCCATTTTCAGAGTGAATCAAAATGGAAATTGCACAGATGGGGGGGCAACTGGGATGGAAGAAAGAGAAATCGAGAACAAGGTAAAGCTGAGTGCTCATTTCTTTCTAGCTATTTTATCTGAGTATGGAGCATTAGATCAGTGGCTGCATTTCATCTTGATTGAGCAGGGCCAGGCAAGATGACGAATATTCTCCTTCTGTCTGAGAACTAAAGGGACCACACTAAGGGAGCAGGGATAGGGATTCACTTTCAGGGTGATGTATTTGCCAGTGGCAACCCAAGGAATGTCAGTGAAAGTGAGCTGGGACAGGCAGTGTAATCATGGGGACTGTGGTCAGCCAGAATATCCCACTGTCATACTTATCCTTCATCTCAGCCCAATATGCCAGGGCTTCCTGAAAACGACTGTTTGCCTTTGCTGTTAAATGTTCTGTGGTTCTTTCTCAAGATGATCTTAAATGCAGTGGCTGACAGGCACAAAGGCCACAGGATCCTGGTTTTCAGTTCCACTGGTGCTTTTCTGTGTCACTGTCCACATGTGTCAGTGATTTTCTGTGCCTCAGTGTTTCTGCCTGTGTGATGGAGGCAACAGTTTTCTGATAATTCAATTTTCTGCCTGCTCCAAAGTCGCCTTACATTTGGAGGTAAAGGATGATGGAATATGAATAGCTGCTGTTACTAAGGGAGCCCGGAACATCCATGGGTGTAGCTGGAGGGGGATGCTGTTCCTGTCAGCGACTAACCAGAGTTCCCTTTCCCATTCCCTCACAGATCTACGAGTACAGGAAAACCAACCACGAATTTCCGAGCCGCTTCAGCGGCCGGATACAGTGGAACGGGAGCAAAGACATGCAGGACGTGTCCATCACCGTGGTGAACGTGACCCTGAACGACTCCGGGATCTACACCTGTAACATCACCCGGGAGTTCGAGTTCGAGATCCACCGGCCCCTCTTCACCAGCTCCCGGCTGATCCACCTCACCGTGGTGGAGGAGGGTAGGAGGGGGCTGGCGGGGAGCGTGCGGTGGTGCTGCCGCCGGCCGTGGGTGTTGTGTCCTGCGGGGATGGGGTTTGTCACGGCGCCGCGGGAGAAGGGTGGCCGAGCCGCCACGCTTGCCCTCGCCCGCTGTTTTGCTGGCTGCAAGCGAGGCACGGAGCGGCTGTGTGCGGGCGTGCCTGGCAGTGCAGTCAGCCCGGCAGGCCGGGGCACAGCTGGGCACAGCTGGGCGGGCGGGAGCGGAGGTTTCCAGCTCCTCCTGTGGAGGCTCTGGGATGCTACAGCACCACCGCCTTTCCCAGCGAGCCGCAGCGTTTTCTTTGCTGCCGCCCCCACCCTGCTGGAACGACTCATTCTCCATTTCGATACCACCCTCTTGCTTCCACCCTCCTTCCCTCTCTAGTGCCCGAGTCTCTCTGTTCCTCTTGGGTTTGCTCGGCTTAGCCTGAAACCCCGGCTTGCTAGAAATCAGTGGGAATTCTGCTGCTCTTTCAGAGAGGGGTGGGAGCTTTTACCCCCCTTTTTGGCTGTGTGCTCCCCTCCCACTTCCCCACAAGCATCTCCAGTAGCACCAGCGAGTAGGACGCAGGGAGGAAACAAAGCGTGAGGATGAGACAGGCCAAGGGTGAGCAATCCGTGTGGATGTGGGGGTGGCACAGAACGTGAGGAACACGCCAGGCTGTGCCTGTCTGATCCCAGTGGAGACACCTGGTGGGATTGCTGCTGATGGCAGCCTCTCCTGGTCCCTTTCTTTGCCCCCTCACAGCAGAGGGGCACCTGGATATCTCTGGCAAGTTGGATTAGGAAGGATGACCCAAGGGTGGGAAGTGTCTGTGGAGCTGCTGTGCCCCCACGACCAGAGATTGTTTCATTCTCTTAACAGCTGGAGAAGACTTCACCTCTGTCATCTCAGAAATCATGATGTACATTCTGCTGGTCTTCCTCACCCTGTGGCTGCTGATAGAAATGGTCTATTGCTACAGGAAAGTCTCCAAGGCAGAGGAGGCTGCCCAGGAAAACGCGTAAGTGTGGAATCTCTGGAGATCCCAGTTGTTCTGCCAGGGTTCTTCAGTTGTCCCAGGCCAGACCAGACTGCAGGAAAACTGAACCTTGCTATTGCATGGTCTAGTTGGTGTCCAAAATCCTCGTAATGTTTAGGAGACACTTTCACAGTGCAGATGGGGAGCGTGGCCACTCTGTGGTATCCCAGTGGACTGCATGGAGATGCTCTCCTGGAGGGGCTGGTTTCTTACTGGCCCATTCCCATCTTTCCCCACACTTGGCATGGATAAGGGTGCTCTTTGTACACGACAGGGAGGCTGTATGTGTGGGATTTTCCAGTAGGGAAGACTCTGTGTCTGCTCCTGACTGTGCCAAGGGGAGTTTCCTGCCACGAGCATCTTCTACAGGTGACGTTTGTCACCGCAGAGATAACTCCAGGTACATGGACCCAAACTGGCTTCTGCACTGTAGCACTCGAGGTCATGCTTTCCTCCTTCCCTTTCAACTACAGGACAGACTATCTTGCGATTCCATCAGAAAACAAGGAAAACTGTGCTGTGCCTGTGGAGGAATAGCGGAGAGGAGACAACAGAATGAACGGCACCAAGGTAGGGGACGGGGAAGCTCAGTCACTGCTCGTGTGTGTCCACCTTCCAGCCTCCCTGCAGAGAGTTAGGTGGAGAAAAGGTGGATGGGAGACTCGTGGAGTGTGGCTGTGCTGCTCCTCTGGACCTGACAAGCAACATAGGTGTGTCTTTAGGTGGTGGGTGCAGTCATATTACCTTAAACCCCAAACTAACACACACAGTCACCTTGAGGGTATATGGAATTACACCTTCTTTGCCCATTGCTGTTGAGTTGGGAATCATCAGCATCCCCTGCAGATGGGGAGCTGTGCCCACGAGGGCTCTGTCTCCAGAGGGAATGTCTGCTAGGAGGGATTCAAACCTTTTAAATCCTCGTGCACGTCCTGCTGTGCTAATCCTACTGCAGTCCTCACTGTGGTGAGGTCCCAGAGGGCTTCTCTCCCTTGCAGGGGCTCTGAAGACGGAAGGACCACGTCATGCCAGCCAGGTTTGAGGGGAGCTCTGAGCCGCCGGGAGGAACACGGGGAAGTGTAAATTCTCTTCCATTTGCCTTGGACTCTGTACAGCCTTGACTTTGGTCTCATGACTCCATCCTGAGCTGCCAGCCCATTGCTAAAGGACTCTTCTGTTGAAGCATGCTGAGCAAAAGGCACAGGGGTGTGGGCAGCACGGCTCCTTCCCAAGTTTCAGTTCCATCATCACCTCAATGGCTTTGTAAATGTTACGTGTCATTCCTTAGCTGCTGTCACCACCACCTTTATTTGCTAAATATGCTAGTTCTCCATTGCAGAGGTAAAGGGTATGGATGTCACGTCACTCTGACCTGCAGGACTGGGGATGAGGGCATTTTAGGGTGATGTCCCACCTCGTATTGCAGGTGTTAAAACAGGAAGAATTTAATTAATTAGTTGCTTGGTAAATTGATCTGGGTTTTGAGTTGCCCATGCACAGGCAGAGTAGGGTGGGACTGTAATGCACTAAAACAGTTCAAAATACATAGTGGGAAGGATGGGCCCCTGCGCCTGGAGGCACCTGATTCTGGAGGGAATTGAGAACAGATCCCGAAATATTCCTGCTTTGGGAGGCAGGATGATGTAAGTATGAGAATCCCCTGTGTCCTCCCCCTTTCATTCAGCAAGTGTCAGTATTCTCAGCTCCTTCCACCTGCCTTGCACAGCAGGTTTACTCCTGGAGTACACGGACACACAGTGGTAGGAGTAACCTCTGGAGCCACGTCCTGAAACAGCAACCAGGCAAGTAGGACAAGGTATGGGATCCACTTCCTTCTGGGAAACCCCGGGGAGGAAGGCAGCCTCATGCAAGAGAAATAACCAGGAGGCAAAGCCCTCACAGCAGGAGGACACCACCTTAGTAAAATGGTTGTACATTTTACACTGTGACAGTTCTCTCACGCTACAGCACAGCACCATCTAGAGGGATAGACAGAGAACACCCATTTTTCCCAGTTAGTCCTTTCTTGTGGTAATTGCTCACTGGTTTGAATAGTCAGCATTCATCCTAAATGACCTCCTGCTGCCCAGGGACCATGCTGTAAAGTCCACCTTTCCTATGCAAACTTGCCTTTTCAGAGGGTTAAGCAGAGTAAAATTTTTTTTTTCTGGCCTCCCATGTAGATCAGCTGAGCTCAGCAACTGGGATTGGAAAGGGTGTAAGAGGCAGGAACCTTTAAAGTGAGGGAGGTTTGGTTTTGTCCTATGGCAGATGTTACATCCCTGCTGCAATGGAGCCTGTACTGCTTGCTAGAATTGACAAATTTTGCTACACTGACGCTTCCAAGTAGTTCCAAAGTGCTTGTGACTCCAGGCATGCTTCCCACCTATGGAATTCCCTCTGCTTTGTTCTGCTGCTTTTTATGTGTTTGCTAAAAATCACGGAAATTACTCCATTTGTAAGTCAGGCCCAGGCCAGATTTCTAACTGGCAGTCATTCAAAAATACTTTTTTTTTAATTATTTATTTTTTTAGAGTGGGTGTCTAGTAAACTACTACAGTGCAGTAGGATTGCTCCCAAATCCAGAGCCAAGTCTGGCAACTGGAGCACACTTTCCACTTATAGTCTGGGCACCAGTTTCCTAAAACCTAATATCCAAAAAGGAGGGGGAAAGTTCTGCTGGATGTTATCATTTTCCCTGCAATGATTTGCCTGGCACAGTCCCAACTCCAAACCCACAGCAACAGAGGAGGGAGTAGATTGTAACTCCAAAGTTTCCAGCACTGACCACGGCATTGAGCCCACGGTGGTTTGTTGTTTTTTTTAAGGTAAGGTCACAAAACTTCTCTCCCACTTCAGCTCTGCTCCTCAGCCTCTGTGAAGCACTGAAAGCCCTCTGGTTGAGTCAAAACAGAAAAAAAAGGAATAACTAAGAACTTCTTGAGAGCTACCTCAGGTGGTAAAGAAGGGCCATCCCCTAGTCCTGCACCTCCCTGTATCCCACACGCATCTCCTGGAGATGGTTTTTCTTTTTGGGAACGTATTTTTCACTTTACCAGTTCCTGCAGACAGATGTGGTGTTGTAGGCAGGAGGAAATGGTGTGCAAAGTTTTGCTGGAGAATCTCACGGGGGAAAAAGCATAACAACGTAAAAATTGGGGGGGTTTTCAAGGCTGCTGGTACAGGTTGGTCTCTGCAAAGACTCTCTGTATTCAGACATGACAGGAGAGACTCCAGAAGAGGCAGGACAATAAAGAGAACAAAGACTCACACTCTGGTTGATAGAGTTTTTAATTGATACCGTACTTCCATGTACTAGCTACTTACACCAGGTTTGGCTGCAGAGCCTTTACAGTTCCTAGAGGTTCTAGCAGGTCATTTCAGTAGCGTTTCACCGCGGTTTGCGCACAGCGCAAAGGTCCTCACAGTCACACGACTCCTAAAACAAACCCACCGGGGGCCTTCCCCCACCCCACAGTGAAAATTCACCTCAGTGCTCCCATCCCTCCCACCCCCCACCCCGATCCCGGGCTCTGGTGGTGAATTCCAGGAGGGAAGTGTAGGAGGACCCACTCCCTCCTTACGTTTGCAGTTACAGCAATTCAGGGGCGCGGAGTCCGGGTGGGGAGGACACGCTCCAGGCTTTTTAGCAGCTTCATCCAGGCCTGGAGCACGTGATGGGAGACGGACTGCCACGGGAACGGTGACGCCCCAGAGGTGCCACAGCCATGCCAGGCCACTCCTGGGCGGTTGTGCTGCCACGGTTCTGCTGCTCCTCCCTCCCTCCTTCCGCGTCCAGAGCCAGGCCGGTGCTTCCATCTCTGCTCCTGTAAGCGCTATCCCACGGGAGGCGGGTGGGCTTGTGGGGATGGGAATGACGCCTGTGGCACAGGCTCCACCCCTCCCTGCTGGATGGAGCCGCTGTTTTGTAACAGCCGCTCTCCCGAATCCCGATTCCGAAACGGAGACACCACCACGCGGCTCTAGAACCTGAGCTGCACGTTGGTTTTATTCCCTAACTATTCCAGGAGTCTGGGATGGGGAAGGTGGCCTTTAACGTTAGCAATGGAATTGGCCTAAATGAGTGAGGTAACAGAAACGGCCCGAGGAGGAACCTCCCTGAGCCATGTGCAAATATAATTCCTTCAGCAGAAGGAAGTCCTTTTCCCTACTGAACAAAAAAAAAAAAAAAAAAATTAAAACACATTCACTTAAAAGAGCATACAGACTGCAGGAGGGAAAGGCAGGCAGGGACAGCACCAGGTCAGTCCATCTATGACACGGGGAATGATTGTCCAGCAGCAGAGGTTCGAGGGGAGAGGGAAAAGCCATAGCAAGCACTGCAAAACGTGTGGGAGAGGAGGGCATGGCACACCACGTACCCATGCTAAGGGATAAGCCCATGCTGTCTGCCTAGATCAGGGAATGGCCTCAACCAGCAGTCAGTCCATCAAGACACGAGGAGATTATTTGGCCAGTGTGCACATCTAGAAAAAGGAAGGTATTATGGCACAGAGAGACTCGTGCTGCGGGGACTGCGAAGCACAAGAGAGCAGAGCGGGCCCGGGGGGAGACGGGCTGGATGTGAGCACAGGAACTACACTGAGACAGCTGCTCTGGGAGCCACTCACCCCGTGGGCTTTGGTTTCAGAGTCTCTGCTTCCAGTTCTGTGTTGAGCAAGCCCCTGCCAGGTGTTTGAACTAGTGCTGAGACTGGCTGAAAAGACTTAAGTCAAGAGTCAACATGACTGCGCCGTGAAACGTGTCCATGGCAGCAACGCCGGCAGAGATCCCACCGGGAGATCTCCTGGGGCTGCACAAGGATCTGTCAAGAGCTGTGGGATGACAGCAGCTGGCTGGGAAGGCAGGATGGAATTGCCTCCCCCGAGCCAGGCACTGTTCCTTCAAGCAGCAATTTTCAGACTGGTTTTTCGCACACTGTGGAAGCAGAAAGTGTTTTGTTTCTGTCCTCACTGGGAAAAGCAGACACTGACTGACAAGAGTGCTCCTGGTTAGAACAGTTAGTGCACCAAATCCAAAGGTCCTGAGCAAGAACCCAGAACAAAAGTGTCTCCAGTCACTACCTGGAAAAGAAATTTCTACCTTCTTGTACAAAGGTAAGAATAAGTTTCGCTGCAGGGTATGTGGACAGTGCTGAGGAGTCAAGGAGGCTGAAAAGTCTGTCCCCACCTACACCCAGACGAGCTGCTGAACAGGGTTTGTCTTACAAGAACACAGAGCAGCATTCCAAAATTAGCATTCCAGGCTTTCCTAGAGAGGATATGCCAAATGCAAGGCACCGCTATTTCAGAGCCAGTTTTGTGCCAGGGCTTCAAATCCAGCGAAGCTTTGTGCTTTGAAACCTTTCCCCCTCTAATACAGGCTCATATTACACTGAAGGCATGTTCCATATCTCTAAGGTTTGCCTTTATTAGACCTAAAGCAGACAAGAGGGCTCAGGTGTCACCCAGCAGAGCTGTGTGTAAATGCAGACTGTCAGCAGCAGTTCAGGTGTGTTAAGGGGAGATCAAAGCCCTGTGACTTTTTTTTTTCCCTTTTCTCCCAAAGGACTTAAGGGACCCAGACAGGATTTTTGCAGACATCAGTACCAGTTAATATCGATTAATATCAAAGTTTTGTGACTGAAGCGTGCCTGGGGTTAAATGCAGAGCATCCAAAAACATGGTTATCCTGTTAATCCACAGCTCACTCCTGTCCTTACCACTGCAGGCCCCTTCTTCTCCCCTAAGTGGAATGTGGAACCCCAGCAATGCCCCTGCCTTGGGCATCTCACACCTGGAATAACCTGTCTTTTGGTCCTCCCCAGACACAGGTGCTGCATCAGAGGCATTTGGTATCCACCCCAGGAATGCCTGATGGCACAGCAGTTATCCAGGCCTCAAATCCACCCTGAGCTCATCCCAGATGCCATAACACCAACAGCTCCCTCAAGGTAAGCATTAGGTGTGTGTTTATCACAGGTGAGGTTGTATCAAGCCAGGATGAGTGATTTATGTCCCTTCTCCCATAAAAACAGGTACCCAAACTGGCAGATTGAAGCCTTCTGCTCCCCCTTCTCCCACCAGGGAGCATCTCACTTGGCAGGAATTAGGCTCCTAGCTGCTGGCATTGCTCTGCACGCCTGGCTGGAGAAATGCCTGTTTCAAAAAAACCCTGTTTTGTTTTTCATCGTTCATACCCTGCGAATCAAACCCCAGCTGTGCTCACCTGGCAGACGTGCAGGGTGGGAAGGTCAGAGGGAGGGCTGGGCAGGGAAATGTTTGTCTGCTGCAAAAATAATGGGGGATTTCTGGCACAGAGAAGCAAAACCCTGACAGAGGGAGCCAAGCTACGACTTGGCTGGGATGCTGAGGGAAGTACCACCCCCTGGAACATTACTCAGGTTGCTCGACCTCACTCCTAAAAAGCAGTACTGATTTCTCCAGGAAATCACACTCATGGTCCCAAATTGTCTATGGCTCCAGAAGGAATTAACCTGTCAAGTGGGACTGATCAGGAGCAGGTGATTCCTATCACACCTTTCTACACAAAGGCATCTAAGTGCAAATACCCCCAGGTTTTGTTTAAGCCCTCACCTTTAATCTGAATTCTGTTTGAGCCCTGACCTTTAGAGCCATTGTGGGGTTTGCCTTAAGAATAAGACCTTGCTTTTACCCTTTTTTATTATTACTGTGATGAATTAAGAGGCAATAAAAGATCAGGAATCCTATCCATCTCCAAGCCAAGTGGGAAAAAGAAAGCAAGTAACTAGAAATCTGAGAAAAAGAACCCTAATAGCCTCAAAGACAAACTTCTCCCTCAGTCTGAAGGATGCCGCACGTACAAGGTTCTGATTGGTGCCCAGAACAAAGGATTGAACGTTGCTGTGTGTCAGGAGAGATGTCAGATGTTAAAAACTCAGCCTGATGTGCAAGTAGAATAAATGTTAGTGCTTGAGATTGTTACAGCTGCCACTGCAGCCTCAGATTAATTTAACAGAGCTTGTGCAAGGCCATCTCTGGGGCCCAGCCTGAGGGAGGGAGGGAAGGAGGGAGTCACAGGGAACACCCCAAGCCTAAAGCCACGGCTGAAGCTGGAAGGATGCTGCAGAGGAAGGATGCACTGCTGAGGGAACGGATTTCTTGCCTCCCTAACTATAAAGAGAATGTGAAATTGGGGAGAAGCCAACCCTGATCAGCAGCGCTTGCTTGTGACCCTCTGGGACAGGTGGGTTTCTCTGCCTCCTGACTGATCACATCCATCCAAGTACAAAACCCTCCCAGCCAGGTGGGAGAGACCCCAACATCCCAGGTTTCTATTTCAATGTGTCCTTTTTCATTATCCGGCATGGGCAGGGTGACCCACAGGGCCTCCTCTCTGTTGTCTTGCTTGGTGCTCAAAACTGAAGTCTAGAAAAGGGGAAGAAGGGCAGCAGGGGAATTTTCTGTGCTTAGCAATTGTGGGAGTGAGTAATGGGGGAAACAGGACTCTGGGACAGTCTGGCAAGTCACAGTGGGGAGTCAGGGCCCTTCCTGTCCCGAGATGAGCCACGGAATGCCCTTCCCAGGCACTAGCACCTCAGTGTCATTGTACAGCAGCCATTTCAGCAGCCTCCCTGGCAAGAAGTCAGGGAGCAGTACAGTAGTCAGCAGCATTAAATTAAATAAATAGTCATAAATACACGTTACTCTCTAGTTTTCCCCCCAATTGTACCTTGCTTTCACAGTCTTAAATGTCTTTTTGATAACCTGCCTTCATCCATGCTCCTTCAAACGTGAGTCTCCTGTGGGACATGTTGTGTTTAGCACTTGGTCACGGGAATTGGAGGCAGGTTGGGAGAAAGCAGCAGGTTGGTCACTCCTGCATATATTACTTTTCCCTAATTGGAAACTGGGAGCTTGAGGGGGTTTTAGAAGCCACTTTGTCACCCAGTTGTGAGGATGAGACCAGTTCCTCACCCTTGTGTTCCCTGCCCTTTCAGAGCCCACTGGAGACAACAGAGGAGCTACAGCTACACCACTTCCATACTGGGAACTTGCAGCTGCCTCCCTCCTGCCACTCAGAAGGGGGGAAAATCCTGCTGTTGGACAAGGTGGAGACGGAGGGCCTCATATGTCACCTAATCTGCCTGGCTGGGCAAGAGGAAAAAGCATTTATTAAAACATTCACACAAGCAGCCTGCAGCCCAGCCAGTCTCTGTGGGGCTTTGGGACTCCGTACACTGCAGCCCCACTGCCCCTCTTCCTTGTGGGGCTGCTCATGGGAGTCTGGAATTATCCCCCGGAACAGCTACAAATGCACATTGGCTTTTTAGCGCAGCTCTATCCCCTGACTGACTCACAGAGCAAATGTTTATGAGAGAAACCTTCAGAAGCCTCACACCATGGACACCCCCCAGCTCTGTCCTGCCACCTTTTCTCTTTATTTGGTCCCCGTGACCCTTCCTGACCTCTCCTGGGTTTTTGGAAGCCTTGGTGCACACAGATGCAGTCACAGATATCCACAGTGATGGCTGTTGCTGCATAGCTACAAACACGTACATTTATCCCAGGGAAGGGAATTTGTAAGACAAGATATGAACACAATGGTCTTGTAGACCAAGGGGCAGGACAGAGATTTGCTGAGCTGGGTAGTGGCTGCACATAAATCCTAATTTGGGGTTCGTTTTTAAGTTGGGGTGATTCCCACCCTCGTGGGGAGTTGCCTGTTCAGCACAGATGCAGATCTTCAGCACAGGGATGGCTTCATGGCAGGGGCCCAAGCACATGGAAAGCAGAGAACTACAGCCAAGGTAAAGGGGACACTGTCACCGGCGTGGCTCAGCTCCACCCACACACCTTGGAGGCAGGTATACCCCCCTCCCCACCCTCCCCCTGCTGCACCAAAACAGCAGGAGGCAGCAAACTGGTGCCTGCAGACACGGATTTCAGCTCCTTTCCAGGCTGTGCCTTGCTCTCTGAACCTGGCTGGCCCCCCGTGACAGCCAACGGTGTCCCTGCACCGAGGGGTGCACCGAGGAGCCGGCCAGGGAGATCTGCTCTCTGCAGACCCACAGCAACTCTCCCCGGGGCCTCCTCTCCAGACGTGGAACAGTTTTGCGAGGGGTTGACTGCCACGGCCAAACCCTCTCTGCCCTGAAGCCAGCAAGGTAAGGAAGTTGACAGTGTCCCCTTTTATGCAGAGATAAATACAGTCAACCAGGGACCCTCATGCGCGGGGAGAGGGAGGGGTGGGGGCACTCACGCTGATGCTTCCCTTTGGAACAACAAAAACTAAACAGACGGACGGACAAACAGCCAGGAATACTACAGAGGAGCAGTGCAGGGCCCAGGGAGCACCCTAAGCACAGCTCAGTGCTGGGAGAGCACAGCCCTCCCACACACACACACACACACAAAACCCCCCCACACTACCAGAGACACTCCAGTTCAGCCAGTGCTGGAGGTCACAACCCTTCCCCTCGATACGTAGGCTTTGTTTTGTTTCTGTTTTGTTTGTTTTTTCTCTTAAAATCTGTATATAATATATATATTTATATTCTGTATATATATATATATTTATATATATATTTATATATCCTATTTACACGTATTGCACACCGTCCTCTGGCCTCCTGCATTCCTGCCTGTCAGTGGAAACGTTTCCGTTTCTCCTCTGGATCCGACCCGAAGTCCCGGGAGCCGATGCCATTCTGAAGGTTTATTAGAGAATCCTTCATCTGCAAGACAAGAGATTTCCCCACTGTGATGATGCAACCCTGGTGGTGAGAGCTTTGGGATTTCCTTCTTTTCCCTGCAGAGTGTCCACACCAGCTTCAACTTTGGGAGCAGGGCTGGGATGTACCAGTGGGGACTGGAGAAGGTGGGAGACTTTGAGGCACCTTTCTCCAAGAGAAGGGGTGAGAGGATGAGGTTCAGGAGGAGCAGCTCTGGGTTATGGACTATTTTCTCAGCAGCCTGCCGTAAAAAAGGCTTTTTAGGCAGTGGATACTGCAACTCTGCCTATGAAGGGCCCATGCACAGTGTGGTTCCCTTCATCCACGAAATCTACGTGGGAATCCAGAGCTGAGGTAAAAAACAGTCTTCCTTCCAAACTGGGATGCCACAGACTAGATTCCAAACGTGCCAATGTAAGATTTTCGGCAGGATTCTCTCCCTGATGTGCACGGACCCCTGTGATGTGACAGAGAGGCCGTGGCACCCTGTGACAGCCCCTGGGACCCGCTGCCCACCACTCGGTGAGAAGAGGGGTCTAAAGGAGACAGCAGGTGGAGGTGACACACCTGAGGGACCACAGCAGAGCCAGGTAACGCGGCAGGACTGGGAGCAGGGGGTGGGAGGACAGGGTGCCCCTCAGGCCACAGCCCTACCTGGCCGTGGGGGGGGGGTCTCACCTGGTCCAGAAGCATCACGGATGATTTGATGATCTCCCGCCACTTCTGCAGCTCTGAGTCGTGGTACTTCTGCTGGGACTCCAGTAACTGGGCCCACTCTGTCTGGGACTGGGGCAACCTGGCAGCACAACACGGGCAAGAGTCACCCTGGGCAAACTGCAGCGGGTGTAACCAGCTTCTGGCTAACCTTTCCACCCCAAAGGGGCGGCTTTTCTTGAGCAAAAGTGAATTTCCATCAGTTGGATTCCGTGGCTGTTGACAGGGAATAATGCCATGCCATGTGATGCTGTGGGGCAGGGCAGCCCTGCACAAGTTTCTGTGGTTTGCTTTTTCGAGCCATGCTCTGTCAGTCTTTATTAACCTCGTGTGATTTGTTCAGGACTTTCTCTTTATTTTGAGTTAAAGCTGCACTGGCTCTCTTTTCCATGGCTCTCTTCCTACAGGCCCAATTAACCCGCCCAGAGCAGGGTGGGAAGCCTGAGGGGAGAGGAATCAGGAGAGATGGAAGCACTCAAGGTGCCTGGACAGGTTCAGGTATTTCCATAAAAATCACGGATGCAACACAAAACTTACCTGTGTGGGGCAGGGAAAGATGTACCCATGTAATTCCAGAACATGCACATTACAGCATATAAATTCTGCACTTAAATACTATATTGCAGTAGTCTAAATAAACACCAAGAGTACTAGAGAAAGATAAAATCACTTAAAGTATCTATAATCACCTAAAGTACCTATCCATGGGAAAGCAGCAGGGCTATTTTGGGGAAAATAATAACTCTCTTCCCTAATAAGGAGAAATGAGAAAGCCCTTGAGACAAATCATGCCAAAAAAATCAAGACAGTGGTAGAATGTGGCTTAGAATGAAGAGGTCAAACCCAACACAGCAAGGGAACAACTGGGACTGCAGGAAAGGAACATAAAGGGGCAAAACCACCTTAGATAAGTGGATTCAGGATGTTCTCAACCTCTTAAAAAAAACCCAACCAGGAGACCATTCAGGCAGGATACCTGGCACTTAAAGGCCATAAAAAAAGCATCACCTAAAAATGCCAGCAGGACTTCAGAACACTAAACTGCTGGGCATCATTACAAACAGGTCACCACTGGAAATGCCACCCTACAACAAGGTGCTCTAGAGCCTCTGACCCTGGACAAGAGGGGGGAGTTGATACCATAAATATCATAAAACCTGGGAAAGCCTCTCCCATCCCTCAGCCAAAGCCCAAGCAGCTGTGACAGTACCTCTCCTGCAGCCTCAAGCCCTGCCACGCCGTGAGGGTCTGTGTAGTATATTCCAACATCCAGAGTTTGTAGAACAGCATCATGTTGAGAATGACCAGCAGCACCAGACTGGAAAGAAGGAAAACAGTCAGTCCAGCAGGAGCACATCCCAGCCCATTGCCAGGCACACCTGGGAAATGCCCGAGGCTTGAGAAGGTGTCTGAGGCCCAGGTCCACGCTGCATGAGAGTGGGAACTTAATCTGAGTAGGGGCCAGGCAGGTCAGAACCCAAAACTGCACCTCGTGGAAGAAATGCGTGAGCCAGGAGGAGAGAGAGACAGAAAGGCAGGGATGAGGGATCAGCCAGAACAGGTTGGATGGGTGGATGTGCTGAATGCAGAGAAAGAGAGGGAAATGGGAGAGTAAAGAGGTAAAAAAAGAGAGAGACAGTACCTGAAACAGATCCTAATGGGAGCAGGGAAGAGAAAAGACGGAGCAGCTGCAGGTTAGAAACGGACTGACACAGAACAGGAGAAACTGGGCTGAGAGGAGGAGGTTCATAGACAGTGCAGGAGGCATAGGGGGGCCAGGGGAGGAGAAAGGAACAGTGGGAAGAGAGGCAGGAAGGACAGACAAATATCCCTGTGCCTGCATTCCTGGTGCAATTCACCCAGCAAAGCCGAGCTGCGGCTCTGGGGGACGAGCCCCAAGTGTCTGACACACGGCCAGCCAACCCCATTCCCAGCACTGCCGGCACTGGGAACACCCCCACAGCCAGGCCCTGCACTGCTCCTCTCACCCACCACCACCACCACCACACACGGGCATTTCCTCTCCTCCTGGGCAGCAGATTCCAAAACACCAGCCTGGTGCCTGTCCCTGAACAGAGCAGCTATTCTGCTGGAAGAATGGCCCACTATCAGCAGCTCAGTCAGGAGGATGGCAGCTGGCCACAGGAGTGTTCTGAAATCATTACCAGAGTGCTCTGACCTAAGTGAAGCTCACAGCCCGTCAGCAGAGATTTTCATAAAGCTTTTTTTGTACCTTTCTACTTTTTCCTTATCATGACAGGACTTGACATCACCCTCCCAGCAACTGGCAGGGTTGCTGCTGCAGAACTTTGCAGTCAGTGCCCCCATTGGGAAAAGGAAACACAGGAAGGAGCTCAATTTGAACTATTAAGTTCAGTCTACAAATTCCAGCTTCTTCCTACCTCACTGAAAGGTGGCTGGTGCTTAAGGAAAGAGTGAGCCCAAGGTAGAAAAAGCCCCCTGCACCTGGATTGTTCCTTTAGCCTGGACTGCTGCCCACTAACACGGGAAGCTCACCCAAGGGGCAGAGAACCAGCAGATACACCTGAGTTCAAGTATCAGACTGAGCCACAGGGATACAGGGGGACTCACTTGGAGCACACACATCCAGGTCCAAGACTAGCAACTGGGAAAGGTGTGGCAGAAAAGACACCCCAAACCAAACACAGTTCTTGCTGCTGAACTAGGAAAACCAATGTCTTGTGCTTCACATGTTTCTATCCTTATTTTGCAGAAATAATCTCTAAAGGGTCCAGCTTCTTTTTGAGATGGTACCTCTCATCCAAATCACCACCCAGGATCACACCCAAACAGGTTTTGCCAGAGCAGAATTTCCCCACAGAACCTGAACCTTGTTGTGATAGGTAATGGCTTCCACAGAGCTTTGCCTGGTCCTTGCTCTTGGTAACAGCTGATTTGTGAGCAGAGTACGTTAAAATACTTATTTTAAATTTATAACACCCCACGGTTTATAGATGCCATTGAAAATCTCTAAACTGAGTCCCCGAAATAAAAAAGACTCTCTCCTTTTTCTCTCTTTTTTTTTCTTTTTTTTTTCCCCCTCTCTTTATATGCTTCTTCTCTTTTAGGTATTGACTCCCCTCTCCTTGCAATCATCACTGTCCCAAACAGGTCCCAGATCTGCATTTAGGACTCCCAAAACCACGCAGGTCTACAAAGCCCATGTTTGGTTAAAAAAGGGGTAAAACCGAGCAGAAAGAAGGGAGCACAGAACACCAGAAATGCAGACAAACCTAAGTTGTTTAAGGCTGACTGTGAAGCAAAGCAAAAAACCCATCACTTACACAAAACTGATGACAAGGAGCAGCTTGGAGACACTCTGCAGGTGGAAGCCACTGGGGCTTTCCTCGGGGATGTGCCGTGTCTGAGTGGAACCTGAGGAGATGGATGCATTTAGGACAGGGAATGCTGTCCCTCGTCCCCCTCACAGAACTAACCAGGTTGGAAAAGACCTCTGAGATAGAGTCCAAGCCGTGATCCAACACCTTCCTGTCACCCAGCCCATGGCACTGATGCCACATCCAGCCTGTTCTTAAACACCTCCAGGGACTGTGACTCCACCACCTCCCTGGGCAGCCCATCCCAGTGTCTGATCACTCTTTCGGGGAAGAACTTCTTCCTGGTGTCCAATCTAAACCTCCCCTGGCACAGCTTAAGGCTGAGCCCTCTTGTCCTACTGCTGGGAGAAGAGACCGACCCCCACCTGGCTGCCCCCTCCTGTCAGGGAGTTGCAGAGAGTGATGAGGCCTCCCCTGAGCCTCCTCTTCTCCAGCATGAGCTCCCCCAGGTGCTCCTCACAGCACTTGTGCTCCATCCATCCCTTCTCTGGAATCAACCCTCCCCACCCCAACCGACCCCGACACCCCCAGAAACCCGCTGGGGGCTTGCCCTTCTCACCAAAGCAGGGCAAGCAGAGGGGTGTTTGTGTGTGTGTGTGTGTCCCCCTCTCACCTGCCACGTGCTTGATCCGATGTGCCACCTCCTCGTCGGTGGGGGTGGTGACGGGGCTCAGCACCTCCTCCAGGTGGGGCACCCTCAGGTGGGCGTGGGCGCGCTTCCTGCGCCGCACCGCCGACTGCTTGCCCACCTTCTCCTTGGGGGATTGTCGGTGCACCTCGGCCAGGTACGTGCTCTCCGTCTTGGCCAGCTCGCTCTCTGCAAGGATGGGAAAGGGGGGACCTTTCAGAGGAGCAGGGCTGGTTTTGCAGACACATGGGACTGAAGGCAAAGGAGCTGGAAGGGGCTGAGAGACAACGCTCCTTCCACCAACCTCTGGCCACAGACTGCCCCTTTTATGAGCCACTCCAAGGTGGGATGCCCAGGCTGCCATGCCACACCTAAAACCACTGTAAGTGTAGACACCTTTCTGGAATATTTGTAACATGGAGATTGGGGCTTGTTTCACTCAGGAAGCCTTTCCTGCCTAAGAAGAAACACCTTTCTCCTGGATAATTTGGATGTTTTATCCTCTCAGAGGAGAATTACAGTCTCTCTCTCTCAGATGAAGAGAAACTCATACAGGCTACAGAGCCTGGGGGGAGGCTGGCAAAGATAAAAAGCCTTGAAGAGAACAAGAGGCCTGTTTTTCTGAGGCACTGCTTTTTGCAGCACTGCTAGAAGGGTTTTTTTCCCTTCTAAGCCCAGTGTTCCCCACCCGGGAATAAACTTTCCAGAACTCTTTCCACTGCTTGGCATTTTGGGGGTACACGTGTGTTATCCTCCTTCACCACCACGGGAGGTGCCACTGTCTGCGTGTCACTACCACAGTCACTGCCCCGCTCTTACCCAAGTGACGGAAATAATCCTCCAGGCCACTCCAAAAATTCTTCTCAATGAAGGATTTCACCAGCCCCCAAGGCTGTTTCCTGTAACGTAACTCCGTGGAAACCCTGGGAGAAGAAAGGATGGTCATCCTCCCCGTTTTGAAATATCAGCTCACACCCTCTGTCACTAGTAGACTGAAATAAAAGTCACAGAAAAGCCTACAGGTTTGCCTGATACCAAATTCCTCTGCTTCTCCCCCCAAGTGCATCTCACGGGCACAATCCCTGGAGGTATGTCCTGTTGTTTAGCACAGGCAGTTGACTGCATGTGACAACAGGCCCTGCAGACCACTGCTTCCAAAAAAAGGCAAGAGAAGTCTAAAAATCCTCTCCCTGACCCAGCTGTGACTCCTCTGCATCAGGCATGATGTTTGCTTGATGCCCAGCAGGTTCCTGCCCTGCTCTTCCTGACAGGAGTGTTCCAGCAACAGGACAAAGAAACAAGGCTGAGAGTCCCCCTCAACCCCTTCCAACACACCAAACAGCGAAACTCCCACCCCGAGGTGACTTTTTGATCACCAGGAAAGCTCTTTAATCCCCCTCCACCCCTGAAAATGTTACCTGAGTCGGCTTTTGTTTCTGGCAACACGAGTCAACGTGTAGCGGTTGATGGTGTAGAAATAATCGTGGTAGGGGACGTCGTGGGTTAGCACCTCCGCATCTATGACATAGCACTCGCTCTCCTGGCTGGCTTTGTACATTGTCTGCACCAAAGACAGCGCGCAACGCAACTCTTAGCGCGGTCAGAACCCAGCTCTGATGGGTGGCACCTGCACAAAACCAGCCCCACCACGAACACGCACACCCCCACGCCCCTGCCCCAGCTCTGCTGTGAACGGCTCACCCCGGAGGGAAGGCAGACTCCGGGAAACCAAGGGTTTCACCCAGATGTTTCCCAAGGGTGTATTTCAAAAGGGCTTTAAGCTCCAGCAGCTCAAGCTCCAGCGTTTTGTAACAGAGATGAGGAGCAGTTCATCTCCAGACATGGCCCTGCTTTGAGCAGAGGCCTCTCTAGCATAAATTATTCTGTGATCCTAAACACCATAAAAACATGTTAATTACTTCTTTTAAGTGCTTCTGATCTGCTTCCTTCTTTGCTCCAGAACAAACCTCACAAAGGGGACACAGTTAATTGCAGGTCCCCGCACAAAAATATGCCTTTTCTTACAGACTATTTCCACTTACCTCTGCAGCAAGGGCACAGCAAGGTGTGCCTTGGGGGGTGACCCCGAACTCGGCATGAAATAGGCCATGTCTTTGTCTGAAAACGTGCTGTTCCCCTCTCCCTGATATGTAATGCTCAGACACCTCTTCCAGGCTTCCCCTCAGTATTCCCTAATACTAAACCTAACTCTCAGTATTTACCTTTGGCCACTTGAACATATCTCTGGACAGGGAAAGAGGCTTTTCCTCCCTCTCCAGCTGCAGCTCCCATTGGATACAGCCAGCCTGGCTCCTCCCAGTGCATTTTATCTTCTTAAATATATCTCAGTGTCATCTCCCCCCAATAAAAACATCTCCCTGCAGAGCTGTGAGAAGGACTGGCCAGAGAGTCCCTGACTTTCTTTGTGCCCTGCTCAAGCATAAACATCTGCTGGACTGTCAGCACCACAGCCCTGCTCCCCCCTCACATACCTGGGTCTCTGTGACAGTGGCAGTTTTGGGGGCCAGAGGGTTGGTGAGGGTAATGGTGTACAGGATCACTCTGGTCTGATTGCCATTTTCTTCCTTCTTCCAGGGATTAAAGATAATATCTGAGGGGGCAAAACAGTGTTACAGTTCAGCTATCAGAGAGGGCTCTCTGGTCATTCGCTAGGGAAAGGCATAACCAGTTTGGGACAGTAACCCCTTGCCCTTGCGGAGCCTGACTGAAGCACGAGAGCTCAACTGTGTGGGAAAGAAAGGGCTCTTGAGCTAAATGGGGATTATTTTCCCCTCTTTGAAGCGCAGGGAAAGGGGGAGAGGTTGGGAACAGATCTCCTTCAGCACACCTACGGTTACAGGGAAAGGAGAACCTCAACATGCCAAGGGACACTCCAAGTGCAGTGTCTGCTGTGGAGCCAGAAGAGCTTTCTCCTCACACTGCTAAGTCCTTTTAGCTGATGCTAAAATCTAAGAGGGCCTGCTTCTTCCATGAATTTTGCTGCTAGAAAATGAAACTAGATGGGCAAGCAAGGCTGGCTCTGCCTGCTTTTGATTACTGACAGCACAGACTGCACTGTCCCAAAATCAGCTCAGAACGTGATCCAGTCCCTCCAAGCGGGCAAAGATACACCTCCAAGGCAGAGATTTCCCTTCTGCACAGGCCCTGTGCCTTGGCAGGGACCTCAGGCTCACCGGAGAAGCGGCGCTGCTCCATGAAGTCCCTCTGGAACTGGGAGTCTGTGAAGAGCAGGTCGTAGAGCTTGTCCACGCTGAAGTTGAACACCTCGTTCACGTACTGACGGCCATTCAGGTCCTCATAAAAGGCTTGGACTTCCCCTGTGGGGAGACAGGCCCTCATTTCTGAAAACTTCACCCCTGTGAACCAATTTTCTACCTCTGGATATTTAGCCTTGACATATCTGTCCCCCAGGGCCATGTATCTGTCCCCCAGTACTTTACCTAGTGAAGAAGGAAGAAGAGGGACTTCTAACACTTTTCCTCCACTGATCCCAGGACAACAGTTGGAATATCAGAAGGGCTTATCACCTCCATAGCTTATTTTAGGGATATGCTCCCAAATACCCCACATATCCACTTTCTGCAAGCCCACAGTGGGAATTCTTTGCATCTTCTGAACTCCAGAAAAGGAATCCAGTATTTTCCACTGCAGTACCTCACTAGAAAGAGCGTAAACCTTCCCCACACACCTTCATCGTGGGTCTCTGAGGAGTCACTGAGCTCAGTGGGAATGTCTTCGTTGTCGTTGAAGTCCAGGGAGGGGGAGTTCACAGGGCCAATGATGTCCATCTTCTCTCCCATGATATTTGCAATGCCGAGCTCCTTTTCCACAGGGCTCTCTGCCACTGCCTCCTCCTCTTCTGGGAGCACTCCATCGAACTGCAGCAAGCACAGAGCACAGCGAGGGCAGGATCAGCACCTGGAAACTGGGGCTTATTTCTGAAAACTTCACATTTGGGAACCAACTGTCTGCCTCTGGGTATTTGGAATATTAGCCTTGACACGTCTGAAAGCTAAATAATAAAGAGAGGAGGAAGGTTGCTACGTGGTGTTTGTAAAACACATGGATATACTGGATTACCTCCTGTCAGAGAGTCAATGTCCAAGCTTTGGACGCCACAAGCCTTTTTTATCCAGACAAGCACACAAACAATACTGTAGTTTTGCTCTCAAACTAGCTGAAAAAACCTGAGGTTATCACCGAACAAAGTCTGCTCTGCCACAACACCACGAGGGCACACATTGTTTCCCGGGGAATAACTGAAGGCAGCAAGGAAATGATAACCCTTCTATCTCCCACACTCCATTTCTTTCCATCTGAGGGCACAGAAAGGAGAATGCACTTGGCTGGTGAGAGTCCCAGGCTTTTAGGGCAGGCACACTTGGCTCACTTTTTTTTTGGCCACCTGAAGCCAGTGGAAGAGCAGAGCAGTTCCTCACAGGACCAAGGAGCTGCGGGGTCCCAGGCAGGAGGATTCCTGCTCCCAGGGGAGGGAGGACACTCACCGAGGCTGGAGCTTCGCTGCTCCCCGTGGATGTCAGAGTGCTGGCAGTGACAGATTTCTTTGGCAGCTGAGGGCTGGCTTCTGGCTTGGCCTCCATGCTGCTCTTGGAGGAGCTGTCGTTGACTTCGTTCTCTTCCACGGGGATTTCCTCACAGTAGCTGAGACGCCACAGAGAACACAGGTTTTTATATTTACCCCTCTCAGTACAGCTACAGCTGGACACACAGAGCAAGTGAGAACAGTTCTATGAAGTTTTCAGCGTGGCCAAGAAGCAGAAATGGCTCAGTGGAGCCCAGACTTTTCAGTGTTTATACACAGACCAACAAGCATCAGCACTTTCTGACCATGTAACCCTGTGACTGGGGATGCTCTGGCATTTACACAATTGCCCGGCTGGCACTTCAATCCCTACCAACTTCCAGGAGGAAATGGCAGGCTTCCAGTGCTTTAGGCATTACACATCTAAGGGCAAACATTTGCCCAGATTCCAGAACCTCTCACCAGGGACAAGCAGCACTCTGAGGTCTGCAGTATATCCTGCTCTCCTGGAACCATCTTTTTTTTCTCCCAGGCAGAGTTTCCTCCTCCTCACTCACCCCATTGTGTTGAAGTCATCATCAGGAGGCACATAGTCTTCATCATCACTGGTCAGACCCAGCTCGTTCCCGTAACACTGGTGGACAAAGTGCCAGAGCTCCTTTGGACACAGAGGCTGAAAGGGAGTGGAGAACAGCACACATTTGCACCCAAAAACGCTAAAACAGAATGAAAGTTGGGAATTCCCGGGGTCAGGAGTGCACTGCTTGCCCTGAAAGGAGAAGTGAGAGATTCTGACAACACCCCCTGATGGGAGGTGAGAGCCTCACACTGCACTCACCTCTGTGAAATTTTATGGAATTTATTTTGTTAGGCCAAGCTGGCTTAGAGATTGCCCCCATCGAGAGGCTCTTTTCACCAAAAGAGCCTTCACCATCAGCCCAGGTTCTGCCCTAAAATCTGATCTGGTTATTTTTCCGTGCCACAAACTCACATTACTCAAGACTATCAGAAAGCCAACACGAGGCTACACCCAGAGCAGCACATGGGATTAGATTTTCCACTCTAGAGTGGAATAATGCCAGCAGCAAACCTGCATTTCCCTCCTTCCTCTTCTGCTGTGCTTCCATTTAATATCTGCTACTTTACCAAGCCCCCATGGGGGGGAACTTACTTCAAGTTTGCTTAAATTAAAGCTGCCTAAAGAATCCCAGCTGCAGGGAAAATGATTTAAAGCAGCAACAAAGAAAAACATTTCCTGTTGCAGTCTGAAATCAAAAAGAGTCTGTATCACCAGACACTGCTGTGAAAAGTATACATTTGAGATAAAAAGAGAAAATAAATTATCCAGAGTGTTGACAAAAGCCCAGTTTTTTAGGGATGCAGGTCAGTTGATCACCATATGACTGTGATCTGAGGGTCTCAAAAATGGGCCAGAACTTGTGATTTAAATACACGGCTGAAGGATAAAAAGGGATGGATTTTCACCCAGGAGAAACTTATGACCAATGACAAAGATTTCTTGGTAATGAGGGAAAACAAATCCAGTGCACTTTTTCTGAGTTGCTGGCTTGAACTTCTTCCCATAGTAACTGCATGGGATAAGGCAGGAATTTTTTTAACCCAGCTCCCAAAAGCAGCAATCAAAAGCATGGGAAAAAAACCACTCTAATGAGGAACTTTTATCCAGAGAAATGTCTGACTGTTTCACCTTCTCCCCACACACACTCTAATTGGCATGTTTTATCAGGAAAACTGGACTAAGTTCCTTCTCCCCCTCTTGGAAAAGGAGCTCTGGAAGTGTTTCCTGTCCTTATCACTCCACTTCTCAGTTCCCATTTGCTCTGCCCTTGAAACCAAGGGCACTGAACTTTGTCAGGAACTTCCAAAG
Source organism: Pseudotriccus pelzelni (assembly GCA_035584735.1). Lineage (NCBI taxonomy): Eukaryota > Metazoa > Chordata > Aves > Passeriformes > Tyrannidae > Pseudotriccus > Pseudotriccus pelzelni. The sequence continues at coordinate 3,640,998 of JAWMRA010000063.1, forward strand.
GCTCCTCAGATTACAGCACATGGCCCAGCACAAGCTGCCCAATGCAAAGCGATCCTCGTGCATCCCAAATACTCCCCCAATTTTCGGGACAGGGTATTCCGAGGGCTGGATTATTTGAGCCTCCCAGTAAGGCCTGAACTCCAGCCAGGACATCCTGAAATGCTGGAAGCACTGGAACATCAGTTCCTGAGGCTGAGGAGCGAGGCCAGAAACCCTCACCAGACCATGGAGCAGATATTTGGATCAAATATGGGATATATGGGGCCTCTGGCACAGCAGGAGCACATCCCTGCTTTATTTTCAAACTCAGCCCTGAGTGCACCCACCACGGCTCTCCTTTGGGTTTGGGATGCCCTCAACACTCTTTTTCTGCCCTGTCTTGAACTCCACACACTTCTGAAGCACAGAACTCTGCCTGCACACTGAGCTATCCCTCTTGCCTTTTGAACTGCTTTCTTCTGGGCTGCTTCACTGGAATTACAGCCTTCAAAAAAAATTCCCTGCTGAGACCCTGTTTTCACTCCTCAGCAAAGGCTGAGTGGCACCTACAGGGTGTGTGCAGAGAATTCCATGCAAAAAGAAGGGATTGCACCCGCAGTTATGAACGTGCCCTGCCCAAAAATAGGTGCCTGCTGTCCCAATGTGTTTTGGGGCAAACAGAGCAGTCAGGTTACATCCATCCCCTCCCTCCCTTCCATCCCACCCAACAGGGAGCTGATGGTCTCAGTACCTTGTCAAGTAGAGCGTTCTGCCAGAGTCTGAACATCATCATGTACGTCCTGTCTCGAGCCCCAAAGGAAGTAAAAAAGTGCTGAAAGGGAAGAGATGGGGAGAAAAATCAGTTCAGAAAAGGCCCAAAAAAAGGAATATGAAGAGACAGGCTGGTTTGGATCTCTTTCCAGATGCAGTTCATGGAAGGACTGAGCAAACCATACTGGATGTTTCACCTGGCCCCACATCCCCATCTGACCCAGCCCTTTCCCCGTGGTGCTTCCCCAGGCAGCATGACCAGTCAGCTTGGAAAAATCCCACACCACACTGAATTCCCCTGCCCCTGAGAGCCATCAGAAGCGAGGATGTACCTTTTCAGTGTCAGTGCAAACTTGGATGGCATTGGGAATGAGCCGTGCTGTTTTCTCCTTGGTCATGGAGCAGATGTCCTTCAAGCGAACCGTCAGCTGTGGGCAGAGCCACCCAGGAAGAAAAGAACCCAGGGAAAAGACATGAGATGGTGACAAAAACAATGGAAACAAGTGCTTCCAGAGCAGTGCCAGCAAACCTGCTGACACAAAGCATGCTGGCACACAGCCTGACAGCCTCACCAGTGTCTCCCAGCGGAAGATGTTGCTGTAGAAGCAGATCCAGTTTTCCGAGAGGTAGAGGCGGCCCTGCAGGAGGATGTCTCGTTGGAGAGCACATGAGTAATCTGTGGGTGGACAGCAGAGGGTTTAGGAGCAGCAAAACCAGACAGCAGGACAGCCTGAAGGTGAGGATGAGCGGCAGCACGGAGAGAAGCTGCTCCACACAACCCAGCCGAGCCCCAGCTGCTGCTCCGGCCACTGGGTTATGTTTCCTCCCAAGGGCACGTCACACACAGTTTCTCTCACTGACTGATCCTGCCTCATCAGCTGGCCACTCTGTAGCATCCTACGTACGACTGCCAGATTTAATCTGCCTCCTCCATCTTGCCTTCTAGTGTTCATTGTTCCCTTCTCTCGCAGGTCGGGCATCCTCAACAATTCCTGCCCCTCTGCTCCGCCGTGCCTCGTTCAGCAGTGTGAGACACAGCCTGAGGTCAGCAGTTACACAAGAGAGAAGAGCAGATGCAATGTTCTTGTACGGGGCAGCCCCTCAGCAGCTGGGAGGCCCAAGCCTTGCTGGGTACGGGAAGGGCAGCCATGTGTGAGCAGGGAACATCGGGAAGTGAGGAAATAGGAAAGCTGTTCACACAGAGACCCGCAACCCCCACCACAAAGAACCCTCTGAGATTCTTTCTGAGTATTAGAAGAGCACAAACACCCTGTCAGTGTTTGGGGAACACTGGGCAGGAAAACATGCTCCTTGAATCATGAGGGAACTGATCACAAATCAGTGCTGCTCTCCCTGAAGGCAAACGAGTGGAACCCATCAGGAACGGTGAGGAGGAGCTCTGTCTGTGCACAACAGACACAATGGGCTTGTTCCTTGGTGGCAACCTCTTTGGAGAAGGAAAAGCTGGATGCACATGTGCTGGATTTCCACCCCCAAGCAGGACAGAGCACAGCCCTGAGGGGCTGGACTTACCCACGATGAGACGCTCCGTGTCCGGGAGCTGCTTGAAGAGTTTCCTGAAATCCTCATTCCGTTGCTTGTATGTTGGGCTCAACACCTGCAAATAACAGAGGGCCTGTTAAAGAAAGGGGCAGGTATGAGCACAGAGCCATGGAGAGGGAAAACAGGAACACCTTGGGAAGGAGAAGGGGGGGTCAGATGCACTCACAAAGCATGAGACCAGCTCCCATCACAGCCAACAGAGATGGGAGGGTTTGGGATTTAGTGCATTAAGTGAGAAGAAGAGGAGAACCTGACTTGGAAGAGCAAGTACAAGGCGGAAGGGCTGCACCCATACCTGCAGCCGGGAAGCTGTGGCTGCAGGGGAAATCTCCTTCCCTGCAATCCCAAACTGCACAAGGTACGACAAGAGCTCTCTTTGCAAACGCATCAGTGAGCTGCCAATTCCCAGCTGAGCTCAGCTACCCCAGCAAGCAGCTGATTCAGTACAGCTGCAGCCCTGCCAGAGGAACCTGAGCAACCCCTGCCATCAAGAGCTCAGGAATGCCGCTCTCATGCCATCCCTCTCCCCATCGAGTGGCACTCGGCGCACACACAGCGATGTGCTGGTGTGCTGAGGACACTCCTGTGGGGCTCAGAAAAGGCTCTCACAGGGACTAAACCGCGTCACGCACTTATTTTGCGCCCTGGCCTCATGGAAGGGCTCGGAGAACACGGTGCTGTCGGCTGGAGGGAGACCAGGAGCCGGCTCCTCTCTGGGATTTGCTGAACTACAAAGTCAGTGTCCGTGCCAGACCACCTCCTCCACACCCTGCCCTGCTGACAGCTGCCCAAAACAGCCACAACAGCTTCTGAAGGCAGAGCTGCCCAAAAATAGAGGCAGGTGCAAATTCCCATCTCCCAGATAATCTGCCATGTTCTCCCTCACACAAACGTAGGGGAGGTGAAGCCTCCTGGGGTACAACCTCTTCCCTCCCTACCTCCCATTTCTCCCCAACAAGCCTCTCCTCTCTCTTCCAGCTACACAACACAGATCTCCCAGAGCAGAAAGGGCCCCAAAAAAATCAAAGGCAGCTTCTGTTTGGGACTGGTGCTGGAGGAGTCACAGGGGTGGGAGGAATGTGAAGTTTATTTAGCATCGGCCTCACAGAATTGCCAAATGCTGTCATATCAAAGAAGATTTGATTCTGGTTGTCAAATCACAGACAGCCCCCTGCCCCTAAAAGCCTTCCCTCTTCCTCACACCAATTCAATGAACTATAAACAGTGTATTCAACATGAGCTCAGCACTTCCAACACTCGCTCCAGTCCTGTGGGCCCAAAGGAAAGGATCTTCCTTTGGAATCAAACCCGCCAAGCAGCAGATTACACAAATGTGGATTTTACTCACCAAACTTCTAGCCTGAACATCTGGAAAAGATCTTGGTCAGAGATGGGCTCCAGCAGGAGCCCAAGCCCAAGATTTCCAGGAACAAGCACTCAGGATGGGAACGGAGTGGGGAACAGAGATCGTGATCAGCTTAGAGCTTTGGGTTCAGTGCATTAACACAGCCCCACTCAGCAGCAGTTTCCACGTGGAGGGGCACTGCACTCCCTTCCCTGCACTAAGGGATGCTCCAGCCTGCTTAAAACCTGTCCTACAGCAGACGCGCTGCTCAGCACCAGCAGTTCTGTCAGGGAGGCAAACAGTTCGGTTTAGAGACACTCACAGCTGGGATTCCATCTGATCCAAGGCTCACATTTCCTCGTGATAAGTCGACAAGTCCCTCCAGGTCCCACCGCAGGCAGGGCAGCTCTTGATCCAGCAAATGATCCCAGAGGGACCCACACTCCAGCAAGGAATCCATGGTGTTCCCTCAGCACTCGCACGGCTCCCCGTGTTCTCCAACTCTGCTTTTCCTGTTCCTGCTCCTACCGCTTCTTGTTTATGTCCAAAGCCGACAGAGATCCAGCAGCTTGGCAGGAGTTTAGGTGCCTTCCCCCGACTTCCTGCTCACTTTCAGCTCCTCTGCCCCAGCAGCCCCTGAGGATCTCGGAGAGGACTTGCCCTCCAGAGGACTCTTTTCCAAGTGGCTCATCAGGGTAACGGTGCTGGCTGGCCACCCCGGTGCTCTCCTGCTCCCGGCTCAGCAGCTCCTTGCCGTGGGCATCCCCTGCAGAAGCCCTGCACAAGTGCCCACAGCAGTGCCAGCAGGTCTGTGCAAGGCACCCGCAGCTCCTGATGCCCAGGGAAGGCAGAGCCAGCCACCAAAACACCTCCAACCCCACCGGAGCAGCCGGAACGCACGGAGGGAGCCGCGGCTTCCAGGGCTCAACAGGCTGGTAAACAACTCACACTTCAGCTTCTCCCCCTTCCTCTGAAAGCAGAAAAGCAGTGATTCCTCCTCCTCAGTGTCTGCCTCGGGCTGTGCTCTCTAATCCCTCTCTGCTCTCAAAGGCAGCTCCAGTCTGTGTGTGTGCCTCAGGGAAGGGGCGGCTGGGGAAGATCCCAAAATGACTCGCACACGCCTGGAGTTCCTGGAGCCGGGTAATTCCGGCGGCCAATGCCCGGCAGTAACCCAGCCCCGGCCCTGCCTCCCAGCAGATGTTTCCTGTCATGGAAAGTCGCTGGACAGAGTGTGCTGAGGGAGCAGCGAGGGGAGCGAGGAGAGCCCAGCCTAAGGGATCAGGAATCAGCCCTGGGAGACCCACACAGGCAGGAATCCGAAGGGGCTGCACTGCTCCTGTGTGCATCCCTCTCCCCCAGCAAAACGACAGGGTTTTCCAGGCTTCGTTTATTAGTCAGGTCACACTGGAAATGAAGGGCAAGGGCTTCCCTGCAAAAGAACTCCCTGCAAGTCCCAGGAAGACTGGAACTCCCTGTGTCCCTCTGCCCTTAGTGCCCAGCCTCTCCATCTCCCTGCTCGGGTACAGAAATGCAAAGGTAGATGTTCACACCACAGCACCAGTGATGCTTAGCTGTGAACAAACACGTAAAACCCTCGTTCTTCCTAACAAAACTGGGCACACAGGTCTCAAAAAGAGCCAAAACCAGAAAAACACCAAGCAAGCAACCAACCCAGCCTCTGCAGAGGCCTGGTTCCACTCCAGGCCAGTGACTGCAGCTTGCTCACTGACAGACATTCTGCCTGCTCAGCTGCTCCCCTAAATCACTGCTGCTCCCAGACAGCTCTCTCCGTTTAGCTCTGTTAAAAGGAACCAGCAGATCCATCTGCACCCCAAGATGAGGGAATAATCAAAAAAACCACCACTCTGTAGCCTGGGAAGGACTAAGATTTGGGATTCCAGGTATCTGCATTGCTTTACTGAAGGGCCCCCTTTGCTGGAAACTCCATATGGGATTTCATCCAAAATAAAAACCCACCAGGATGCTTCTGCCTCCACCTCCCCCCTCCACCTGCCTGTGCAGAGCTGGATGACACCAGTGATGGGAAGAGCTGACCTGGAGGTGGAGGCAGCAAACATTAACTCTACCGCAAACAGAGAGAGACGGGACAGGGTGGCACTGCCAGGGCTGGGGGGAAATGGGGAGAAAAGGTGACTCCCCACGGTGCCATCTCCCTCTTACACACAAACAAACCCTCCCCAGGAAGCCCAAAGCAAATTTGGGACAGGACAGGACAGGGAAGTTGGACAACACAAGAACTGAGAGATGTGTGGAATTGCACAGCACACAGAAAACAGCAGCAAGAGGCAGAGGGGAAAGGGGGAAGGAAAACCTTATCCAGTTTGCATGGCTGATGAATCCCCTCTTAAGCCTTTAGGAAAGATTTGCATTGCTTCTGGAAAACTGCTGGAAAAGAACAGAATACATTCCCTGCTTGTGGGGGAGAGTTTTGACCCCTCTGACAGCAAAGAAACCGGCCACCTGTCCCACAGCATTTCTTCCAAAGCCAGTCTGGTTGTTCAGATTTTTCTTCTTTTTCTTCTTTTAAACGCAAATGAAGACCAGGGGAAGATGCTGCAAAGCAATCACTGGCCGTGTGGGGTGGAAAATGGATTTTGTAATCACACCAGCACGCACCAGAAGTTCACTTCTAATTTAGTGGCTTTACGACCCCCCTGAGCCAGGCGGGCATTCCCATACACCTAAAGCCAAGGAAAACCTGACAGGATGAAAAACACCTGAGAGAGTTTGATAAAATGGTTACTGCAACTTAAGAGATGATTGTGCTGATTTAGAGAGGAAAAGGCTGTTCCACACCCTGCTCCACTCACAGGCCTGGATTTCTGCAGCAAAACCCTGTCCACGTGTTGCTGTTGCTGAGTGAGGCTCAGGCTGCCACTCACAGGGAAGGTGTTTCAGCTGTTTTCCCTAAAACGGAGCATAATTTCTCTTTGTCTGCAGAGGGAACATTTTACTCTTTTCAACAGCTCAGTTTCCCCTCTCCACTCTGCTGCCTACAAGGTCTCCAAGAAGAAGAGACAGCACGGGGCTGATTCCTTGTGGCGTTTCACTCTTGTGATGCGCTTGAGGTTTTTCTTCAGAAGCTCAAGGGCTGCCCAAAGGTCTCCACACAGGCCCTTTTGCAGCAGCACGTTCCACCACAGGTTCTCAGCCAGCTCCCACCTCCTGCTGCACAGGCTTTTACTGCAGCTTCCCTTGGGCTCTCTCCTTTGCCTGGGTGTGTTTTCGAGGCTCAGGAGCTGCCCTGTGTGCAGAGCAGTTGTCTGCAGAGCTCCAGGTCCAGTCCTGTCCCTCTCCGTGCCATCCCCAGGGCATTCCCAAAGTGGGAACAACTGGGCTCCCACTGATCTGTTCAGACCTACCGGAACAGCAAGTGGTTTTAGTGGCGTTTAAGAACACTTTGACATGAAACGGGGCCCTTTGCCCAAAGGCCAGGGAGAAGGAGAAGAATGAAGGAGAGCTTTTAGCCTTGGCAGCAAAATATCTCCAGTTTGGCTCTGATTTTAATGACACCTGCTGGGTGACAAATTCCTTCTACCAGCTGGGGAGCTCCTGACATCCCCCCACACAGGGAAGTGAAACACAAGTTCCCCACCTCTCCAAGCGCAGCAGGTGTACAAAAAAAAAAAGTCACATCTCTGTTCCAACACACAAAATGACTGAGTAAGCTTGGGGGTGAAGTTAATTCTAATTTTTTTAATTGATTTAAAAATACTTTTTTTTTAAATTAAAAAAAAATAAAAATCAATTACCAATAATTCACCATGCAGACACACAAGTGTAAAGCTTAAACCACAGCTGACCAACAGACTTCTGTTCCAGGAGAATCACAATTCTTGTAAAGCAGAGTCTCCACGTCCACAATTCCTCACTAAAGGCACGACAAACACCTCAGGGACATTCTGCCCTCCCACCACGAGGACACGAGCACATAGCACACTCCACAAAGTTGAGTATATTTAGATTTATTCTCCAACTGGGGTTCTCTTCTCAATCTCACAGAGCATCTGGACCAGTCTGCATTTCGTCCTCTGGAAAGCCAAGCACGGAAAGCACATCCAGACCCAGAGAGGGCAGGTCTGCAAACCAATCCATGACCTTGGGTCACCCCTTTTCTCCCACTTCTCAACCTGGCAGGGATGTCAATCCCAAAAAAGCACTGGTAGGATCAAAAGGAGAACACATAAGGCAAGAGAACAAGTGGCATTTTAAGGAAAAAAAAAAAAAAAAAACAAAACAGAGAAAAAGGAATCCAGGAGAAGGAGAAGAGAGGGATGCAGTGCTACAAGGACAAAAAGACCAGTTAAAAGCAGCAGAAACCAAAGTCGTCTCACAAAACTGGTGATGCTCTGGGGATCTTTGAGGACCCTCTGAGGCCAGGACTATTTTTTGGTTTGTTTGCACAGTGCCTGGCACCCAGGGCTGCTGAGCTGGCACAAAGAACAACGTGGAGGGTGTTTGCTCTGAGCACAGTGGAATTTATGTGAAATGGGAGTGGGGGAAAGTGGGGAAAGGAAACTGTAAGGCTTCACGAAGAGGCAGCCTCCACTGATTCACTTCTAAAGCTGCTCTCAGAGGGGAAAGGAAGAATCGGAAGGGTCCAAATGCCAGAAAAATCCTGCCTGCAAGGAGCTGGCAAAGAAAGGAGACTGCATTAGCAAGTTTTTGATGGCAGTAATAATTCCAAATAGGACTGACTGGCTTCCTGGAGTTTGTGGGCCATCCATATTTTCACACTGCTGCTTTTATCTGGCCAGAATGTCTCTGCTAACCAGAACACGGGTTTGCTTTTTGTTTTGTTTTCTAAAGGAAAATAATGGGAGAGGGGGGGAAAAAAACCACAAAAAATGCAGCCAGTGCTTACTCTCCGGATGTACTGTCTCTCATGCTGAAAATATATGGAGGAAAAACAAGAGAACAGAAAGATAAGATAGAGAGGACATGAAAACACAAGAGACCCACAGAGGCAGAGCACAGCAAAGCATCATGCACAGGGAATGGAGCTCAGCAGCTACAGGCAGAAGCAGCAATAGCACAAGTCACCTTCAGCCTGGTGACAGGTTCACATTTTGGCAGCAGCCTGCTCAGGCTGGTGCATCTGCATCCATGGTCCTTCACCTGCCACTGCTCCACTAGTTTGGCCTACCACGGTTTGTATTTGATTCTTAAAGCCACTGCCTCATCTGCTTCTGAGATCACTTCTCCTCCTGTCCGTGCTACCACCCCTAATTATATCCCACAAGCACCTAATCCTGCCTCTCACACCTCTGCCACGTCTGAGCAGCCAAAATCCCAGGTTCTGACATCCCAGGCTGCAGGAGGAACTGCTGCTGAACATCAGCAGCTGCTGCAGTTGCCCACTGTCTGCTTTAGAGCACTCCAGGGAAGGGTTTCAACCGTGCAAAGTGTGGCACCAGCTCCGTACCACGACACTCGTGCTTGCAGCACCAAAACAGGGTCAAGGCAGAAGCAGAAGATGGTTTGTGTTTCTCTGTGGGGTCACCGGAAAATAAACTCCTCTCTCGTCCCCCACACCGCCCCGAGAGATGCAAAGGGCTTGCAGGGTGGCAGCTCTGTTTGTCACCTCATCACCACCCACCCTGGGAGAAACCGGAGGCGCAGGAATGTGGGGATCACCAGGAGAGGGGCTGAGAAGACAAAGCTCTTGCTCTCTATCTCTGGCATCCTTTCCCTCAGGATGCCAGGCCTCCTTTGCCAGCGCTGAGCCATTTCCATCTCCCTTTGGAAAGGGTCAGAGTGCCCCAGTGCCACTGCAAAGCCCCTTTGCACCTTCCTCCAACCCCCCACCCAGGCCCCCAGCCCACATCCACCCAGGGACAAGAGAAACGGGAGTACTTACATTATACCAACTCTGGCTTTTCTGTAAGGACAAAATAAAAGAGAAGCATTAGTCAGCACAGAGATCTCAGGATCAAAAAGAAAGAGGGACAGAGAAAGCAGGTCCAATCTGGTTTGTGTAATTAGTGGAGTGAGAGTGGGATTAAACAGAAGATTTCAATGGATACCACGGTGTGGTCTAAACACAGTTACTTCAAGTTACAGGAGCAAAGAACAAATCCAGAAGCATGATTCCATGACAGGAAACAGTTCAGGCTCAACACACACACACAAACACAGGCTGGCATCTTTTCTGCAGACCAGCAGCACCTGCTGCAAGAGAGGAGCTTCATCACCATCAGCATCATCACCAGCTGTGTCTTTAGGGGCTTCACTCTTCTGCATTTGCTGGCTGGGTGGCAAAAATCACATTGCTCAACAGCCCCTGTGCAAATAAACCCTCAAAGCACTACTAGAGGCAGGGACAGTACTACTCACAAAAGCCATCAGGCAAGTGTTTTCAACAGCATTTTAAAAGGGAGACACACACACACACACAGAGAGCCAGGGAAAGTGCTGAGAGAAATCACTACAAAAGCTAAGCAAAGGAGGGGAAAAAAAAAAGGCTGGGATTTTTTTTTTTCTTTTCAGAATTTCAGCGCACAGTGTTTTGCATCATCTGCACATGTGATTTTTTGGGGTTTTTTTTTTTTTGTCCTTATCATTGCATTTCAGGTGCTTTGAGAGGACAGGCCACATGTCACATCGGAGCACACGAAAGAGCCCAGCTTGGAAAGTCACACTCAGCAATTTACAGCTGGAGGTGAGATTTACCTGCACAGGGAGAGGAAGGAATAAGCTTCCCACTCCCACCCCGGTCAGGGTGGCTTTCCAACGACACTGAGCAGAGCTGACAGGACATACAGGCATCCCCCATTTTTGGGTGGAAGTACCTCAGGGCACTGCAGCCTTTGAGCTCTGAGGGTGCCCAGCTACAGGGTGTCCTGCCAGGAACACGTCTCAGAGGCACAAAGCTGGGCTGTCCCCTCTCCCAACCAACCACTCCTTGGGGGAGCCCAGGACAACAGACAAGGACAGCAGCAACATTTCCCTGCATTCCTCTCTTTGAAGCCACCTTGCTTCTGACCTCGGGAGTATTTTTCACTCTTTATGCCCAGCTGGGGATGTGAAGGCAAACAAACTGTTCTCTGCCTTGCAACAGAGAGTTTCACTCCGAGTGAAGCTCATGCTCACAGCAACACAGAAACCGCCTGCACCTGGGCCCACAGAGGGCCAAGGACACACAGCATGTTTTACCATTAAAAAAAGTACATTCCAAGTGTTAATGAGAGCAGATTGGACCAAAGATTTCTGTGGAGACACACAGTTTTCTCCCTGCCCTCGGCTCCCTGTGCCCCCTCCATGCCACTCCAGCAAACACAGCCTCACTCTGGGATCTTGGATTTCGTTCATGGAGATAAAACGTTCCTGAAGGGTATTTTAAAGCCCTGATCTCAAAACCCCCACGTGAGTTACGCAGCTCATGGCACAGGCTGAAACACAACAGTCTGACGTCAAAAAGAGGAGCCTCCCCCTCCCCTTCCCCAAATCCCAGGGAAAGGATGTGAACTGCAGGACTGAAGACACAGATCGGCTCATCGGCTACCCAGAGGAATTTCCTCTTGCTTCCCACACTTTTCCATACTTGGCCATACCCTCCATTCATAAAGGACCTGCCTGAAGTCATCCCTCCCTGCAAGCAGGACGTGGAAAAAGGCCTTATGCAATTGGGTCTACGCTAAAAAAAGCAGCAGGGTAATTAACCCAGAGCATGCACACAGCACCTTGTCCTCGGGAGCACGGGGCCTAAGATGGAGTGGCTTTCCTGCAGATTTGTTTTGCCATCTGTCTGCCTCTAATGAGCAAAAAGGAGTAACTCGGAAAATTCCCGGGGAAAAGCAGCTCATAATCAAGCTGTAATTGGCACACTCAAGGCAGGGGCACTGCTGTCACTGTGCCTTCTAAATCAGGGTGCACACGCTGTGGTGGCAGCACAGCACAACGGGATTTCACTCCCCTCTGCTGCAGTAATTGCAGCAACTATTCCCTCCCCCCTCCTCACATTTGAATTTCCCCAAATTAAGGGGCTCCTCCATAAAGGAGCTCTGCAGGTTCTCCTTTTTTCAAGCTCTTCCACACCAAAAAAATAATACTGGCATCAGTAAATATATGGAAATCCATAATTATACTGGCATCCAAGCCTCATCTTTTGCCTCCACCAAATGTTTTAACAGACTACAGAAAGTTCAAAGAGAAGGGAGGCTGAGTCCTTAAATCTCTTTTCTACTTTATTTACCCCTTCATTTTATACTCACTGACAGAATACAGGGGGATGTGAACTGTGAAAACCAAGAGACAGTAAAATGGAGGGGGAAAAGAAAGAAAAAGGAAGAAGATGTTTCTTACTTTGAGCAGGTTAAGTCTGTCATACTGGAAAAAGAAACCATAAGCATTAGAACTGAAAAGAGAAAATAAATAAGTAACAGAGGAATGGAAGTGCACACAGGCATGGAAAAGATGGGGCTGGTTTGCAGAGATGATGCTACAGGAGCAGAGAGCAGAGGAAGAGCTTTGGAGAACTTGAGCAACATGAAAAATGGAGTATTTTCCCTAAGCCTTTAATTAACACAGTGCTGCCTCTACGTCTCCAGGGGTTGGTAACCCCGTATTTGATACACTGACATGGAAGATCGCAGCTTTGCAGTGCAGATGGGAAGCAGAGGGTCACAACAGACCAAGTTCACCCTGAGAGCTTGATCCAAAGGAAGCTCCCACCTTCCAGCACCACCGGGAGCAGGATCACAGCTCACTCCTGCACACTGTTGCTTCCAGGGGAGCAGAAAGCCAAGTGACTGATGTGCCACAGGGCTCCAGCAGCATCCTTAAATCCCTTTTACTGGGGACAGAGGCACAGAACTAGGGTGAGGGCAGAGCTTGGAATACATTCCAGAGCCCTTTCTCCTGATCTGTGCACTTCCAAAATCTCTGCTATCCACCTCTAAATACCCAATAATCAAAGAAATTGATTAAATTAATTCCCCAAACCTTCACCCCAGCCCAAAATGACCAGAATTTCACGAGCTACAACCTAAAGGGGGATTACACCTCCTAGTGGGAGGGTGAATGAGAAGACACAGCCAAACTCTTCTCATCATCACACACTGAAAGGACAGGGTGCAACAGTCATAAGCTGCAGTAAAGGGAAATTCTATTTGGATAGAAGGAAAAAGCCTGTTCACAAGAGTGGTTAAGCACTGGAGCAGGGGCTGGGGGATCTCCAGTCCTGGAGGTCTGCAGAAAGTGGCTGGCCAAGACTTTAGACTTATCTTGCCACATCAGCCCTGCTTTGAGAGAGACCTTCTGAGATCCCTTCTGACCTAAACTGCTCCCCAGTCCCCAGGGCCTACACCAAAATTCATGTCTTCCCCTAACCTGTTACTAACCCTCAGCATTCCTCATTATCTATGGGCACTGGGAACAACCTGAAGGATTTGCAATGGAGAGGAAATCCCTTTTTATCCTTGGGCAAGAGCAAGAGAGTTAAAAATATGTATTTTGTTGTTGGCCGCTAGCAAAAAAGGTGGGTTTTTTCCTGAGTTTGGAAAGCTGTTCCAGAAGCAGCAGCGCTGCCAGTAAAACCCTGAGGCTGACACAGACCTAGGGGTGGTTTGGTCCATGCTACACTGGGGGACAGAGACGAGAAGCAGGTCCAGAAGGGATTGCCTCAGGATGGAATCCAGTGCTTAAAAACTCCTGGTGAAGCGCTCCCTCTGATGGCAACGCTGCAGCACGACAGAACACACAGACAAAGGAGGGCAAGGGACTCAAGCAGATCTGTCAGCAATTGTATAAACACAGCATCAAACTCATGGGCTCAAGCTGTTCCATTTCATTAGCCAGACAGGTTGGAAAATCAATTCCTCCTGCAGGAGATGCGTGGGGGGAGGAGAGGAGGCTGAGGAAGGAGAGTTTAAAACCTTTGTCCTTCTCTGCTCCTGACCTCTCCCTGTCCTGAACAACCACCATCATCTAAGTGGGGAGAATCAGGGGGTTTATCACGTCTGGAATTCCTCATTTGTGCCAAAGGAAGAGCAGAGAACAGAGATCCAGCCTGCACACTCTGTTAGGCTGCACAGAGAGCTGGGCTTGATGATCCCTGTGGGTCCCTTCCAGCTCAGAATGTTCTCTGTGTCTGTGTGAGAGGAGGGCAGGGGGCTCTGACAGGCTGGTGGGGGTCATGCCCAGGATGCCCTTCCCCCTGAGCATCACCCTCCTCACACTGGGACCAACCTGGGCTCCACTGCCCTCTCGTTTCTCTGCTTGTCTTTGGGTTTTGTCCTCCCAAAAAAGCAAAGGGCTGGCTGCAATCACATCACAGACAATTTACACATAGATTGCCCTCTACCACTGTTATTCCCGCTCCTAACAAACCTCTCCCCAGCTCAGCACAGCCTGGCCATGGCCTGTCCTGACCCACACCCCTCTGCTCCCCAGCAATCCTCTCTGCTGCTCCAGACCTGCACCTTCCACAGAACTCCCCTCACACTCATTAATCCCACTGCTCTGCAGTTATCCAAGCTACAGTTACCAAGCACAAGACAGCCTGTCTGCAAAAAAAAAAAAAATCAAAGCACCCACAGAGGGATCTTCTACTTGTCACCTCTCAGAGCGAGCCCATGAATTCTCACAATTCATCCGGGACAGGTCTGTTCTACCAGGTTTAAGCTGGGTTCACTTGAAATCACTGATCTTTAACATTTACATCACACAGGGAAGCGTGCAAGGGCAGTAAGAGCCGAGACCATTGGCCACAAAACTGCTGTTCATCATAAAAAGCAGGGAAGAAGGTATGGAGAGCAACTCTTTTTTCTGGAGGTCATGAAGGAAGGGGAGAGAGGGAAGAGAGAGAGAGGATTATGGTTCTGCTCAGCCTACCAAATCCAGGGGATTTCTCCCTGGCAAAGGCAGCAGCTCACATCCAGGGAGGGGGGAAAGCAAAACTAAAAGGCTAAAATTAGTTGGAATAATTGAGGGAGCGTGATGAACAGGCCAGTTCTCGCTCTGCGTGAGCAAATATTAACGAGATGCCGGTGATCGAAGTGAAACCAGCTTCCAGCTACAGGCACGGGGCTGAGCTCTGCTGACATTCTCACAGCTGCACCAGGAGAATGCCTGTGACTGGGGTCACCACTCAGCACCTGAGTGATGAGACAATTCTACAGTGGGGGACAGGAGAGAAAAAAGAAGGCTTACTTTGGAGAGGCGCTTGTGTGACTTAATCGGAGAGAAAGCATGCAGGAATGAAAAGAGAGAAATTAGGGAAAGAAGAAAAATTACCTGGCAAATCAAGAGAAGGAAACCCCACAAACCCAACAGAAAGCACCATAACCCCCCTTTTCTCGTGGAAAGCACCGTGAATTAAAGCTGAGCTTCAGCAGTCACTGTTTTGGTGAAAGTCTCACTCCCATGCCCTTAATTCACAGCACTGTGTGGGCCAGGGAAGCGCAACTCATGTCTGCAATTCCCCCTTACAAGGACACCACTTCTCTGAGAGCAACACCCAGTGTGGCCATAAACACAGCATGCCCTGCATCCTGCCTGCCTCCCATCCCATGCCATCCTACCCCATCCCATCCCATGGCTTGCTTTCGGGAACACAGTGCACGGGGTGTCAGCCGGGACGGCGTTCGTAGGTCACTGTGTGCACAGGAAGCCAGGCTGACCTCGAGGGGAACCTCACAGCTCAAATGGTTCAGCTTGAAAAACCCTTCTCCCCACTCTTTTGAACTCACACAACCCCCCCCTCAGTGGGGAGAGAGAGATGAGCTCAGCCCAGGCAATGTGGGCCACTGAATCCTGGTCCTCTGCTGAGAGCGCCCACAAAGGGCAGCGGATGAAGATTTCTTGTGTGTGATGCAGTCCAGCAACAGATCAGGCAGAGATCTAACAGCTCATTCTGTACAAGCCACCAGAGTTATGCCTGTGACACTGTGAAGTTATTCGGGCTGAAACATTTCCCTTCAGAAATCTGGAAAAACACAAGTGCTCCTGACAGATAGCTTACAGCACATCCCTGATGCCAGGGTTACAACCAAAGGTATGTTTGGCTCCCAAGGGGGGGGTGTTTCACCAGCTCCCACTGCTCACAGAAAAACCCAGAGCTGCCAAACCTGAGAGCCTCATTCTCAGCACAGCAAAGACAAGGCTGTTTCTAACACTGTCCAAGGACACGAAACCTTTCCAGGGAAAACACCATCTACCAGTCATGACACTGATCAGAAGGAACGGGCAGAGGATTGGAAAACTGACTCTGTGCAACGTGACCCTCATCTCAGAGGGCTCAGGCAGGACTGAGAAATGCACAGAGACCCTTCACAGGCTGCACAGGGGAACCTCTATTTTTTCCACGGCACTCGACGATCCAGATGACGAAAAGCAATTTCAACAGCTGATTTTCGTGGTCTTTCTCAAAACCACAGAGCCTCCCAAGAAACAGGGCTCTGACTATAGACAGGGGGTCTCTATAAGCTGTTCAGGAGCTGCAGTACAAGCCACCAGCAGCTCCTGGACTCAGCTCACTGCAAGGATGATGGAGCTGCACTGAAGTTCGACCCTAGTGAGGAAGACTTGACCCTAGTTAGGAAAACTTGACCCTAGTCAGGAGAACTTCCAGAAATACGGTGGGGGGGAGAAGGAGGAGAGTTACCCAGAGGAACAGGAGGCACAGGACAAAGCCAGTGTCCCGCACCAGGCAGTTCAGCACCGGGGACACGTGCGCGCCTCGGCCAGAGCCGCTCGCTCGCTGCTCACCTTGGAGTTCTTGGCCCCACTGCGGCCTGACTGGGAGGAGCAGCTCCGCTGGACACCCTGCTCCGGCGTGGAAGGGGACTTGTCTGAGGAGTGGTCCGAGCCCTTCTCCACCATGGCGTCTCCCGGGGCGTCCTGCGGCGTCGGGGAGCGGGAGCGTTTGCGCAGGATCGGGGAGCAGGCAGGAGTGCTGCGGTTGGAGTTACTGGCAGTACTGCAGGGAGGGAGGGAGAGAGAGAGAGAGGAACAGCAGGGTTAGCCACCCCCAGCTCAAAGTGAAAGCAGCTGCACCCCTGCCCCGAGGTGTGCAGAGCCCACAGGTCTCCCCAGCAGCACAGCAGACAGATCTGGCTTCCTGCAGCAACACACCCAGCGAATTCGGGCTGCTGACAGTCATTGTTTCCCAGTGGCAGAGGAACCACCACGGCCTGGCAGTGCCTTTCTCCACCCACTCTTCAGTTCATCTGACCACAGACGAATGAACTCATTTCTCCTGTGGGCTCCAGGAGTTTCAAAGTGATGATCTGAGCTCAGAAAATCTCAACTGGCGCTCAAGAGCGAGGGAGATGTCAGTGTTTTCTCGACACTCTCTCCCCTCCTTGACTTTCCCTCAACTATTCTCAACAGGATGCACAAAAACGGGATCCCACCTTTCAGAAAACACTCCATTAAAGGTCATCAAACCCCAAAAACTCTGGGGCACTGGGAGGGAGGTCATGATGACAGACACTGCAGTCATGAGTTCCTGTACAGAATCATCCTTTCCCACACCAGTTAGAGCTGGGCATGAGAACGTTTTGCTGTAACCTAAACCCCTTCATGATTAAAAAAAAAAATCCCCAAAGTTCCCCTTTCATAAAGGGAAAAGCAAGACCTTCTTGAGTCTTACAGAAATTATGAGATGTTCAGGAGAATGGAACTTCTCCTCCTCTACCATCAGCAAATGCCCCAACAGCTCAGTCAGAAAGTCAGCAATATGCACATTAATACAGAACAGGAAAACTCAGATTTCCTCATTGTTCCTTCTCTTTTGATGCCTCTTCTTCCTGCCAGGCGCTTCATGCTACATCCATTTTTCCCCAAGTCACTCATTTCCTTCAGCAGCCAAACCCATTTCTGACCAGTCCAAACATCCTTGAGGCCTTTCCAGCAGCCTGCAGGTTCCAGTGGAACCTCGGCTGACCCAAGGATGAGTTCTGGGCTAACTCTGCCAAGGATTGGTACCGTTATTTCACGAGCAGTAGCAAACAGGCCACATCTGAGTGACGGAAGAGCAGGCACCAGGGAAAGGATGAGGGAATTACAACTGCAAGGGATTCAATTAAAAAGTCAGTACAACCAGACTCTTAAGGGCCATAATTTCAGCCCAATTATATGCAGCAAACTGAAGCTTCCTCCTCACACTCAGACACAGTGAGGTACTTAAAATGGATCACTTCCTTTCTGAACATCTAGAAGAGCTGAACACGTGCCTGAGGTTTCGTAAATTCCCAGATAAAAATCATACCCACCCCTTGCCTCTGAAGATGCCAAAACCATTTTACACAACAGACAGAGGCAGCCAATTTAACACACTCCTGCAGCAGTTATCAGGCTTGGCTTGCTTTGGTTTAGCACTGAGTGAACTGGTCTTATAAATTATGCTCTGTTTGCTCACTGCCTGTGTAAACCCACAAGTGATGAGACCTGCCCTAAACAATCTGCAGAAAGCACACAGTGCAAACACTGCCAGAGCCAGATTTCACAGGAGCTGGCAAGAGGCAAGCACAGCAGCATGGAGCCTGCAGAAAGCCCTGAGCTTTCAAGGAGATAAAGTGTGGATGTTCACACAGAAAGCGAACAGAAAATGGGTTTGCAAAATGTCCCATAAGCAGGAAGTTGGACTGAGTTACACACTCCGCTCTGCTACCTGTTTTTACTCAGAACAGTGAAAACCTGATTGTTCAAACGTCACCCAAACCCCGAGTCAGCCTCAGTGCAGAGTAACCCCACCTTTAGCTTGGTTCTCCACAACTCACAATTAGCAATGGCACATCTCCTGAGTGTCATACATTGTCACAGCATCTTGTCCCGTGTCCTCCCTTTCCCTGGACAAGGCACAGGAATCCATGCACGGCACAACTGCGGCAACGTAGTCAAGATTTAATCCCTCCAAATCATCTTTGAAACAAAGAGCCTAAAGAAAAGATGATCTGGACCGTTCTCCCAGCAGCACTGCCTGCAACAGTTTCATAAAAGTCAAAACTATCAGGAATTTCTTAGTTATTGAAATTTTATAAAGTATCAGGTTTTTTCACAGACTTGCAGCTGATCCAGTTGAAGTGGGTGTTTCACCTTGGCTGTCCTCCTGCTGCTCCTTCTCCTGCCTAAACTCACTTTTTAACAGCCCAACAGAGCTGTATTAGTGGCACTAAAACTTCCACTTCATCAGCAACGGTTGCAGTGATGGATATGGTTCTGAATTGCCATTTCGAGGCTCTGTGTAGAGTTCCAGTCAAAAACTAAACTCTGAGGCTGGATTGGTCCTGCTTGTCCCCCAGCAGCCTTGATGCAACACAACTCTGCTTTATGTGAGAGGTCCCCAAAAACAGAAAGCCAGAGCTCCTGACTCACACATCACTGGACTAATTAGACCAGATACACTAATTTTACTTCTGCAGCTCTACCAAACCCGAGTTTATCGTGCACAGCCTCCGTCTCACTTTCGGTTCGTGCGAGTTCATCCCCACAGTTTCGCTTTGAGTGGGAGCTTTAAGCAACCCTACAAAGACCAAGTCGAATTCACTCAAGGTTCTGTTTGCTTTCAGGTCACAGTTGTGAGATTTTTACTGCTACTCAACGTACAAATCACTCAAAACCAGGGTTCAGCTGCATCACGTGCATGTGAAGATCGGATGAAACGCCCTAGAAAGTTGTAGTTTTACTCTCTATGTTCTTACAAAGCCTCCTCAGGTGGTTTTTTCAGTCACAGGGGCAGAATCAACACTAACTACCTTTAAAGCTGACATGTATATATTTGTTCACATTACCACAGCCACATGTTTTGGTGCCAGCCCTGCCAAGCACCATCTCAGGCAGACTGCAGCTTCCAAGCTCGTTTTCCAGTCACTTAGCACCTCTGGCATGCTTTGAAACACTAAATCCATCCCCACAGATTGTGTTTGGGATGTATGGATTATCACTTTGGCAGGGATGGGGGGGGGAAATAACTTCAAGGGCACGTTTTTTGGCTCTCCCTGAGGTCAGTGGCAGAGCCAACGAAACACAGGAGGTCTGATTCCTGCTCTGGGCGACTGGGAAAAGCTGAATATTTCTCACGTTGGGGGACTCCACACACCAAGAGTCTGTCAATTCAGCCCTTCATCTCTAGGGCAGCGAGGATGGGCACAAAAAGCACCGGAGCTGCAGCTCCATCCCCCTCCCCTGCCCCTGCCCTGAGCCCCTCGAAAGTCCTGCTCATTCCCCTGGAGTTTGAATCCAGCCCAAGGCACAGCCATGACGAACGCTTTCTGCGGTTGCTGTGGCGACCAAGGCCCCGCAATTGAGCCAGGAATCGGGCGCCTGAAATGCCAAAACGGCCTGACCCACTTTGAAAAAAAAAAAAAATAAATAAAATAATAGTAATAAATAACGCTTTAGAGACCTAAGTGGGTGCAACAGCTTAAGCGAGGGGCGGAACACAAACAAGCCCACCTACGCTGCAGCCCCTCGCTCCGAGGTGAAACCCTGCACGGAATGTATGAAAGCACAGAGGCTGATTCTGTCTCCTTGGTTTATGCCCTCGCTGCGCCTAAGAAAAACCACCTTGTCCTGGGGTTGGAGCCGCAGGGGAAAAAATGCCACGGGCAAGCATGACGTGGATGGGAAGGGGCCAAACTCTGTTCAGACGTGGAGGAAAAGCTTCAGGCTCTGCAGCAGCACAGTGAAGAACCAGCAGCCTTCCAGTCTCTGCAAGGGTCTACAAGGAAGCTGGAGAGGGACTCTGTCCGGAATTGTAGTGATAGGACAGGGAGTAATAGGGGCAAATTGAAAGAGGGGAAGTTCAGGTGGGATATATGGAAGGAATTCTCCCCTGGGAGGGTGGGCGGGCTCTGGCACAGGTTGCCCAGAGAAGCTGTGGCTGCCCCATCCCTGGAAGTGTCCAGGGTCAGGCTGGACGGGGCTTGGAGCAACCTGGGATAGTGGAAGGTGTCCCTGCTCATGGCAGGAGGAGGACAAGATGATCTTGAAGGTTCCTTCCAACCCAAAGCACTCTGTGATTCTACAAGCTTTTCTTCAGCTGGTGAAGAAGAACAAACACTCGGTAATGCACAGACAAGCCACCTGGTCACACAAGGCAAGACACAGAAAGGCCACACTTCCTCCTCCAACAGAGTATTTTCTGTAAAGATCTGAACCAGCTGATGGACAGAGACTTCACCAAGCAGTCACTTTTGGGAAATGCTACAGCTTGTACTCCACAAGTGAAGCTTGGTGTTCTTACAGTCACAAAGGAACCCTGAGGACTCTCTCTCTCTCACAGAGAACTCAACAAGAAACCTGTCTTAGTTCAAGTCTATTAAATAAATTCCGCATGAATGACATTCAAGCAGCCCTGAACTGACAGGAAAGTCTGTCCATCCTACCAGATCTGAAATAATCACTGTGCCTATCACTGCCACACAGCCATCCCTAGGCTTGGGTCAAGCACTTCGGAACAGTTCTTCCCCAAATTTTGGGTGCCCCAACAGCCAGCAGCCACCCTCCAGACGGCCACTGTCACAGCACCAGTGACTGTTCTCCTCTCTGGTGGTGGCACACACACAGATTAGGAGGACACACACAGCAAATCCATTAGAACCTGCCAGTTGCAGGATGTTGAATTCGAATTCAGCCCCAAGTAATCACTTCGTCTTGCCAAAGGATTTGTACCAGGGGCAGATCATCTAAACGAGCAGCAGCTCCGCGTACACAGCATTCCCTTCACTGTGATCACCAGCTTCTCAGGGGGGTTCTTCCTCAAGGAAGTCCTGATCTGGAAAGCTAATTGGCCTCCAAGTCCTCAAAAGAACTTGCTTTACAAAAGTAAATCTGCAGCTGCTCAGGTCTCCCTGCAGCCCAAAGCACCTACCTGCTAGAAGGCTCTTCAAGGCCCCAAGTTTGTGTCACAAAATTGAGCTTAATTCTGAAAGTACTGAGCACTATGTTCCCAAACCAGCAAAGAAGTGCATATTTAAGCACATATTTACCTCTCTGTGGCTGAGATCTATGGGCTATGCACAAAAAGACAAGCCTGTGCTTACACACTTTCCTAAACATGACCAAAAGGGATCCTTGAGCATCAAACAGAACTGCACTGATAAAGTCTTGAAAAGGGCAGGAAAGGCTACAGGGTCAAGAAGACACCTCAAGCCTGGCTGCAGCACAAAAAGAGTTAATTCTCCTCAGAAACAGCCACTAAGGGGGTTAATTAGACGCCCACAAAAATACTTTTCTGCAATACAGTCTGACATCAGTGCAAAAAAGAGGAGATTCAGAAACTCATTATGCAGTCTCCCAAACAGCAAGCAGATGGTAACAACTTTTGATCACCAACCTACACTCACTTCAAATTGATAATCCAAGAATGAAAACCTCCATTTATCCTCCAACAATTCCCTGGGCTCGCCATTGCTCTACAAGCAATAACAGAACGCTCTACTTCTATTACATCTCCCAGCAAGAGAGACAAAAGAGAAAGCAATAAATCAAAAAGCAAATGACACCTGCAGGGCTGTAGAGAAACTGAGTGTTTCATGACAACTGCTTTGAAGAGAATCGTAAAAATAGCCTGCCTTCTGCACGTTTTCTGGATAGAAAAATCCATCCTTGCTTAAGGTTTTCTGGGTGTGTTTTGACGTTTCCCAGAGCGGTGTCCTCCGATGACATTCAATCGCATGTTTACATATTCATGAAATAAAATTAATGCAATTATTATGCCTCAGAGGATTAGCAAATCACTGCAAGCATTAGGAAGGAATTTGCCTTCTGCCCACATGCAGCAGTGCAAGGTTGGTCAGCTGCATTATTAACCATGTCATTGTGTCCCTCTGAATCACCCGATCCCGGTTACCACGAGAGACGGACGATCAGCTCCGTGGACAAACGGGCTCATCTCCTACAGAAACTCCCACTGTGCTGGGTTGGAAACAACCTCTCCACTGCTCCCTTCCTGCTTGGACTTACTGCAGAAATGCCAAGAAAACTGGGTAATTTTTTTGGAAATGGAACAAGACTGATCTGACTAATACTGTCTAATAATGCAAGTCACGATTTGGGAAGGATCGTTAATCCGCAGAGAACCACCACGTGTTATAAATCACACACTAAACCCCTCCACCACTCAAAAATTAATAATTCCATGTGCTCCAAAGGAAGACAAACCACATGAAGCAAAGTACAATGGGTAACACAAAGAAATCTGGGAGGCAATAAAGGGGAAATAGCACAAAGTAGGAATTTCACATCCATCTGAAGCTGATGGTCTTTCAGACACAGCCTAAGTGTGGTTACCTGCAGGTCACCCAGCTGTGCTTCCAAAGGAGGAACAGATCCAGGCTTTGTTCCCTGTCCTCCCCACCTCAATGTCAGCATTGCCATTAACAGCAAGAACTGCAAGATCTGATGCTGCCCTCAAAACCTCCAAGCCTGGAACCTGGGGCAGAACAGAGCTCAAAAGTCTAGTCTAAAAAATAAATATAATTACCAAAGACGCTGTTAAACCATCTTGGATGTGACTAAAGTTTTGAAAACTTGAGAGCTCAAAGAAAAAATATGAAATTAAAATAAATCCAAGCACGTTTATTTTAATCCTCATTATTTCCAAGCTAACATCAAAATCTTTCAATGGTTTGGGGACTCAGCGTTGCTGCCACACATTGCATTGCTCCAAGAGAGAGTGAGAATATTGCAATACAGCACTAAATGGCAAGGGATAAAGATCCAGGCTCATTTTTGGATGAGGCTGTGGGTGTGATCCCACAAGACCTCAAGAAGAGCCCAACAACTCCTTCCTGCTACCCATCTCCTGCTATAACTTCAGCAAGGCTGGGAGAGCCCTGGACTTCATCCCCAGCACAGGAATTGTCCTCCTGAACACATTCCAGTCTTCTGGCAGGAGGTTTAATAAAGCCCAGATTAAAGAACACCATCTCACA
Organism: Pseudotriccus pelzelni; assembly: GCA_035584735.1. Taxonomy (NCBI): domain Eukaryota; kingdom Metazoa; phylum Chordata; class Aves; order Passeriformes; family Tyrannidae; genus Pseudotriccus; species Pseudotriccus pelzelni. The sequence continues at coordinate 3,664,557 of JAWMRA010000063.1, forward strand.
GACAGAGTGGGGGCGGACAGGGATATTGTGCATCTCAGGAGCAGAAGACAAAGCTGGAGCTCTGCATCTTCCCACTCACTCCTACTGCTCCTCAGCATCAGCTTTTGTAAGTTCGTGGAAGATGATGTGATCTTCAAAGCTGCCATCAAATTGATTCCTTTTGTTCATTCCTTGCCATTGCCTCCCTTTACCATTCCGAAAACAGCAACAATTCCACCTCCCTCACCCTGCTATCTCCATGCCATTCCCTCTCCTTCGCTCTATCCCTGCAGCGGCACCGTCCAGCTCCAAGTTACAACTCGAGAGGGCAGCTGATCCTGGGAAGAGTCAGATTCCCTGAGTGCAAGAGTCATACACAGTCCTTTGTCCTGAGGACCTGCTTCAGGCTTGTGCCCCCCACCTGACACATCCTCCCTTGCTTCACCCAGCTTGGGGCTTCCCACGGCAGGATGGGAACGGCATCCAAAGTTACTGCACTGCTGTAAAATACATGCCTAAGATCTGGCTGGAAGTTTCCTCCCGTCCCACTGAGTCAAAATCACAAGCCCCATCCTAAACCTACCAGCTCCAGAAGGAGCTCTCCTGCAGATGATGCATGTGACTTAACGAAGCAAGGGAATGGGAATATATTCCCTTTTCTGAATCACGGTTTCCATGGTGGGCAGGACAATGCTAGTCACCAGTCATCTAAGAAAAAAGCAGCGTTTTAGGGGATTCGGCAGATTCTCACTGCCTATAAACACACAGAGTGCAATGAATTAAATAAATAAATAAAAATAAAAAGCCACCTGTACAGAGCCTGAAAAACAAACCCTGCCTCTCCCCATCAGTGCAAATATACAAACACAGAGCGGAACCGCGGCACCCGTGCGAGTGCTCCGAGCCCTTCTCAAAGCCTGGGAGCACATGGGCAAACAAATACACCATATTCCTGCAGCAGCTCCGGCCGCTCCTGTGACGCACCGCCCTGTTCATTCCCACCCCGACCCCCTCCTTGGACCCAGATGTGACGGGAGGGAGAAGTGTCCCCCTGGGGATGGGGGGAGACGGGAAAGGAGGGGGGAGAGAGAGGAATGAAAGCTAAAAAAAAAAAAAAAAAAAAAAAGAGATTATTTGCTCTATAGCTTCCTAAAGGGAAAGGGAAGTTGTGAGAGAAAACTTTGAAACCTGACAATTAAGTTGAAGAATCCCCTATCAGGTAGCAATTTCCAAATAGCAATTTAGGCACACTGGTGATGTGTAGAGTCTTTAAGAACTGTGGGGATCTGTCTTATGCTCTTGGCTGGTAAATTGCACTAAACTTCAATTAAGTTAAAGAAAGTTCTTCATAATATCATTTGCGCATTTGTTTTGATAAAAAATGCCGTCTGCAGGAATGTGAGTGCGAGGAAAGTGACACTGTCACTAGAATAAAGAAAAATTAAAGCTGGACTGGGAATAGGAAGTTCAGATCTGCAAGAGAAACAGGAGGATGCTGGAAAGCAAAAGGGCTGCACAAGAACCTATTTATCAGGGTTCTACTAATGACTGTGACCTTAAAAGTATTAAAAAGTATCAGTGTTGATTATATTACCTGGGTCACTCAGCCACAGGCAACTGCTTTTAGGCTCTCTAATTGTCTCTTTGCTCCTCTACATCCTGTCTTAAGAGGACTCTTAATTGACATGACTGTAGCACTGACTCCACAAAGTGGGAGCCAAAGCAGGTCCTCAGTTGGCTTGGACTTTAATTCTCAGACTCTGCAACCAAAGCAACTATTGCTGTACCTTGGAAAAGCAAAGCTACTGCCAGGGCTGTGTATCTTGTCTAGATTTCGAGGGCAAGGAGTCCTTCTCACTAATAACTCTATCTGCTATCTTAATTGGTAAGTAAATGAATAAAAGATGTGTTTATTGCCGTGCAATGAGCTTGTTTGTTTTCCCTGCTGTCGTTGATTTATTTTGGAGGGGGGAAGGGGACAAGTCTTTGAATTCATTTGTATCCCTCCTACATTTGAAAAGTTTTTAGGAATCAGTCTTGCTGTCTGTGTATTTCCTCAAAATGGAGGCCAGAAGTACAGAAAACTGGAATTATCATAGCAAGGTCAAGGGTGGTGTGATAGCGTTTCTCTAGATTATTCAAATTATCCAGCTGTGTACCTAAGTGACTTACCATCAAAAGCAAAGAACACAGACTGTTTCTTGTTACGATTTTAAAATTTGCCTCGTGCTGATAAAAACGCTTCTTGTATTTGGCCCAAATATTTGTAGCAAATCTGGTGGTTTTAGGGCTGTATTCACACCAGAGACCACAAAAACCCCACAGGAACAGCAGCAACCTAAAGTGGCTTAGTTTTTATCTGTTTCCTTCCACGCGGTTCTTTGGTTATGGAGTCGTGTCACCACTTGCAACAAGTGGCTTGTCCTGTGCCCGTAACACATGACAGAGAGTCACTGTCAGGGCCCTTTGTAACACCCAGCCATCGCCCCCAGCCGCTCAGCAGAGCAGAGGAGCTTGCAAATGAAGAACATTTGTCTGACTGATGTATTTCTGAGCGGGACCTGCTTTGTTTTGCAGAGAGTTTGGCCGCTGGAAAGTGAACAACCTTGCTGTCGAGAGGAGGAACTTCCTCGGCTCTCCGCTGCCGCTTGCCCCCGAGTTCTTCCGTAACATCCGGCTGCTGGGACGGCGCCCGACCCTCCAGCAGATCACAGAGAACCTGATCAAGAAATATGGGACACACTTCCTGCTGTCAGCCACGCTGGGAGGTAGGGCTCGCGCTTGAAACCCTGCGGATGAGTTTGCTGTGACCGGACCGAAAGGGTGGGTCGCAGCCGGGGTATGGGGAGAACTGACTCCTGCAGAGGGGCAGCTCTCTCTGGAGCAGGCGGTGTTACCAGCCTGGTGAGCTCCTGCTGCTGCTGCTGTTAAACTTTGCTTTATCGGTGGTGCTGCGTAAAACAATTTCAGGCACAAAGTTAAGAAAGGAAATCCGGTTGCTGAGATTGAAGAGCTTCACCCAAGTTCCTGGTGCGCCCCGTGGCTTTTGGGGATGCTCCTCTGCATGGAGTGGATAAGGGGAGGCCCTTGTAACAATTCACACAACAACAGATGACAGAAATGACTCGGTCCTTTACAGTCCTGCAGAAATGAAGCCAGAAAACAAGTATCAGCTATTTCCATCAAATCTTTTAATCTCTGAGACTTTTAAACCACTTTGCTGGGAAATCCCCATTTGTCACTCTGCCCTTTTTAGAACTAGCCTCCACTTAACCAGTGGCACTGAATTTTCAAAATGGGCTGATGAGGTTTTGCCGTGTGATTCCCATTATCTTAATGGAATCTGCGTGTCCCAGGCCCCACAGACTAATTTGGAAAGGGTGGCCTGATGGATAATTGGGATCCAGTCACTGAACGGATTTAAGAAATCCAGTGAAGAGGCCTAATGTTCAACGGAGAGCATAAATTGTTCTGAATGAGAGATAATTAGTACCTGTGATTACCCATCCAGGCATCACGGAATGAACTGACATTTCAGAAACGCAGCTTCATCCCACGGTGGGTGATTATATTAAAGATAATTCTGGTGATTGAGTGCCCTTCCAGCAGGACAGGCTTGTTGAAGTCCTTTATTCTCCTGAGGAATGGTTTCCTTTAATACATTTCATGACTGAATCCCAACCAATTTGTGAAGGAAACGAGAGCCTTCCTGGACTGGCTGATAGCTGAGACCTCTAACGACTGAAATGGCTCACAGAGGCCCCTTTTGGAAGCAACAATCCTAGAAACAAGGCAAATTCCTATCTTGCTGTAGTTATTTAAAAAAACCCAAAGAGCTAATTCCTATCATTATTTTGGGAACTGGTATCTCTACAACAAATACATTCCCATTAGAACTTTAAGAACAAATTACATCAATTGGCCAGCAGTTTGTAATAAAAATCCCAGAATTTCATTTAATTACTTTGAATGTTTTTGCCTGTAAATATGCCTTCTTATAAATGGCTGTGTGTTCTCTTGAGTATAGGACACATTTGCACACAAAAACTACCTGCTGAAGAGAAAGGAAATGTTTCTTAAAATACAAAAACTGAAGCTTTGGCTGCAGCAGGTATCCTACTGCAAGGATTATGCAGTGGTGAAAGTTCTTTTTCAGTATTACTGGCTATCTGCTAATTATTGACTCATGTAACTAGCAGTACCTCAGCCATCCAGTGAAATTCATTTTCAAGGGGAAACTGGATCTAACAACTCTAGGACAACAGTCTCACGTGAGAATAGCTGAGCTTTAAAATCAGAGCACCAGTATCACACTTATCACAAAAGAGCTACGGAGTTGGCACCTTTTGGCAGGTCTGGACCTAAGTAAAAACTAAAACTAGAAAGGTATTTTTTTGAAGACATTTGAAAACTGGAGCTTAGACATCCAATATTCTCCCCAGAGCGTCAGGATCTGCTGCAGAGAAGCTGAGGAAGGGTATCCTTTTCTCACCCTGCTTCAGAGCCACAGGCTTGCTCAAACTCTCACTCGTGGGCAGACAGAGTTGACTGCTGGGCTCTGTCCACCTTGAAGAAGTGGAAGGAAATTTTTCTGTAAACTTTGATGGGTTTTGATGTAGGTCCCTAGCCTCAGAGTTTAGACATGATTTGAGGCACACCTGCTGCCTTCCATTATCGTTGGGTGGGTGCTGAATACTTCAAAAAATTGGTTCAATTACAATAATTACAGGGAATTAGTAATTTCTAGGAAAGCTTTCATGAGGTGGCTAATAAACCCACACTTTCCTGTATGTGTTAGTCCTCATTTTTGGCTAGATTGAATGGGGATTCCCGCAGATGCTTGTCCACACTTTATTAACATGTAATTAGATTTTTTTTATTTTCCTTTCAGTAATGTATTAGTACTTACCCTTTAATTACAAGTTGTTTTATTGTGGAAGCTTTGTCACTTATGCAGCTTGTTAAAAGCAGAAGACCAAACTGACTGTGCACAGTACTTTTAGTTAATGAATCCCCAATCATCTGCATTCATGGACAGAAAAGAAAACTTGGCAAATGAATGAGGATGTGGTAAGATCTGTGTGCCTCTGTGACCATTTGGCTTTCATGACGATCCCTTTTTGAGCATAAAGGGAACTCTTGCACATGGTTGGTTGTGATCTCAGGCCTTTATTCACAAACACAGAAATATGCTCCTCAAGGGCATTTGGAAATGAGAACTTGGGGGAAAAAGGTTAGATATATTTTTTTGCTGCCACAAAATAACCTGGAAAGTGACATTTCTCAGTGCTTTTTATTTCTTATGAACATTTTCTCTTGTGGCACAGGCCCACTGTCCATCATGGTGAGCCGATGTGCGAGCAGTGAGCTCAGGGTGGGCTCATTTACCTTCTGCTGCCCCTGCACTGCCTTGCTTTGGGCAGGGAGTTGGACTGGATGGCTGCCAGAATTCCATTCCGACCTAAATTATTTTCTGACTCCATGAAGCGCATTTCTAAATTCTTCGCCAGCTTTCAACTAGAAGTTCCAAAAGCCAGAAGCTCTCCTTTGAATGAGAGGCAGCACACAGTCTTGCTTTTTGTCCTTCTGTTTTGTATTAGTACTTTTTTGCCTGCATGGAACAGTGATGGTCCAGCTGGCTGGAACTGCATTTTAATGCTTTGCAAGAAGCCTGTGCAGCAGTGAGTTCAGAGCTGGAGGGTGTTGGGGCCCCCCTGGGGGAGGAGTGTAAGAGGACAAGAACAACAGTGAATCCCACCTTAAGGTGGATTAGCTTAAATGATGACTTAATGAACCTAAACGATTCACTTTAATGTTGTTCCTGCATATAAAGGCTATTTAGCAAACCTACAGAGCTGGTGATGAGCTAATTACAGATAATTAACATACTACAGTGAGATGACAGGCCCTTGTTCCCAGCATTTGTGTGAAGTGAGGCTGATTCGGGTGCTTTGCAAGGCTCAGATAGTGGACTTGATGATCTCGGAGGTCTCTTCCAACCTGGCTGATTCTATGATTCCATGATCGTATGACTTTGTAACGAGTCCTCCTTGCATCTGGAAACAGGTGGACTGCTCTGAGTAAGCCAATTTGCTTGTTGGGCAATTGGCTAAATGTTAATTTCAAATGTTTGAGATGGATCCATTTTTCCTGCTCCTGTCAGTCATCATTGCTCAAGGTGTTCCTCGTCAGCCCATCAGTGAATTTAACTCCCTGGGTCAGGAGGTAGCCCTTGATACAGCTGAAGGCTTTGAGAATGGGAAGAAGGGAAGGTAGTTTTGTCTTTACAACAGACAGTCTTAGCAGGATCGGGCAGACCAGCTTGACCCCAACTTCTTGTGATTTTCTTCTCTGCTGATTCCAGCCCTGCCGGTGAGTGAGAGTTACACCTTTAGTCTTCTGTGAGTGCCAGGTTTTCTGTGCCTCATTAATATTCCTGTGGAGCTGTGCCTGCAGAGATGGGGGAAATTGTCAGGTGGTGTAAAACAGAGAATCTGAATGAATTCTGAAGGATTTATAAGCACTTTCACTAACTGCTGCTATGGCCAATGCTTTCTGTAACGCTTCTTTCAAGGTAAGATACAAGCTATTGGCAGATATGGGAGGGAGAGGACAGTCTCAAATGACTGATGTATGAAAGAAACTTGAAAATTTTGCATCAGACTTGCAAATGTGTCCCCCTCTGGGCGTGGAACTTTCCCAGCATTTAAGATTATGGAAGCCAAAGGGAAGAAAAAAAAAAAGCACAAAATACATTAACTTTCTTCTCCTACCTCTTCAGTGAAGGAAACAATGAACTCCTGAAACAGATGCTTTGTATGGAATTAATGTTCCCTGTTATTCACCTGAACCGTGGCAATGATACCACATCTGGCCTGGCACGAATTTATATCGGTTTGGAACCTGTGCATTTCCATCGGCATCTGCTGAAGCTGGGGAAAAGGAGCTGATAAAACCCTAGTGGTCTGAGCACTAAGGTAGTAGCTGAGGTATTTTATTTAATCAGAAACTTTATTTCTTGAGGAGTTCACAGGCCAAAACCCCTTAAGCCTTAGTAAGATACATGTGTGTGTGCAGACAGAGCTCTGAGTGGGTATCTGTGGATGCTGCTCAGCTGTATCTGCCTTTCAGTGTCATCCTTTTATTTCTGTTTCCTCTCTTTCTGACTGAAGGGGTGAGAACTCTTTTCCTACCACTCCCCAGTCTACAGGTGAAAATATGAGACATTAATGCCTATCATCCCTTCATCCTTACCAAGATGTGGGTACAGGCAGACAAACTCTCAATAATTGAGGCAGAAAATAGCACTAAGCATTTAAGTCATATGAATATGTATTATTATGTATAAGGAGCCCCTGGTGGCCTAGTGGTTAGATCGCAGGACCTTCACCGCCAAGGC
>JAWMRA010000063.1:3672466-3719925 GCA_035584735.1 Pseudotriccus pelzelni
CCCCCCCCCCCCCCCCCCCCCCCCCCCCCCCCCCCCCCCCCCCCCCCCCCCCCACACGGCACTGACCTGGCAGCCATCAGGAGGGAGCGCGGTGCGGCGCCCAGCCGGTGCGGGGCTCATTCATTCATGCGGCTCGGCTGCGCGGAGGGTGGCGGGGCCCGGCGGCGGCGAGCTTGGGAGGGTGCTCACCTCCTCCTGGCACCATCTCAGAGCCCCCGCCCGGGGCTCCCCGAGCCCCCCGCCCGCCCCGCCGCGGATGGGGATGCGCCCGCTCCGGCCATGGCTGAGCCTTTTTCCACCACCCCCCTCCCTCCCCTCCTCTCCTCCTCCCCACCCCTCGCCCCGCTCTTTGTGGCGCTGCTGCTGCTGGTGGTGGCGGGGCTGAGGATGTCGGTCGGCGCCTGTTCCTGCGGCTGGCAGCGCTTTCACACGCTCCCGCACACGCAGACACAACACGCACACGCACACACACACACACAGAGCACACGCGTGCGCAGCCCCTGCGCCGCCTTTTACATAATTCATCCTCCCCTCCGAGCCTTCCCCGCTCGCGTCAACCCCGGCAAACCGGGCGAAAACTAACCCTAACCCTGACCCCTAACCCTTACCCCTACCCCTCGCCCTTCTCCTCCTCCCAGGGTGTCCCCCCCCCTTACACCCGCGGCTCTTGGGATGCTGCTGGCGGAGTTTAAGCAAGTTCCGAGCCCCGCAGGTTGAGAACATGCCCGTCCTGGCCGTGCACACACACGCCGGTGGGAGCAACGTTTGCAAACCTGTCAGCGTGTCCACACAGGAGCAGCCGGGGAAATTAAACCCTAATTAACCGGTGGGGTGGATTATCTGCACGCTCATTCAGAATCGGGGCGACCTCAACTCGATTTAGCTTGCTCCGACCAGGGAGCTTGTTTGGTTTCTTTTTTCCCGTGCCTATCCGCGTGTAAACAGGCCTGGGATTTTTAAAGAAACATTATCGAGCGAAGTTTACAACTCTACAGCAGAGTCCTTCTCTTTCTACATGGCGTTTCTTTCAGGGACACACCACTGTATCCCTACACATCTGCTCACGGACATCTTTATTCCAGAAATAAGGAGGGGCGTTCCAGCCCCTCTCAAGGGCTCTTACAGCACAATAAAAATTATACAAGGCTGAAGGGTGACAAAGAGAGCAAAACAATCAACTAGCTTGCCCTCTTCCTTCCAGGATATGAAATCAGACCTTGTGTGAGCAAGGGAATAGTGCAGAATGACCTGGACTTGAGCACAGATGTCCACGTGTGGAATTACACTGCCTTATTTTACTGTGGATGCTGTGAATGGCCCCCTCAGGGACTTCCTGCTCCCCACTGATAACAGGAGGAGCTGTGCCTTAAGTGATGTAAATAATCCTCTCTCTGCCCTTCGCTTGCTCGTGTAGCATTTTACCCCTTCCACACGCAGGGTTGGCCATTTTCTCTTCTCTTTACAATCAGTCACAGCTTTAAGTGCTCATTCCCAAAAGAGCATCTTTCCAAAAGGCTGATTATCCATCATTTCGCTCTCATCAAAATCAGTGGGAGCAGGAAGTGCTCTGCTCTCAAGCACATCAGTGCTCCAGCAGACTCATCACATCGCTGTGCAACTCAAATGCTGAAAACACCATCACCACACACGTTTTTATCTGGCTACCACAACAGCACATTCATATAGCTCAGAGAATACACCCAGTGTGTTCACCGGGTGTGTGCCACGGCTTTAAAAAATTAAATGATCCCTCACCTTGATGTCAATGTTGTTGTTTCAGGTGCTCCCCCAAGTTTGAATTCACTGGAGAATTTACAAACATTTTTAAAGGAAATGGCGTTTGTAACACACGAACTTTCCCGTCCCCTGTGCCCAAGTGCAACAGCACCTCAGCCCCGGGGATGGTGTGATTCCCACTGAAATGTGTGTCTAGGATTGTATCCCGGTTCAGTGAGTGTATAATGTGGATTACAGAGGGCTCAGATAAGAGCAACCACTACAGGCAGTGGCACTGAATTCATTCAGCACAGACTGGGGGCCAAGATTTCAGTGATCACCTTGGAACACCAGTTGGATCGCACTGGGGAACAGATGAAAGTGCTGAAAGCTGAAGCTTTCAGACAAATTCTGACTAGACAAGAGAGACCTATTTTTGGAAGCAAACAAAACTACCCACTGTAACTAATTCAAGGCTCAATTATCCATCTGTGGCAAACATTATTATGCAAGGGTTTGTCTTCTGGTAAATACTGTTCTGTACCTCGAACCAGAATCAGTTCAGGAAAGTCTTAGAGTGAGATATCTGAATGGTCCCATTCTGTTTTACAGTCTATGAATCTTTCAGTGGTTTGGTTTTTTTCTTATGGCTTTCAGAGAAAGTGAGAAAATAGTTAAAACTGTGATTCTCAGCCTGTACAAATTTTGATATGTTTTGTCCCAGTGACTACTAAGATTTGAACAAAATGCTGTTTTTCAATAGTCACAGGAGTTACACTGACCCAAAAGCTCTGATGAAGCTCAGATCTGGAACAACGGAAAACACACAAAGGCTCAAAGCAGGCCACAAAAAGGTAGGATAGATTCAATATCTGAGATTAAGACTAACCCAACTGTTCAGACTGTCAGGAGGGAAGATGAATCAAGCAAAAGTTCTGCTTCCAAAAGCACTGCAATAAGAGGAGTAGGAAAAAATGCAAGACTTATATAGAGCAAAGCTCCTTAGGCTTATCTGCCATGGCGTGCAAGGGGCAAAGTTATGGGTAATTTAGAAAATCACGTGGCACCTCAAACGCTTTACGAACCTCAGCGGATCTGCAAAATTCCCCCCCGAACTTTTGGAAGGACTAACACTCCTGTTCCCTTTCTGGGTCTTTGCAGCACCATTCTGGCCCTTTGAAGGCAGCTTGTTTCATGGTGGCAACACTTAGATAATACTGAAATGAGAAGAGGATGTTTAAGGAAGCTCTTAAGATGTTAAGGATGTTTAAGGAGCACAAAGCTACGTATTCCTGTTTTGTTCAAGAGCTGCAGGACGCATTTTACTCGCATGTGTGACAAGCACTAGGATGTTATTCCAGGTATAGGGCAGTTTTAGGAGGGCCAAACTGCTGGGCTGTTCATGGCAGGACGTGGCCACACACCCCAGCCTGACCACCACAGCCCTACAGAAGGTGCAAAGCCATAAATGAGCATCCTTTAGGATGCTCAAATTCAGGGCACGCCTGTGTCAGGCTCCTCAGTGTCCACAAACAGTATCTTCCCTGCCTGCTGGAGCGAGTGGCAGGGCTGTTTTCTGCTCCATTGTCTCAGGCCCAGCAGTAACACAAGCACACTCATACATTTTGCATCCCTTGCCGTCTCCCAGCTCGGAGGAAATGAGGCACTGTCCGAGTAATTAAAGCCCGGGGCTGATGACAGATACCTGTGAGACAGAGCAGGGTCTGAATGCCCAGGCCGTCCAGTGGGTTTGAGATCAACTCTACACCCACCTGGAGCAATCTTACCCTCCCTGTAAGCCACACCAGGGACTCAGGCACAAAAAGAACCCTTTAAAAGTCTGTCTGCAAAATGTCAGGGAACAACGAGCACCTGGATTTGAAAACGCGTAAGGGTTTCTCATTTCCCCTTCCCCAATAACTCTTTGTCCACTTTTCATAAGCTCTATTTTGAAAATTTGAAGCCACTGGGGCAGTTATCCCCCAGCATCTCTAGTTTTCAGCTGAGTCTGGAACAGAACCAAAGGACACTACACCTTCCTTGTGCTGTGGCTGGGCTTGTCTTCAAAAAGGCACATCAGAGATGTCAAGAAACCATGTCCTGAGGGAAAACTTGGTGCTGCAACCTCAAGATCTGCAAGCAGGATTAGCATTAGTGGGCAACTGATGCATCTGGGTGGTAATTAGTGTTTTGCACGTGGGTTTTTCGGCTCATGCTGCTGCTGGGGCACAGCAGCTGCTCCTCTCCCAGGAACCCTCTGTCACCATGAATGGATGGACTCCTGAACGCAAAGCATGGCCCAGGGGGAGTTCTCCCACTGGGAAATGTGGTCCTGCTCACTGAACATCCTTCCAGCCTCCAGTGGGTGCTACTCCTCAAACACCACAGGATTCTCACCCCCTTAAGCAACAAGGAGCACTGCCAAAGCTCTTCCTTTCCCTTGCAGTGAAAACGGGCTCCTAGACAGGTACCAGACCAAGCAACAGTCCTTTTAGAGCACTCTGAGCTGACAGTTGCATTTTCATAGAGTGAGATACAGTGGCTGCTAAGAGCTCATGGATTCCTACAGTAGTGGGGGGGATGGAGGAGGCAGGGAATCATGTGCTCACAGGCATGGGGAGGAAGAGGGGGAGGAGGAGAAACAAGGAGAGAGAGAACAAAGTGTCAACATCTTAACTGGGACACACAAAGAGCCAGTTCTTAGTAAGAACTTAATCCAGGATTAACAAGAGGTCAGCTACCTCTGCAAGGAGACTGCACTAAAAGGAGCTAATTAGCTCTCCTTAACTGTACAAAAGAAACCACACAGAATTAAAGGCATTCACAAGTAGCAGATCCCACCTCACCCAGGAAACACCTGTTGTCCCCAACACCATCCTCGAACAAGGTGGAAAGCCAAAAGCAAGAGAGATGCAGTGATGTTGGGGAACAGGCTGGGGGGGTTTAGGCTCAGCACCAGCAAGTGCTGGAGTGAGAGCTGGAGCCCACACCAGGCAGGACAAGTGGTTTTAGCATGGATCTTTTAGCCAGGATCTTTCTAGACAGTTTCTCCAGTTGCCATCATATGTGGAACTGCTCAAAATCCCTGCAGGTTGTCCCTTCAACAAACAGTACAATCCACAAGGACACTTAATGCAGTTTTAGCCCTCTTTAATTCAGCCTGATCCCTGAAAATAAGGAGGAGCCACTCCACTTTGCTCTCTGTAGGTTGAGACCAACAGAATCCCACCCCAACACCGGCAGGCACTGCCCCCTGCTCAGGATCAGTGGAGAGCTCACGGCATCCTGGACAGGTCACAGCTCCAGGCCTGGAAACAAGCCTGGAATGATGCAGTAGGAAAGGCTGGCTGTTACAGTGAAAGGTATGAAGGTGAGAGGCTGCACTGATTTCAGACCCTACTGCCATCATAGGATCACCTTCAACCAGCAGGGTCAGGGTGCATCCAGCCAGACCAGGGCCCAGTTTAAGAGAGGCTGAAGGAAAAGCAGAACAGGTTGCCAGGGGAGGTTATTCTACACACAAAGAAAAATAACAGCAGAAACAGGAGACCAGGCTAATTACAGGTCCCTGTGGAATCATTACAGTGCTGCCTCCATTATCTATTTATCCTTCTTTGCTTCCCTCAGGACAGCGTTTAATGTTGTGCCCCTGTACTCCCAGTGACATTGCAGAGGTGGCCACCAGGGGACAAGCAGCAGCAAAATTTCTCCTCAAAACCAACACAAACCCTGCTCTTTGGATGCCACTCGAGACAGGAAACGGCCAAACACCCCCCTGCTCCCGGCAACCCTCACATGTGCTGCTCCTGTGCAAGCTCAGCACAGTGAGAGTGTTCCCTGACATCTGGATCAAGCCTCAATAGCTGCCATTGGGGAGAGCAAACTGCACGTGGGGTGGGCTGGGCTGTGCCAGGGGCTGGGCTACACCAACCTCCTGGCACAGACATGCCCCACTCCTTCCATCCAGCATCCCTCCACTTCTTCTTCCACGCTGTACTCAGCTGGGATAGCTCAGACCTGAGAGCAGATTTGTAAAGAGAAGAGGAAAAGGGCCCCTAAAAGGGTCCAGTCTCTTCCCTCAGCATCATGTGGATGTTGCAAGTCCTGCCAGCTTCTCCATCCCTCTGAAGTGCTCCAGTCTGTTTATCCCAGCCAAAATCAGCCTTCCCCCAAATCACTGCCCCAGTCTCTACCCTCAGACTGCTCCTGAGCCACCTGACTTTCAATCCCCACACCGATTCACACTGGATTCATCCCCGCTCCCACTGAATCGCTCGACCCTTCGTTCCAGGACTGTCTGATTCCTGTAACAAACCCACCAACCCCACCAAAGAGCTGCTCAGTTCAGCCCCTGCTCCCCTGCTGCTCCACCACAAGTCTCTCCCCCAGCTCAGCCTCTCCCCCCACCCGCACTCCCATCCCTCCCACCCCGGCTGGGATTCCTCCAACCAAACCCTGGATCCCCATCCCAGCCCCGCGCTGCGTCAGGGCATCCTTTTTCCCGAGGAACCGCCTGACCTCCCGGCACACGCCCCGGCACAAAGGGACCCGCATCCCCAGGAAGGAGCCGTCCCCCTGCCTGGGGGGCGTGTGGAGGGGACGGGGGGGAGGTGAAAAACGAAGGGCTGAATAAAGGATTGAACCTCCACCTGTTACCACATCGCATTTCCCGGGGCACAGCCGAGGGTCCTGCCCGCTCCTCTGCCCTCCGAGCCTCAAACCACCCTCCGCACCGCAGACAGGAGCGGTTCTGCTGCGGGGAAGGGTGGTGGTGGGGGAAGATCATCGAACCATTCAAGGATCTCACTGCCGCGACGCATTTTACGGCCCCGAAAGGGGGTGACAAAAAGATTCCCCGCTCTGATAACGGCCTGGCATGGCTGGAACAAAGCCGCCTTTGCAGTGTGCTGCCCGGCCCTGGCATCTGAGCTGGCTGCTGCCCACTGCGAAGAAAAGCTCCCACTGTCTCTTTAAGAATGTCCTGGAGCCCAGCACCGCTGTTAACCCTGGCTGCTCCTCACTCCAGGCACTCTGGAGGAATTTCGGGATGACTTCTCTCTCCTCCTGCTCTTCTTGCCCATCCACCGTTCCCTGGCACAGCTCGGTTTGTTTAGTTACGCATCCCTGGCATCCCAAACATTCCTGCCGGGGAAATCAGCAGAGCCTTATTAAACATCCCTGCCCTCCCTGCTCTGCAAACCACCCGGGACTACTCCGGTGACGACAAAGGAGCAGAGCAGTCAGCATGGACATAAACATCCCAATTACCTCCGAATTCCACCTCCTTACTCCCACAAAGCTCTCTGACTGCTCAGTCATTTCTACCAGCTCTTCATCAGAAGGACTGCACATCCTCTAAACCTTATCAGACAACACAAACCACCTACTTCCCCAGCACAGGCAGCACAGCCAGCAACTGGGAACATTTGTCTTCAACACGGGGGTATTTCCAAACACAACCTCTTGGAAAGGCCTTTACAGAGAAGTTATACAATGCAGAAGTGTATCCAAACACACAGACAAAAACCTGTCCGAAGAAAAATAAACAGAGATTGTGCCTGATTTTCTTCTGGGCGAAGCATGAAAGCCGCTGTCCTTGGGATTGTACCTACTCCAAACACGGGAAACAAAGCCATCCAAAGAATTCAGAAAGCAAGAAAGCAGCACAGATGACGACAAGGTAGGAGCACAAAGCAATTCAGACACGTTCCTGCAACACGATACAGGAGCTGCATGGTCTAATCAATCCAACCTCATGGAAGCTGATGAAATATTTGCTCTGTAGGATCAGTTAATCTCTACCAGGACTTTACTGTAAGGGTGACGAGCAGTCAGAAGGATTTTTCTTGCAGAGCAGTGAGTCCGAGGGAAAGCAACAAAAACATCCCAATATTCACCAGGCTTGTTTATTTTACCCCTTGAAGGGTAAACAAAGTGGAGTGGTCAACAAATATTTGAAGAATGCAAATATTAAAGGGAAAAAGAAGCCCTATTAAAAGGTTTTATAACAACCAGCGATGTGATTCTATTAAGTTGTGGGGAAAAAAATTAGGCTGAAGCCAACTCCTTGCAGCCAAGAGCAGGGGAGAAGTGCTATAAACTCACTCGTCGTGTTTATAAACCCCATTAGGTAACCACTAATAAAGATAAAACAGGGAACTGCCTCACACCGAGTCAGAGAACCACAAAATATCCTCAGTTGGAAGGGACCCACAAGGATCATCCAAGTCCAGCTCCCGGTCCAGGAGCCAGGGGCATGGATTAATGCCCCAATAATGTCATTTTTTCTTCTAGTTTTGCTTTCCACGGTTTTCCCAAGAGGCAGCAGCCCAGCTTGCAGCAAGGAGGGCTCTTTAAAGGTTTGCCTTCAGTTGGTGTTACAGCTGTTCGAGCGTTACAATTTAAAGGATTGTTATGACTTGCTGTGTTTTTGTTCCCAAAACCTCCCGGAGAAACACAGCCATGTGATTCCTGAGTTTCCTGTGGGAAATCTCGCAGAGTGACATCGAAATCATCTCAAGCTTTTAATCTGGGTTGTGCTCCTTGAAAGAACAGATGTCCTTAAGGCAATTTTGGTATTTCCAAATACGAGCAAGACAGAAGTTGCTCTGGGGACCATTGCATGGATTCAGCTGGTGGTACTGGACAAGTCACCTATGAGAAGGGCAGGGGATAAGGCTGGACAGTTTGCATTTCTGATGCCAACTCTTGCATCACTAGAGTTTGTGCTCTTTAAAGAACTGTTTTAAGCTTTCACCACTTCTTGCTCACCAAAGCCAAGCTTCCAGCAGGGAAGCTTTCTAGCACACATCTATTAATAAACATGCAAAAAGGAAAACCACCTTTAATCTCCACATGCCTCATCTGCAAACTAATGCTGCTATCACCTCCTTTCTTCTACCCTTTGTTCATTTTGTCTGTTTAGTGTGGAAGCTCTGACTCTGGAGGTGGGCATGGAAACCTCCAGCACAGCAAGCCCCTGGTTTTAAAAGCCTCGCTCTCTCGCTGTAAAACAAAACAGTCTTAGAAACAATTCCATTTCCAAGATCAGTTGTGCTATCAGCTGTCTTTAAAACAGAAATTCAGGAGAATCCACGGGGAGCCTATTCTTCCTGCTGGAAAAATAACAGAGCAGGTATTTGAAGCAATGATGGAGTTTTACTGCCCTGGAGCAGCCACTGAATATTGCTCAGGTTCTCTGAGCTCCAGCCCTGAGACACATCCTTCTTTCACGGCCCACAGCTCAGCAGCAGTTTGCCTCCCAAACCTCATTCCTAAAATGTGCATCACATTGAAAGGCACCACAAGAGCACGTCATTTTTCCAAGAGTTGACAGCTCTGAAAAAAAAAACAAGTTCCACTTTCGAGAGCTGCACAGCCACAAGCCAATCTCCTCATGAGCAGAGGGCACTTCTTCCACATCTCTGTGGCTGCTTTACTTCTGCTCCTGTGGGGTCAGAAATACACCAAAATTACAGCTCTGAGTCTCCACCAGCTCTCTAAAATACCTTTGTCTCCTGTGCAAAGCTTTTAACTCACAGCACTTCGTGTGTCCTCACCACAAGGGATGAGACCTGGCAAATGATTTCTCTGCCACCTCCTCCTCCTGCCGTCCAAACACAGCCTTGTTTGCTCAGTATTTCGTTAAAGGAATTATTCTGCTTAGAGAGAGCTGTTCCTGACACTAAACAAGTTGTGTGCTCCCCCTCCTCTCCCCCCCAGCTAATTTGTTCTAATTTCATCTGCATACACGGACAGTTTCTCTGTTACAAAATCTTTGCTGCTCCTGAATATGCACCTCAATATACACCTCTTTCTTCTCCCCAAGTCTTTTTCATTCCACTCATTTTTCTCCCCCATTTTTCTTCTTCCAGTTCCAAGGCCTGAAATCAGGCGTGGTCAAGCCACAGTCTTCCAAACCTGCTATTCCAAGTGGCTTGAAAATGGTTCCAAATATATACCTCAAATATATATCTGCCTCTCATACCAAAAAAAAAAAAAAACCCACAAATTTCTCCTTCTCTGCTCCTTTGCCACATGCAGAAAGTGGCTGTGACATTGTCAGAGGAAAATGGCAGCATTTATGCATCTTTTTTTAGTTGTGAAAAATCAGAGCATCTCCCCCCCCAGGTCACTTGGCTGTGACCACAGAGAGCATTCTGTCCAGGAAAAAACGGTTACGGAGAGCAAACCACTGGAAAAATGTAAAGGACAAGCAACAGCACAGACCTAAATCTGGCCAAATGGAAAACTTCAGCCCAGGAGATGCTCAGAGAACATTCCAGCACCTTGTTTTCAGCACGTGGCTCTGCAAGGGCACACTGAACTTATGGAAGGAAAAGAACAGCTCCTGATTTCTGTGCAGTATTTGGCGTGGTCTCTCCATTGCCTGCACTTGGATATTTTATACTTGGATGCTGTTACTGCTGTTACACCTCAATTTATATCATTTACTTCCACCAGGCTCAGAATACTGAAATTAGCAGTTACCATTCCTAATAAGCATCAGTTATAATCATAATGGCATTAAGATGCACTTTCCAACCAGGACTGAACTCAGAAGCAGGGGAAGGTTCAAGCAAAAAAATAAAAAGTAGCAGCTGCTTAATCAACCACAGGAATACCATGAACTAGTTTGGAATCGAAAGGAGTCTGATTCCTAAGGGGAATTTCAGCTAGCAAAAGTGATTAAGCAGAAGAGATCTTGACCAGGACACGGTAATTCTGGTAGAAAGCTCCACAGGAGTTGTGATGGCAGTTTTTGGGCCCTTTCAGGCCTTGCCAGTGCCCACTTGCTGAGCAAAAAATCAAGCAGAAATGTCAAGCCCGTTTAGTTCAACACAACCCTTAATCACACACTTAACAGAACGTGGAATACTGTCCAACTCCCCCCTCTCTAGCACTTGTCCCACGTAAATCCCACACTGCTCCAGGGGGGAGGAGGAGGAGGAGAGCAGTGGTTTGCCTCATTCTGCAGGCAGGGAAACTGGGGCAGAGGCAACCCCAGGATACAAGTGGTCAGTGGCAGATCCAGGCACAAACGGGCCTCTCTTGACTTCCAGCACTCACAGCCAGGAGCTGGTTCCTCAGTTAAGGGACCAAGCAGTCAAACAGCCCCACGCTTCAGCTCTGAGACTGAAAAAACACACCTGATCAAGTTTATCTTGGCTGAATTTGCCTCTTTCCGTGCTTTTTACTCCTGTGCACGTGAGGAAAAGGCTCCCTGGAGAAGCCTCGTTGCTGCCTCATCCATCTCAACTCAAGCCCTCAGCGAGCAATGGCTGCAGAATTCCAGAACAGTTCCAAGCACTTTGCCCTTCACTTGACATTTATGAGGCTGCTGAAGGGCTGGAGAGAGAGAGAGAGCGCAAGGTGGTTTTACCATCTGATAAGGAGAAGAGGCAATTTCGGAGCAAAACAAATGGTTAGGATTCAATTAGCCCAAATAATCTGCAGCCCAAGGAGAGATCTGAAGGAGAGATTCCACAAAGTGCAGCGTCTTCGTGGCTGAAGTCAAAGAATTCCTCTGTCTGATTGTCCTCAGAGAGGTTTCAATAAGCACATGTATATTAGAGCATAAAATTATAGATGTTTATCCAAATTTAAAGCAGAAATTGATGCCAAAAGCCAACCACACAACAAACAAAAATCACTGGAGGGGTGCTTTCGCCATCACGCATGGCTGCAAGCAAACCAAATCTCAGACCAAGGCCTTCATAATGGCTCAGCTTTTCTCCAAATAGTCTCCCTCCACTGTAATTTCATAGTTTGCCTTTGCTAAAATAATCACTTCAGTCGTGCTTCACCCAGTGTCACCACTGAAGGTACGAATTCGGCGTGGCAGTCCAGGACAAAAAGTGGGAAGGAGCTGAGCTGGGCTCTATTTCTGGCTCAGCTGGTGCCCACGAGGACAGCCTGGCCAAGGGAATTGCATGCAAGATTTTTTTCCTTGACATCAGTGCGCTTGGATTAGGCTCCCCCCTGCTTACTATGGCTTCCCACTACCGAAAAGCCCAGATAAATTAGCACAAAGCCTGCTACTAACTCTTAGCAATTATGTACTATAAAACCACGTACAAAGTGAATCCCCCAATACTGCCCAAAGTTGCTCTTCCAGTCACCTGACACAACGTCCTCCTGTCGAGAGAGAAAGGATGGAAATTGCACTTTGTGGACAGAGGTTCAGAACGTTCCGGTTCTGAACCAGGGAGAGATGAGCAAGCCATTAATAAAGGTTTCCTCTTCCTACCACACTGACAGCAAACGGGAACATCCTGATTCCTAAGATCCACTTGCAGAATTCATAAGGAGCGAAAGCCTTTTCTTTCCAAAATGCCAGAGCCATATTTATATGTATGTGGGTCATCTCTGATGGCTTTTAGCAGAGGATCATCAGCACCTATTCCTTCCTTTGGAATAAAAAGCACAGAGAATGATGCGGGCGCAGAAAAATCGATGCCACAAAACACTAAAAGGCAACATTTTAACCTGTAACGTGAAGGTCAAACAGCACAATATGCACAGCGGCACAATTATGCAACTTGAACGGAACTATTTCGCTGGGCTTCTCCAGAAATTGAGGAAGAACTGATTCTGGAAATCCGATTTCATTTGGAATCATTTGCAGCGCCATGGAACGAAGTTCATCGTCGCCGCACGCAGCGGCTCTTTGAGTCTCTGCAGCATCAATATGAAACTGGGAGTGACTTCAACAGCTTCGTTTCCTCGGGTAATTGAGGAGGCAAGAACCCCCCAAACACCCACGTTTGTCACCGTCCTGTGTTACAGCAAGTACCGGTTCTCTGGAGCTGGGGACAGAACACATCCCTCCTGCCCCTTCTTCACTGCCCTGTTATTTTAGACTTCAAAGGAAAGTCACAAGACTCACCTGTAAGAACAGGGCTAGGCAGGACTAGAGCTTATAAATCCCCTCTGCCCCTCTTCCATGCCCTGAGACACCTCCAAAGCCATGGCAAGGGCAGGTGTTGTTGGCCTGGACTGACCACAAAGAGCCCCTGAAGTCGCAGCCTTACACAATGCAGAGCTGAAAGTGCCTAAAGTTAATCTTCACTGCTCCCTGACATCAAATAACTTCTAATTTTAGCTCTGCTGTTCTGTAACCCTACCTAGTTCCCATCCCACCCCCACAACTACATAATAGATCCTTCCCTCAGATAAGTAGGGTGTTGGAACATTGAGAGTTTTCTTCTCACCCACAGGCACTAGCAGAAAAATGAATTACAGATTTATTTTTAGGCAGAGCCTTTGGCCCTTATTTTCTCAGTGGGCTCCACAGGGCAGGTTCTGCGGCTCAGAAATATTCCAATCAACAAAGCAGCACAAGCAACGCAGAAGGAACCACAAAAGGAGGAAAATTGGATTTCGTTCAGTATCCCATTTATGGGACAGCAAGTTGGGGTTTGTCCCCGAAATGCTCTTCTGGTATTTCACAGAATCAGAATATTCTGAGCGGGGAGGGACCCACAGGGATGTGCATGGCCCATCCAGGGATCAAACCCACAGCCTCGATGTTGTTAGCACCATTTAATTCTCATTTTTTCATGAAAGATCTCAATTGGTATCCACCTATGCTGGATTAAGAGCTCCCCAAAACTCCCAGTGAGGAAGAACAAGGCGAGCAGCAAAGCCTGAGATGAGAGGGGAGGGAAAGCTCAGCCTGTCCTGCTGTAGTTTCTGTCTTTCCAAAATTTAAAGCTCGAGGCCTGGCTGAAATTCCAGTCCCTAAGGATCTCTGAGATAACAGTGATGTCAGCCTGGAGGCAGAAGTTCTCTCTCAGCGTACCATGTCGCAACACACAGACGTATGAAAACATTCCCCCGTGCCACGAGAAGGACTTTCTTAAACCGAGACCTTTAGGCCCCCGATAAAACAAACCCTCGTTGCCACACGTCACGCCAGCGTAGTCAGGGACTGCAGCATCACTCCTGGTGCTGGAGCACACCAGTGAGACGCTGCACTGGCACGTCAGGGCATCGCATCGTGCCACAGTCACGCTCTGGTGTCGCGCACACCAGGGTCCTGCTGTGCTGCAGAGCCCGGCCAGCACCCCCAGCCTGCCCGGCAGCGGCGCCGCGAGAGCAGGTGGTGGGGAGATCGTTTGGGGCACAACCAGGTGGCGTTCTGCAAAAAGGCAGGGCGCCCTGTGAGGGATCAGCACGTTGGCCGGGGCCAGGACAAGCCCGCACCCAGCCCAGGGGTGGACAGAGGGTCCCCGGTCAAACACTCTGCGTTGTTTTGTGCCGTCTCACGGCGGCCTAAAAACGGGCAGGAGCAAATCCCGCTCCCGAGTGTCAGAGTGGCTGCTCCTGCTGACAGCATTCCGACCCTCTGCTGCTGCCCTTCCTGCCACACAGGAAGAAATCATGACTCTTTTTTCCATTCCCCCCCCCCAGCCTCCACTGCTTTTAACCCCAGCAGTGCCACCCAGAATGGGAATCACCGCTCCTACACCAAAGGATCTGTTTGTATCCCATGCACTGGATGTGCTTTTTCTTATTTTGGATAGATACTGAATGCTGTAAAATCATTTCATTGCAAATACTGAGACTGTGCCACCCCATCAAAGTACCCCAAGCAAGTCTGACAAGCAGCAAAGCCCAGGGAACTCTGCATTCTGTACTTAGACCTGTGCTCCTCTAGAACCACACAGTCAGTCCAGCAGCAACACACACGTATATTTGGGTGACACAGAACCTGAAAGAACACCTTTAACTCACCCTTCTGTGTCTGGATGTTGCAGCACAACCGAATAAATAAAACTGCCTAGAGGGGGAAGACAGAAACTGCTGCAGAGATCCAAAATGCTGTATAATGAAATAAGGGAAGCAATCAGTGTTTGACTTCTCTGTGGGATTCAGAGGAAGACGAAGGGGATGCTGAAGAGGCAAGCAGGGAATGGGCAGCACTTTTTAAGTGTTTCTAGGAGAGCCAGGGGAACTGATTATGGAGAACAGAGGGACCCAGGACAGCCCAGGGCCCCCCAGGACCCTGCCTGGAGCTGAGAAACTCAGAGGCAAGAGCGTCACCTACTGAAGCACCGCCAGCATTTCCTCCAGCACAGGGTAATCTGCTTATGTCCCCAGCCAGCCCTGAATCCACCTCCCTCCCCTGCTCAGCCCTGACAGAATTCCCAGGCTGCCTTCAACGTGAGCTGTGAGAAAGGCTGGGACAGAGCTGGGCACACGAAAGCTCTGCAATCACAGGAGTGCAGAGGGATGGAGAGGGACGGGGAGGGACGCAGTGGGTGCCATGTTAGTGCAGATCCACATGATCCCAGCCTTTCCAACACACGCTCTGCTCTCCTGGTAGTACACTCAGCTATTATGCAACTCAGCCCAACTGCACACCACAGAAAGCAGCGAAGCACTGCAAGAACTGGGCTTTTTTTCTTAATTATTTATGTAAAATAAATAATAAAAAAGGTGCAATATTTTCAAACGCTAATAGCTGTGCCATTTGTACTGTCTGTGTCACATACAGCCACGTACACACAGGGAAAATTCAAAGGCTGTCAGTGTAATTAAATAAAAGACAGAATTACAGAAATTAGGAAAAGAGATGACCTATTGAGTCATCCCTGGCTCTAGTCCGTCCTCTGGGGCCCAGTACAAGATGCCTCCTGGTGCTATACTGTAGTGCTTTTATTTTTTTTACTCGGAGGGGAAAAAAAAAAAAAAAAGATACAAAATAAAAATAGCAACGATAAATAAAACAACAAACAAAAAATAACTTCCCTGGTTTCTCACACTTCACAGGCGAGGATCTCAAAGCACCACGTTCATACTGATGCAAAACAGCAAGCTCGAGAGAGGCTGTTATTTCTGTGATTACTTCCTTTTTCATTACAGAGAAAAAGGATTAAGGAAAAGAAACAGGCCTTCCCATCGCTCTTGCCATTCTACCCAAATTACAAAGTCACATTCCACTCTCAACTATGGAGCCATTCCCATCTGATAAAGTTCTGATTAAATCAATTTCATCATAATAATTAGAAGATTATTTATTCCAACTAAGTCGTTTGGACATCCCAGAGATTTAAGCCAGTTTTGATATGCTCAGGCTTTATATAAGTCTTTGTTGGTTACGTTTATATTAGATATAATTGCATTCATATTTGTTATACACATATATATTTATATGCTCATGTAAAATACAAGTTCGACCAACGAAAATATTTACATGTGAACATTTTCGATATGTGTACACACAGCTTTGTTAATTGACTCTCACCCACACAATGTTTTCTTTCACTGCCCACTTATCCAAACCTGGAGAGTTCTCCCCCAAAACACCCGGGAACGATCAAAGAATTAACGAGCACTTCGGTACCTTCCTGGAAGCTCTCGGTTCCCAACTCTAAGACGTCCTTACAGCAACACGCCAGGAAGGTGCATCCCCAAAAAGCAGCTATTTAAAGGACAAGCCGAGCAGGAGCCATTCCACGCACGCAGGACTCAAAACAATTCTTTTTTTTCCTCCCACTTTTCCTCGGGGGGGGGGGGGGGGGGCGGACGCCCACCCCACCCCCCAAAAAAAAAATCAAAAAGGAAAAACCCGCACAAAGCTGATTTTCTCTGCGTGCCAACAACCCCCGAGCCCCGGGGGACGAGCAGGGGCTCAGGTGAGCACCCACAGATGCGGATTCATGCACAAGCCGGGCTGCAAGCGATGCCTTAGACTGATTTTAGGCGACAGCAGAGGAGGAGAAGGGGTGGCGGCAGCGGGGAGGAAGATGCAGCCAGCGCGGAGGGAGGCTCAGGGCATCGCGGTGCTGGCGCAGAGATGCCCGGAGAGCAGCGGCCCTTCGCTATTCCCGGAGCCTTCCCCAGCCGCATCCCGCGATGTCCCCCCGGGGCGATGCTGCAGCGGAACTTGGCGGGGCGCGCATCCCTTTCCCCCGCAGCGCGGCCGCGAGGGGAGCGCGATTTCGGGGAGAGGGGCTTCGGGGAGGGGAGCCGGGGGGGGGACGGCACCCAGCGCTTACCAGGCGAGCTTGAACCCTTTCATTAGTACAGCCACGATAATCCGCTGCCCGTGTCCTTGTCTGCCCACTGACAGCTCCAGGGGTCCCAGGACATATTGGAGCAGCCGCGGCCGGCGAGCGTCCCGCGGGGAGCGCCGAGCCCCATGCGCCGAGCCCCCCGCGCCGGGGCACGGCCGCCCCCCGCCCCCGGGGCACCCCCAGCCCCCCGCAGACAGGCTCAGGGCTCCCCGCAGCAGCAGCGCCAGCGGCTGAGCCGCCCCGCTCTCTGCTGAGCATGTGCAGCAGCCGCGGGACCGCAGCATCCCATGGCATCCGCGCTGCCCGCCGCGACACGTCGCGACAGCGCCGGGAGGAGGGGAGGGATGCGCCCTCCCCACACACACAGACCCCCTTGCCGGGCCGTCACATCAGTGCCCCCCGCCCCGGATCTCTCTCCCTCTCCTATCGCAGAATCGAGTTTATATCAATCAAGGGGGTGTTAAGGGGTTGGGGATGGGCCGTGAGGAGCATCTCGTTCCACCCACCCTGCCGTGGGCAGGGACACCTCCCACCACTCCAGGTTGGTCCAACCTGGCCTTGAACGCTTGCAGGGATGGGGCAGCCACAGCCTCCCTGGGCGACCCACTGCGATCCCTCACCACCCTCGTGGTGAAGAACTTCTTCACATCGACATTTATTTATAGAGGTATTTTATATCTAACCTCTTTCCATTTGTACCCGTTCCTCCTTGTCCTATCGGTTCATTTTATACCTAACCTAAATTTTCCCCTCTTTCAATTACTCCCTGTCCTTCCAGTTCCTAACAAACAGTCCGCTCTCCAGCTTCCCTGGAGGGAAGAGAGTTGGTCCCCCCAGGGCTCTGCACAGGGATGGGTTAACCCACCTCTCCTCTGACCAGGCTGAGGAACAACTGGCTGCAGAAAGCAAAGGGAAACTGAATTTCCCCAACGGAAAGTGAAATCTTCAGAGGAGCAGGGGACAAGTCCCTGCCCTGGAGCTGGGGGGTATCTTATCTGGTGACACCCACTGCTCCGGCACACACACGGAACAAGCGAGTCGGCACACACACGGAACAAGCGAGTCGTTGTGGCCTCATCAGTTATCAGAGCAGAACCAAAACCTCTTCCCCCCCCCACCCCAACACTGTTACCAGAGACCTTCTGCACCACAGCACCCACAGAGCAAGGCCTGGCAGAAAGGGGGAAGTGCCAGTTCTCGCATTACCACCCACGTTTCCTGCCATGCACTGTGCTTTTTCTGGGAATTCTTCTATTCATCTTGCCAGATCTCACCACAGACAGCCCGCTGCTCCAGCACACAAATTCACAGGGAACGGGGCAGAATATTGCCAATAACCCACAGCTTAACTATTTCTTCGTAAGGGATCATTTAAATTACTTCAGAAAGTGAAGCCTGGGAATGCCCAGAGATGAACATACACAATCCATACAGAGATCTCTGAACATCTTTGGCCTTGGGAGAAGAATAGTCTTGCTTGTAAGTCCTGTAGGCATTCATGTTTCAGGGGTGGGAAAGAGAGCTATGTATAAATAAAAATATTCTTGAAGGGATAGCTTGAAGGGATTTTGAAGTGATTTTGCCATTCTTCTGCACCCAGATGCCCCCATTCCCCTGACTGCAGAGGATGTAGAAGTGTACTGATAAAATACCTGGACCTGTAAAATCACCACCTTCTCTCTGTTCACTGCTCAGGACACAGAGCGGGGCTTGGGGCACTAATTCAACGCCTGTGTCCTGGTTTTCAAAGCTTTCTGTGAACTTTGTCCAAGGAAACACAGGCTGTGGTGCCCATCCCCTCCCCCCCAAAAATGCTTCCCAAACACTTGTGAGGTGTTACTGCAGGAGGAAGCAACTAGGAAGAAACTGCAGCTTGTGCAGCATCATCTTCAGCTCCACTTGTGAAGGCAGGTGTGGATGGTGCAGGAGAGCCCCAGGGCAGGGAGAAGGGGGGGAGATCCCAAACAGGAACTTCCCAACACACCTTTTTGTTTATTTCCGGACCAAAAATCCTTAATTTAGCCACGAAGCTGAACACACACATTGCCCCATGACAAAAACCAAACCCAAAATTCAAACCTCACCCCATCTAATCCCAGCCTCAGCCCTCATTAGGACCAGCCTTAGACGGGCTTGGCCTTGGCTCTTGTCCAGGAGATGCTCTGCGTCCGTGGCCTGCAGGTTGTCAAGGAGGGAAGCAAATCACAATGCTGTAAAATGGGTCAGGAGACCTGCAAGCTTGGCAAATCTAGGACAGACTAATGCTGCAGAGTCACATGTTTGGAAATCAAAGCTCAGGCAAGAAAGGTATTAAGAGATAAGCAGTCATGCACTTTTTTTTTTTTTTTTTGGTTTTTCCTTTGCCCAACTAACGTGAGGGTTGGGAAATTATCAGAGGAGAGGGGTCACTCAGGAGGTTGGTGTTGAAACACCTGTCCGGTGGGTGCAGACAATTCACCTGGGGCCTGATCTCCAAAATCCTCACAGCAGGACCCTCCAAGGGGCTGGGGGGTCACCCACCCTCTCCAGTGACCCCCAGGCAGGTGTTACTGCTCTTCCCAATCCCACATTCCCTTGGGTTGCTCCAGCTAATGCTGCATGGCCAAGCCCTTGCCTTTTCTCCAGCCTTTGCACATCACTATTCCAGTGGATTAAAAAAAAAAAAAAAAGATATTACAATTTAAATGAGGTAACAAAAAAGCCTATGTAGATATCAAGAGAGACAGGCTATGCACAGCCACCCTGTCCACCCCCACAGTGCTAAGAATACTTAGAAGTCACATGCAAGTAGAATTCCAGATAAATTATCTACCTACTCCATCCAGAGCATCCATCCCACAAAGCAGGAGAATGGAAGAAAGCCCTCAGAACTGTGGATTGACAGATCCAACCCTGCTCTGCTTCACACCTCTGCTCTGAAATGGGGAAGCCCTAAATCCATGTCTTCTCACTCATCCTTGGATTTACATTTTTTGAAGGAGAAACTCAGCAAGTGGTTGTAATCAGCATCATTGATATATTGTTTTGGTCTGTGTTAAGTGTTGATGTGAGTGAAAACATCTTTGAGGATCATGCTCACAAAAGAGCTTTCCCCAAGCCATTGTTGTTTTGGCCAAAATTCTTCTTCCATGCCAATAACCAAAAATGGTAATAAAAGCATAAATATTTGGTATCCTTTGAGTTTGTTTTCATGTTTTGTGAACATAAACATAACAGCTGAATTGAACAGCAGCTGGGAAATATATGCAGGTGCCCTTTCCCTCTGCTGAGGAAGCCTGGAGGGCTCCCAACTGCAGATGCTTCACTGGAGCTTGTTGAGTGCCCAAAACTTCTGTGCCCCCCTCTCATGAGCCAGTTCTTCCCCTCTCACCCCCCACACCCCCCTGTACCAGCATGTGCAGCTGTGGCTGCCACCTCTGTGCCCCAAAGCTGCATCTTCTGCCTCTTCCTTGCCTCTCTCCACCTGCTCCTACTTCCTTCTCCTCTCCTTTCCTTCCTTATTTTCTATCCCTCCTCCAGCAAATGTTATTTCATGGCATTTTCCCTTCACGTCTCTCAGAGTTGTGTCTGTTCTCATCTCCCTTTGTGATCTCAGTTATCACCTCACCTCCTCCCCCCCCAACAATTTTTCATGACTTCTTCCCATCCAATTCTTTTTCTTTATATTTATTTATTTGTATTTGACCTATTTCCAGAGCCAGATGTATACGTTCACCCTTCATACAGGATGTTAGATCAGAGGTTCATTTTCCCTTCTGGCCATAAAGTCTGCAAATCAAATAATTTTACTGGAATGTAATTCTAATTATATTATAATCCTAATTCCAATTATTCTAATTTGGAAAAGGGATCTTTTGTTTTATTACATGCATCATTTGCTAAAGCACAAACAATAAATAATAATAAGACAAGTTTATGTGGTGTGCTGTCCTGCCTCACCCCCTGGCCCTTCCCCCAGGCCAAACTCTCATAAACTTCAAAAAGAATTAAACAAGATAATTTGGATCCTGGCCTAGTGCCAGCAATATTTTAAGTATTTCTGGTCCAGAGCAAGAAATGCCATGAACACAGACAGATCCCTTGTGGCTTCTGGTTGCCTCCAGCACCAGCGAGGAGGAGGAAGTCAAGCAGCACACACAGACACTAAAAACAGCAACAAAGTAAAAACCATGCAGAACTTTCTCAAAGCGAAGAAAGACTTGGAAATTATGAGCAGCAGGAAAAAAAAAAGGGGTTGGTTGTTGTTTGTTTTTTTTTTTTTTTAGAAAAAAGACCGGATGTTTTCCTGACCTGCAAGTACAAACTGTCAAAGCCTCATGAATTTTAAAAGTTAGGGCTGGAATACACAAAACCAGAGTTACTTCCACCCCCCACTCCCCCCCCGACCTCCTGCTTGGATGAAAGAAATACTAAGTGGTCCTGTCCAGATAAAACAATGCTTTCCATGCCCTCTGCACAGCCAGGAACATCTGTACAACAGTGACAGGCATGAATTAGGTCTCAGTGTTCTCTTACTTTCTGGTCAGATGGGAGAAAGAGGCAATTTTTGTGCCGCATTTTGGGCTGGGCGGGAGCTGGAAGCACAGAGGCAACTCCAGACATTAAAATTCATACAACACTGCTCAATATTTAGCACTATTTTATTCACACACAGCTATTTTGCATTCCCTATTGTCTTCCTCCCCTCGCACACGCTTCCCCAAGCAATCCCAGCCAGGTGCTGTCTAATAAATCCAAGGAAATCATCTCCAAGAAAAAGCTCTGTGGTGCTGTAAACAGGCACCTTGCCTGCCTTCACTCATCATTCCTGTCACAGCTCAGAACAGGAACGCTTCCTTCAAGATGGAACAAGTAAATCAGGTGCTTAAATACCTCCCCCCACCCCCTAAAAGCTCTGAGCACTTTCTGTGTGTGTGTACCTGCAGCACAGAGAGCCAGAACCCCTGCAGTGTTGGGGGGATAAAAAGCACCTCTGTGATTTATGTTCCTCACTCCCACTGGATGATCACCTGGGAAGTGATTCCTGTTTTCCCAAGGAGCTTTTTAGCTCCACGTTGACCTGGTTTCCCCCCCCCTCTCCAATAGGTTATCTGCTTTCCCCCCTGGCACTCAGCAAGGGGCAGGGATGAAATAATCAGGGATTTGACTTTCAGCAGTTCCCCCCCCCCCCCCGCGAAAGCACAGCTGGGAGGTGACCAAAGTCCCAAAGGCGCCTCAAAGCATAAAAAGGGACAGTTCTCTGAGTTCCCCCAACAGGTCTGAAAAGCCTCAAGATGAAGATGAATGATGGACTGCCCTGGGATTAAAACCACAGGCTACTCATTAGTGAAAAGTGCAGTCGTGTTTTTAATGAGCTAAATATGGGCCCATTCTTTGGCGTGTCAGGAAATGCCAGTTCTTGAAGCAGCCTGAAAGGTGCCTCAGCAGAAAAGGAAGCAACAGTGCAACACAATGGAGAGCGGCAACATCCTGATATTCCATCCCAGGGCTGCTTCGGGAACACTTCAGGCTGAGGAAAAAAAAATCTCTTAAACCTTCTCAGAAGGTTAAGTTCTTCCAGACTGACCCCCAGCAGAAATTAAGCAAAATTACTATCACCCCTCGGAGGCTCCAAACCAATTTTAACAGGGGTAACTGCCCCCAAGTCAGAAAATAAAACAGACCATGGAAGAACAGTTGGGTTTCAATAGAGAAGAGGGGGCTAAGCATCAGCACTTGCTGTGGTTAAGTGCAAATCAACCTGTACACACTCCAGGAATATTTACATAACTGATTTCCAAGACGTATCTATGTCAGAAAGTTCACACTAGGCTCAGTTTTTCACTCAAGCTGCATATCCCTGAAGAGATAAATAGGTTTTTAAGTACATTCACACTAAGATGGTGCTTTGACACTGTAGATCATGTTTGCCTTTAGTTAAAAACAAGAAACCATAAATAGCAGGTACAGACAAAAACAATTTTCAAGTGGCTTTGTTGTTTCTGTCATTCAAAAGGTCTGTTTTTCAACACAATAAAGCTTGAGATCCCCAGAATGCCACCACACTGAAATGGGGTGTCACTCAACTGGCTCCAAGGCCAGAGGCCCTTCAGCATCTCAGAGGGAATTGTTTCCAAGCCCTACAAGTGGGTTTGCAGGGACAAACAGTTGAAGCTTGAACCAACTTGACAGTGTGGATGAGTTCACCTTTAGAAATCAACATTTACCCAGAAAGTGCCTCCTAAAACTCACTGACAGACACTAAAAAACTCAAAACCTGTATTTAACCCAGTTTTGGGGGGAAAACAGGGCACCAGCTCCACCCAGGCTTCTGGGATAGGGGACTGAAAGTGTTTAGTGTTCAGCAGAAATACGTGTGAAAGGCAAAACTCAGCTGGAATTCTGGCTGAGACATAAAGCCCTTCAAATCTGTTAACAGCAACCACAGGGGGGTTCTGAGCATGGACTTCTAATCCCAGGAAGAAGTTGGTTCCTGGAAGACAACATGCCCATGTCTCCATGCTCAAGGACCCAGCCAGAGCAAGCTCAGAAGCAGGGGGTTTATAACCCCTCTGCAAGCTCTGCCTCTCTCCAGCCCGGCTTAACTTCAGGCCCTGCTAAGAAAAAAAAAGCCCAGGATGCGTTTTGCAGGCACATTCCCTGCACTTTACACCTTGACTCCAGCTAGAAATCACCTCTTCGCTTATAAAGACCTAACAAGTGGTCCTTGCCATGATGTACAACCCCCCCAGTGGTGACAGCCTTGTGCTTCCCAGGTCACCAAACCATCCCTGGAGCCCTTTCTACCTCACAAGCCCATCTCAATCCATCCAGCTCCACTCTCAGATTTCCAGGCTGCCAGCCCACAGGAAAAGCAGAACCCACAGCCCGGTAAAAGCAGCAGCACAGGCAACAGAGAAGCCTCACAGAGAAGGGCGGATGCATCCATAAGCTCGAGTTACTTTCTCCCTCGACACTCCCCCGAGATCCTTTTCCAAAAAAAAGGAAAAGAGGCTGCCAGAAGGAATTTCTCGGTCCCTGGCAGTGGAAAGCTGCCCCTAAAGCACCATCTAGTGTCACTCCCTCATCCAGCAGGCTCTGCCGGCATCCCTGCTCCCACCTCAGGATGCCACGGCAGGAACACAAGCTCCCTTATTCCCCCCCCGCCGCCCCCGAGCTTCACACCTACGGCACCGACATTCCACGATTTTCTCCCAACCTGACAGCAAAAGCAACGGTACAGCCTGTGGCCACCGGGTAACAATCCTCCCAGGGCTTAAATCCCATGCGTAAAACCCAGCACTCCCAGCATCTGGGAGGGTGGTCAAGGAGAAAGCAAAAAAAAAAAAGGTTGAGGGACAAAGTAAGAAGTTGCCAAGCGAAACCACTTACGCACAGTGAGGACGGCAGCATTTCCATCCTACCTTTGCTGTCGCCATATCAGACGTCTCCATGTTTTCTGCTTGGCCTATCAGTAAACAAAGAGCATTGGAGGAGGGAGAAGGGAGGGGAGAGAAAGGGAAAGTCAAAAGAGGATGAAGAAGAGAACAAGGCGAACAACTTGACAGTGGGGCGGGGAGAACAATAAGAGGGTCACTTCGGCGTGCGTTCCGAGCGTTCACTCCTGCCCCCACACAGAAGGGCATCTCAGGCAGATAGTCCCAATTTAGATACTTGTTTGGAGCCTGGCACAAGACCTGAGTCATTGCCGTCCCCCCCCCCCCCAACTCCTCCCCACTGCCACCACCCAAAGGTCTAAGCTGAGGAACACAGAGGACCCTCCTCCCGCTTCCCTTTTGAGTCTGAGCTCTTTAGGCTGAGCAGGGGAACAACCCATCTTCCCTCTGGCTCCACGGGAAGGGAGAGGGACACAACCACCCCACCCACCCCGAGTGGGTATTTTAGGAGTCAGGAGAAAGGGAGAAGGCAGGTGGGTGCTGGGCAGTGCACAGGTAAAGGAGGAGTGATAAGACACGAGGAGGACTGAAGTAGGGAAGGAAAAAGTGCCAGGGATCAGCCAGACAGGTGGAGAAGCAACGGTGCAGAACAGGCATACCAGAGATTATGGAAAGGGAGACTGGCACGTGCAGAGACAAATGCAAGGTGGAGGCTCCTCAGCTGCATCCTGCTGAGAACACTCACCTCAGAGCAACCCTCCCAAACGATTGGGCCTGAACTAGTAACTCTTTGGTGCACGCTCAGCTCAGGCTGCAAACACCAAATCCCCAGCTAAGGTGAGGCTGGTCCCGGCATCAAGAGGCATCCGTAGCTGTGGCAGCCCTGCCCGGATTGGCGGAGCAGGGTGACTTCATGCCGCCCCATTCATCACCCAGCTTCTCCCTCCCTGGTCCTCCCAGCTCCTCCTGGCCTACTTTAGCCCAGGAAAGCAGCCTGGAGCCTGAGAGCCAGCCAGGGAACGCTGCACGCAGCTCCCCGGAGCGCTCTGGCACCGCCAGCCAGCCAGACGTGAGCAATCCTGGCTGGGAGGGAGGCAGGGAAAACACTGCAGAGCTCAGGCAAATTAAGAGCCTCCGAGGGCTAGAAAACATCACTGCTTGAAAGTGCTTATTCATAGCCTGGTGCAGCACAGCAGGCACCAACTGGAGCACACAAAGACCAGGGGCACCGGCAGAGCCTTTACAGCGCAGTTTGCACACACTGAAGGGCAGCTCGTTCCCTGCAAGACCAGACCACTCCCATTCCCTCGAGCACAGCAATTCACGCACTCTCCTCCCAGGGGCTTTATTGTATTAAATATTTTACGGGGCTGGCATTAATCTGCGCTGGATGCAAATAAAACAGATGTCGCCCCCCATGCAGATGTGCGGTGCAAAGAGCCCGTAAACAGGCAACGATCCCCAGCGCTCAGACCACCTCTGAAAAGGGCCATCAGTGGAAAACACAGCGAAAACTCCTGCCAAGTCCTGTCTTGGCACACAGAAAATGTGTGTTTTGGTATGTTTCTGCTGCGAGGCATTCGTGCTTGCACGAATCAGAGCTGGCACACTGCACCTTTGTGCTCAGAATATACAAATGCTCTGAAAGGGAGGAGGTTTACATCAGATATGGGGGGAAAAAATTCTGCCCTGTGAGGGTGGGGAGGCCCTGGCACAGGTTGCCCAGAGAAGCTGTGGCTGCCCCATCCCTGGAAGTGTCCAAGGTTAGGTTGGAAGGTGGTGGAAGGTGTCCCTGCCCATGGCAGGGGATCAGAGCACAATGATCTTTAACATCTCCTCCAACCCAAACCATCCTGTGATTCTCTGAAACCTCCTGCCCACCAGGGACATAAAGCCCATTTGCTGAACACATATTTCAACCTCCATCCCCAAGCGCTGCTGTGGATGTAACGCAGCTTCGACACACCCCACCCAATGCCACAGTGGGGAAAAAGTTCTCCACAGCACCCAAGCTGGTTCCACTCACTGGGATAAGGACTGTCATCCCGGTTGCCCACTAGATGAATTCCAAATGCCTCCTATGCCATACTGTAGTCTGCAAAGTAACCATAAAACATCCAGTGCAGACGAAGAGAGGGACAAACAGCAAGTGGACAATCTGCTCCCCACTCCCTCTTTTACAGGGCCACTGGTTTCCCTCAGTGACTGCCTACTTGTGTGCATTTTGCTGCAAGTATTCACAGCAGCGCGGGGAGTTAAAAACACAACAGCTCCATGAAGGACTTGCTGGTTCTTTAGCTCAGGATTTGCTGCAAAGGCTTTGTAATAATTCAGAAAAAACCCTGAATTTCCACGTCAGCCCCTTCACAGCAGAGGCTCTCTGCAGTTCCAGCAGCTCAGGAACTTAAAAGCAAACAGGAAACATCTCCCGAGGAAGTCCACTGTTGGGAAGGGAACAGCCCACTGTGACAGCCTGAGCTTTGGGTAGGAATTTAAAGCTCTATAAATAGCCCCAGCAACGGTCCTGTTAGCCCGGGGGTTTGAGCTCATAATTGCCACCTTAAAAATCAGAAAACACTGGTTTTTATAAGCATTGCCTGCCAATGTCACTGCCCCTTCAAACAGCCACACTGCCACACTCACAGCCAGCTGGGCATCCTCTGTAGAGAGGTTTTACTGCTGCCCATCACTGCAGCTCTGGCTTCTCACTCACCTCCCCAAGATTCTGATAAATTCCCTTATTCAACGCCCACTCAGTGCAAACAAGGGGCTTAGAAGGCTCAGACAGATTAATTCTCCGGGGAAGGTGCACGACCTGCAGGCAGAGCGTGTGACATGGTCCCTGTGAGCCACCACTTCAGCCACAGTCTGAGTCTCCCCTAAGGTAAAAACAACAAAAAAAAAAAAAAGAAAAAAGGGAAAAGTCTGCAGGAGTTGGGGAAGCAATAAAAAAATAAATCAACCTCTGGCTCTGTGAGACATGCACACAAAACAAAACCTGTTAGTGACAGAACCAGTGCGAGGGAAAACTAGAAACAAATTAGGAAATGTTACAGGGGGGAAAGAAAGAGCTGCTACAAAGGACGCCAGAATGTAAGGAAGAAAGAGTTGAACTGATATGCACCTTGGTGTACAGATCCCCAGGAAAATGTGGCAGATGGATAAAATCCTGAATCCTTCCTGAAGCCAGCAGAGTTCTGCAGCGTTACAGCCCCTGCTGCCAGAGAGAAGCACATGGAATCTGTGAGCTAGGGCACACCTCCATTTCCCTGGGAAACAATCTCAGAGGGGACTCCCTCTTTGCTGCAGCAGCTGGGAAGTCACATGAGGCTTCGTTTCCAGAAAAAAAAATATGGATTTCACTTCTCTGGGCATCATGGGAGCTGTAGTCGCTGCCCAGGGCAGCAAAGCCACTTCTTCGAGCTGTGTGGCTGCAGTGTCTGTCAGCTCGGGGTTGGGGAAGGGAGAACGGCACCTCAGCACAAAGGCTGTACCTTTGGAAGAGGAGACTGGAGAATCAAAAGGAGAAAAATCATACAGAGACTTGGGAACAGGAAGAATGTCCTATTGTGTCAGGAGAACGAGGGTCAGCATCGGGAGGGTGGAGAAACTGGGATGATCCAGACTCTTGCTGCTGCTTTCTCGAGCAATATTATAATCAAAGAGCCCTTTTGGCTCTTTTCCCCCCCTCATTTTCTTGCCTGTTTGAACTCTTAACCTTCCATTTGCTTGAGGATGGTGCAGTAACCTCTCCCACCCCAGCACGGACTCCTGCACTCTGGTCTCTCAAAAATCAGAGTACTTTTAAATGCCTAAACCCAAGACTCTTTGTAACTTAAATCTTTCCAGTGCATCAACCTAAATCTTCACATGGAGCCCAACAAACTTCAGGCTTTGGGCTGGCACTGCCCAAGGGATAATTCACAGACACACATGGAGAAGCCAAGCCTTCTGTACTCATCTGGACCTCATGTCCCCTCCTCAACAAAACAATCTAATGTTTCAGATAAAGGGTGAAACCCTTGCAGAGAGAACCCACACAAAAATATTTGGCTTTAAGTATAAAAAACACCACCAGAGCAATGAGTGCAGATTCACCAGAGGAAGAGAAAAGTCCTGCATCCTTCATCTCTGAAACCTGAGACAGAAGAAAGGAGATCAAGCAGGAGCTTGAGACCCAGGGGCTAAACACAAGCTTCCAGTTTGAATAAAGGCATTTCAGATCAGCAGTGAAAGCCTCCCACAGCCCAAGTCACTCACTACCTCTGGCATGTTTGAGGGCTCTTCCAGTGGCAGTGGCATCAACAACAGGGCAGGACAAAGGCTGGCAGGCTGCAAACAGGAACACAGTGCAGAGGATGCCTCTTTTCCTACACTGTCACATCCCACAAATTCCTTGGGGAACTCAGAATCAAGACCCCTGGTTTCTGAGGGCACTGATGGGTGGCAGGAGCTGCACTGAGGAACAGCCTCCTCAAGCTCATGTAAAGGGGTCTGAGCACTCACGTCTGAGCCTGAAGCAAAGATCCTTCTCCAGAGCAAAGAAATAATGAAATCTTACAGCATCAGAAGCTTTGTCAGACCCTTGTCCCTCCAACAGGCCTGTGTTCACATGGCCTGCCATTTAAACAAGAGGAAGGGGTTCAGGAGAGTGAGCACAGCATTGCCAAAGATCTGGGACGGGGCACAGGGGCAGGGAAGGGAGAGCACGCAGCAGAGAAGGCTTAAGGAAAAAAATATTAGGCCAAACTTGTAGGAAAACAGGGGGGAAAAAAGCAAAGGGGCTCAAGGACAGACCTTGAGCTGGTACCATCGCAATGGCTGACCTTGGTGCAGTGGGGAGACACATGCTGCCATCTCATCACCAAAACACACAGCAAACACGCTGCGGGGGCCCAAAAGAAATGGATGGGAGGAGAAACAAGGAAAGGGGGAGAAGGCAAAGAAGAAAGGCGGAGGTCAGCGAGCACTCACACGGTTACAGTCATCTGCAGAAAGGGGGGGATCTGTCCAAGTGCCAGCAGGGCCCCCCAGCAACGTGGGGCAGCGTCACTTCAGCAGCCAGGGAGCACAGACACTGTTGGATTCAAGGAGGAGAAAATCCCAGCTGGGTTACACACGCACAGCAGCACTGGGAGAGAAGCAGCACAGAGCCGTGACCTCGGAATCCACCCTGGGAGCAGGGAATGCCGCCATGGAGCTGGGCTAGGGCGGATTTTACTGGGATGGGAGTCGCTGCAGCCTGGCCCCAGAGGGAAGGAGCAGTGACTGGGCTGATGAGAAGGCAGAGCTATGGAGAGATCTCCAAAGAGCCTGATCTGGGCTCTCTGCTCTCAGATTTCTTCCATCGCAGGCAATTCAATTTTAAAGGAACAGCTGCCTCCAAGCCTCTGCCAGATACTGCTGCTATAGGATGAGGTGCAGAAACCTGAGAGAATTAGGAATTCTCTACTGGAACAAAGAATTTGAGGTTAATAATTACCAGAATGGAATTCTCAAGGCCAGTTAACCAACCACCATTTCTTTTGAGCTGGACTGTCCATCACCAGGTGGAGGTAACACAGCTTTTCCCAAGTCTCCTGAAGCAGAGGGGGAAAGCCTTGGTGTTTAGCTGAGAAGGAAGCCAGGGGCTGGCTTGCAGAAGTGAAGTCTATGAAAAGATGTTCCAAGCTCGTTTTGAACGCTTGGTATTTCCCCATTTTGGCAGCTGACTGTGAAGTGCAAAGATGCACCTGTTTTCCAAGGTAACCACTGCAAATACTCGAATATGCCAGAAATACAAAGCATGGAAAGCATGGAATGGGCCATGAGGAAGGGGATACATCTCGTAAAAGTAGGAGGACGTTTCACCAAGGAAATTCAGAACAGCTTGAATTCCCAGTTCAAACCACTGCCCTTGGATTCCAAGGGAATTTTTTCTGTCCCTACAAAGAATTAAGCAGAAATACCCTGCCCTGAGCAGCTGCATTCCAGAAACAGCTGATGGGTGTAAACAAAGGCCTGCAAAGGTCTCTGTAAGGGCACAAGCACACGCATTCAAGCTGAAGAAAAGCTATTCCCAGGTTCCCCTTCCACCACTCACATAACCTGCAGAGTCCCAGGGGAAGCTGAGGCAGCATCATTGTGGCTCAGCAGCACTTTCTGCCCCAGCTGCACTCCAAAGCTCAGGCAGAAGGATCAGCCTCCCTCTGTGCATCCAGAATCCCTTAAGAAGCCATCAGCTTGGAAAGAAAGCCTGTGAACAGCAACTCCAGCTCCAAATTAGACATAACAATGTGGTCCCAGATTCTTAAAAAAATCGAGGTGGGAGAACAACAACAACAACAACAGCTGTACAAAATAAGCCTTCTGGTTTCTGCCCTTCAACGAATGCCAGCCCTGTCTGCCAATTTATCGGCTCAACAAGTGGGGTTTAGCTTCCTTATCCCTGCACTATTTCTCCCCACCTAATTAACCACTTGATTATTTACCTTCATATGCCCACTGCATATTAAAAAAGTCACTGTAAATTAGGAGGTGTTGCTCCACCTCATTCCCAGGGTTTTTAGGTGAAGCTTGAAAGCTTTGAGCTCTTATTAACAATTGACATTAAAGCTTTAGCAACCCCAGTGGCTCCTACATTGAGAGTCCTTTGGAACTACAAATCCCTGTAATAAAGGTGGCAAAAGAGATGCCATTTATTCCTTACAGGCACCACAATCAGCAGCTCCATCTGCTCATTTGAATAGTCACCAGGAGCATAAACTGAGGCACTCTGGTCCCCCCTTCAGCTGGGATGTCTGTTTGGCATCACATCTTAGTCTTTGATTGATAAGTGGGTAACACAGGCTCCATTTCCACCTCCCAGGCACTATTCTGAAATTGTAAACACCCCTTTCAAACTGCATTTTGGCTCCAAAGGCCACAGAGACACTAAAGGACACAGATATCTTAAAACTATTTGTCTTCCCCATCAGCTGAGTGTTGGTCAGATTTATAGTTCGAGTTCTTTGCACTTAAGATCACGTTTTGCTTCCACTTAAATGCCACATCAGGTCCCAGAATGTCACCCAGGAATTACTATATGAAAGTAATTAACTAAATATTTCAGTAGCAAACGAGATTTGCACCTCCTGACAAGGAAAAGAGATTAGAAAGAGGGGTCCCAAAGAGCTGTGCACCATTTGAACACCACTTTTGTTTCACTGCATGGATCAGTCACAGCACACAGGATGGGAGCAGGGAACAACGTGCTGCCAGAGCTTTTCTTTGCAGTGGGAGCACCAGGCACATTCATGACGTGACTCACAAGCACATCTTGCTTGCTGATGAACACCCCAGTTAAAATGTTCCCTCAGCACGAGGACAGGTGGGTTTGTCTGACAAGGAGACAAAGAGGTGTTGCCTACACGTTTCTCTTTTTGAGGACACCCTGATTACCACACCATAGTTCTGATGAGTGGTATCAAGAGAGGAATTACCAGTACAGCTCAAATTCCCAAAGCCTTCAACTTTGGGCACGTGCAATAAGAACTGAAGGACAGTTATAGCCTCTGTATGTGTCCCAGGGCACATCCCAACTTAAAAAGGCATCCCCATCAAATGAAATGTTTTCTACACCTTGGGAAACTCTGAGCTACAAGTTTAAAGCAAAGTCTGAAATGCAAGTTCTGTAACAGGCACTCCCTGCAGGAATCTGGCCACACTCTTAACAGAATTGAGCAAAACCCTCCCTTCTCTGCACCTCTGAACCCCCCAGCTCTGGCTGTGATAGCAGTTAAGTTCTCTGACACTCTCTGATGGCTGATTTCATAGCAGAACTGAAGTTTTAGCGCTGCAACAGAAGCCCACAATGGCCTTGTCTTTCTTTCCTGATCTTGCCCTTGCTTTGGCCAACAGTTGGACCATTTTCAGGCAGTCTCAAGAGGGCCTAAGCCAGGCTTAGTGCCAACACATCCCCTCTCAGAATGCCCCCCTTCTCCCCATTGGGTACCGGACGGAAGGAGGTGCAAGCAGAACAAATCCAGATTAGTCTCCTGAACAGCCAAGCCTCGCTCCCAAGGGCCAGTTGGCACCTCACAGCAACGCCTGCTCGGAGAAAGGAAACTCCTGGGTGGGACATGTGAGCAGGAAAGCAGAGCTGAAGTGTGAAACCTTCTGCACCCACAGCAGGGTGGTTACGCCAGGGGAATATCTTTGGGGAGCTCACACCAAACTGCGGGTCCCAGAAGGCATCCCAGCCCCTCTCTGCCACAATGTCCTGAGAGTTCCAGCTCTGCCAGCGGTTCCAGAGCTGGGGTAACCACGACTTCAGGCCTGCAGTCCACAGCTGAAAACTTGCTGGGAGCAGGGAGGGTGAGGAGCCTGCCCAGAGCGTCTCAGAGGAGGAGAAAGAGGGACACGAAAATGCCTCTTTGCCTCGTCCTCGTGTTCCTGAGCACCACGAGCAGATGGGGACTGTCAGGCCTCCTCTGCACCCACCAGGGATCTGCAAAGAACATCAGAGTTTGTCTCATCCCAACCAACACCAGCCCAGCAGAGACAAACTCCCATAGAAAAAACCATGTTGGCAGCTGAGGAAGAGAGTGTTTCCACTCAGTCGCCCTGACAGTGCCCAATCCAGGCGGGACAGAGCTGACCTTAAGCTGTTCTTGTCAACCAGGAGGTGAGAGGGGGAAAAAAGAAAAAAGGACACAAGCTCTGAATCTAAATATTAACCATCCTTCCTACGTGACAAAAAGAGTTGTACCATTCTGACCTGACTTGCAGTTTGGAGCCAGATCCAAATCCAAACTCACCCTGAAGTTCTGGCAGGAGCATCAGGGTTCTGCTCAGCAGCCTCCAAGCTTTCTCCAGAACAAGGACCTGAGCGTCACTTTTAAAAAAATTCCCTAAAAGTGATACATCAGGCATCCATCTGTGAGGGGGGAAGCTCCTGAGGGGTTTGAGTGGTATCTGGACCCTTTTCCCCCCCAAAGGATCTTTGCTGTGCCTCCCCCTTGCTGGCAAATGGGCACAGGATGTTGGCACCAACTTCTCTGTGCCAAGGGGAAAGGGACGCAGGCAGGAGATGCAGCTTAAACAAGCCCTAAGGACATAAATAATATGGAATTTATCCTGACATTTCCAAACTTCAACCCCTTTTCTGAGCTTCACACAACTTGCTGGGAATCCAAGCAGCCAACAGAATTTCTACAACCTGTCTCTGTCTTAAGCTCTTCCCTCATCTTTCTCTTGTGAATTTTGATCCATTATTTTGAGTAATCTAATAAAGGTCTCTCCACGGAAAAACAAGCCCTGCAGTCCTGGAAGCAGCAGAATAAGGTACTGAACTAATAAGGAACTAATTAAGCTGCAGCCAAGATTTAGGACATATCAAACACAGGTATCATAAAACTAATTGCACTTCCCTATTTCCTCCATTGAGATATGATCTCTAATGTAAATAATTTTGATTTATAGCTGTGTAAATGTGAATCATTTTGATGTACATTTATTTTTTCATGGAAATCACTTTTACATGAGCTCTTGTAAACTGCCACTCACTTCTCTCCCAGATTTCCCCACAGCCTGTTGCTTTCCAGTCTTGTAGTTTGTTTCTTCC
Organism: Pseudotriccus pelzelni; assembly: GCA_035584735.1. NCBI lineage: Eukaryota > Metazoa > Chordata > Aves > Passeriformes > Tyrannidae > Pseudotriccus > Pseudotriccus pelzelni. The sequence continues at coordinate 3,706,165 of JAWMRA010000063.1, forward strand.
TTAGACTGAGCATGAGTTTAAGGACTGATTTTTTCTCTGGTTCAACAGCCTAACTTTTAATTAATTTAACTTAAACCTGATGGGTGCCTCAGCACCACAACAAAGAACAAGTCCTTGCAGGAGCAGGGTCACAAACTTGGAGTTAATCTGGGTGAAAACTCCAGGTAATTCATGCCTAACCTTGTCTCCTTTCAGTGATTACTGGCTCTGCTGTGTGCACACATCTCACCCAAATCTGTGGCTGTCTCCAGCCCAACCCTACCCACCCTTGGAATTACTTTAAATCGAGTGTAATTATTTGGGCACTCAGTACCTCAGCTCTGCTTATCTTGGTATTCCCACAGCTGTGATTTTTCAGCACTTGAGCAACTCAGGCTCAAATCCACCACCTCTATTTTCCTGTGAGGTAAAAAAGGAATTCTCCTTATTTCAAAAATAGCAGTACGAAGTGACTCACCCAAACTCCCCCCAGGCAATCAGAAGGCAAGGAACTGAGCCCTAAGCTCATACAAAACATAACTCTTTGTAGCCTGTCCCACTAACTTCTTCCTCCTGAGCCTCCAAAAACACCCCCAAGGCACACAATTATCCCCCAAAACAGAGTAAAACCTGTGCAGGATCCCTCTCAGCATAAACCAGCCACGACAGAGGCAGCATTAACTTACACGGCTTTGCAGAGGGAAAGCTTTTTCCTCAGGGAAGACACACAGGGATGGCAGACCTGCCTCACTGCTGTGCCACAGGACACCTTCTCAGGGCAGGAGTTCTGGACCATGGCAGCACCTCCTGACACAGGAGACAACAGCAGCGCTCACCCCTCAAAGCACAGCATTGCTGGAGGCCACTGAATGCGTCTGGAGCAGCACAGGGTGTTCAGTCCTCTCTGAAAACACCTGAGGGTTGGACTGTGGTCCTTGGAAATCCATCCCAGAGCTCACACCACCAGCAGCACCCCCGGTAACATCTTCAGTTGAGATCTCGGCTGTGCCTGCCCCAGATTTCAGCCGCCCTCAGCTGCGTGTTCTTCATTTATTTTTTTTAAACCTCAGAATCAACTTAGCAACTCAGCATCCCTTCCCTTTTGGCTGGGGTGGCTTCTTTCAGCACTTTCCCAGCTGCACTGAGGCTGGTGCAGCTTGTTCCCTGCTCCAAGTGCAGCACAGGCTCCTTCTGCCTGGGATTCCAGGGGCAGGATGCCAAGACAAGGTGCACCTTCCAGCACGTAACATGTGGATTTGTGCCCTCCCCTCTGCTCAGCTTTTGTCACAGCTCCCAGGGGCTGCTGAAACTCTGGGTGCTTGAAGCTTTGTTTGGTGGGGTTTTTTAACTGATCAAGTGAACAGAACTGTCTTATAGGGCTTTGTAACAGAAGCTCAGAGCTCCAAACCTGTGCCTGGAAGACCTTTTGGTCAAAAATACCACCACAGGAGCAGCAAGACAGACCCTCCTCCTCCAATTTTTAAGAGTCTGACAGATTCAAGATGCCTCAGAAACAACCTCCAACTGTGTTAATAGAAATAGTAGATGGCAAACTCTCAAATGTTCTGTCAGCCTTCTCACTGGTTCTTGTCCAGCTTCACACCTCGCAGTGTGTTTGAAGGTTTGAATTTATTTTTTATCACTCCAAATGATACCCAGAAATCCCTGAGTATTAATAAAGCCTAATCCTGATCCATAGGAAATTCCAGCTCAAATGTTGTAACAGCACATCACACAGAGCAAGGCCAGGGATGCCCTAAGCACCCACTCCTTTTCCTGGTTACAAACACCTTTACCTGTTAATTAGTCCAAGCTCCAGGGAGGTGGATAATTGGAGTGGAACATACGGAGGAAGAGGTGAGCTACAACAAAGTGCTAATTCTGAGCCCAACTCTCCTGGGACATTAATTGGCTCCTCAGGGTCAGGATGTTCTCTCCATTCTCTGAGTGAATTCCTCAGAAGGCTGCTCGGTTCTTACTCAATCCGCTGCCCTTTGACATCTTACTGGGGGTTCTGAATTCAAGAAGAACCTGCCCTGCTCCACAGTCAGAAACTCAGAACTTTGGCCTCAGAGAGCTGGTGTGGGCTGAGCTACAGAAACAACAATTCAGAGGGACCCTTCCCGGATAAAAGCACTCGGAGCAGAAGGTGCCGCATCCAGACTCCTCCAGCAATCAGCACAAAGGAAGCAGTTCCCAAATCTCAACATTTGCCCTCCTGTGGGCTCACTGTAACCCCCCAGTCACAAGCTCAGCTGAGTAAAACCCAGCTTAACCATTTATAAAACAATGGGAAACCCAGAAACCGAAGTCCAGCTGCAATACTGGACCAAGGGATGTCAGCAGGGAAACAGGCCCTGCAGGAGCCGGACCAGCACAGAAAGGCAGGAGTAACTCAGGACTCTCAGCTCATGCCCAGAAGAAGAAAAAAAAAAAAAAAAAACCCACAAAAAACCAAACAAGCAGATTCAGGCTCAAAAGTTGAACTACAAGAGACAGCAAAAAACCTCTTAATCACGTGGCTCCGAGCAAAGCAACGATGATAAATCACACACAGAAACGAGCATTCATTTTCCAACAGTTTTTGTGCCAGTGCTGCAGTTTGAAGCAGTCGTTAAAGTACAAAAAGATGAAGCACAAGAAACTTTAGTTCCTCCTGGAACTTCACAGCAGCTCTGGATACCTCAGGACTGTCACGGCACACCAGAAGCGAAACACAACAGCCAAGCTCAACGGTGTCTTGGTCAGGGCAAGAACCACATCCCAGTTTTGGCTTGCGCATTTTTAAGGGCCAGAGCTGCCAATCACCAATACACAGCAAGTTTGCTTTCCCCCTTCCTGCCAGAGGTGACCCACAGGTTTACTTTGGGAAAACTTAGAAGCTTTTAACTCTGTGACTCAGTTTCCCCACAGCTCTTTCAGGCAGGGTCTGATAAACCACGTCCCTGCCAGCAACTAGACTGGGCTTAAAGTCCACAGGCCTAAATAAAAGCATTTTCAAAGTGGTCCAAGCTGACTGCAAGCCACAATTTCAGCAGTTATAGGTGCAGGCTACTTGAGTTGGATGCATTGCCCAACTCAAAGCTCTACTTTCAGGCTGACCGAAAACGCATCTTTTTAAACGTTGAAACGAACATAAATCACATTCCTTGTTAAGCAAGTCTTAACATACAAGGAAAATAAGTCAGAAGCTTGACCAGCTCAGCATATGGAATTTCAGTGAGGGTTTCCAGGCGTTGCCCCAGCTCAGCAGGACTGACTTACCTGTCCTCACGCAGGAAAGGGCTCAGGAACCGGGCCGAGTCGTCATCGTGGCTGCTCTGCTGGCTGCTCTGCTGGCTGCTGCAACAGGGACAGGGAGGCACAGCAGTTAGACAGGTCTAAGCTCCTAGGAAACACTCGGGTTTAAAACCCAGATCAAGCAAAAAACACAAGGTTCATGCTCCGTTTTTGGGGGTGCCAAGAGAAAACAAGAGAAGACGCCGCGTTACATCCGATTTACAAAACCGGCCGCGGGTGTTGGGAGCATCCATCCCACTTGGTGTCACTTTCCCGAGAACCTCCTGACACACAGAAGTGATCCTGCACGCTGCTTAGACAGCATTTCCTCGTGCCACCCCACAACACTTCCTGAACATTCCAACACCCAACTGCTGCATGTTTATTTACCCTCAGTTCCAGGCAGCAGCACAAAAAAAAAAAAAAAAAAAAAAAACTATTGAAAACCAACTCTAAGTTGGCCAGCGCTGAATTTCTGGTGAGACTTGCATGCCGAGCCCACAAGATGTCACTGTCCCCCCTTAAATGGGTGGTTTGTGGGAGATTTTTATTTATTTCCAGCACATTTATTCCATGGATTTGCCCTCACTCCCCTCTAGCAGCCTCCAGTTGCTCCAGGGACTCAACAGGGTTCCTGCTTCTCGTTGCTGTGGCTTCATTTCTCTGCAGGAGCTTTCCTTCTGAGCAGCAAGTAGAGCTGATTCTGCCTCCAGGAGAGACTAAAAGTGTTCCTGGGCTGGGTTTAATCTGCTTTCCCTACCGGTGGCTCTGGAGTCATGGCAACACCATCAGCACAAACTGCACGGTCCCGCCTTGGGACACTTGTCTGGGCACACAGAGCGTGAGCAAACCCGGTGGTTTCACTGCTAAATAAAACTAGTTCAGGTACAACCACACAACCTTGCAATCACAGCTTCTACTGCCCTTGCACACCCCATTGCCCAGAGGCACAGAAATACAGACGGGGTATCCAAAAAAATACCCAAATTAAATTTTCATTCTGAAGAGCAGCAATTCTTACTACTAACCAAAGCACTGCAGTGACACACTTCCATGAATTCCATTTGTTAATTTTTCATTCAATAAAACAAAAAGGAAAAAAAAGAGAGAAGGGGGAGGGGAGTGGCTTTGTGTGTCCCCCCCCCCAACCAAGATCAGAGTTTTGGTCAAAGAGATTTGTGGTTTCCTGTGAAGAGAAATTAACCAGTGATTCTTATGATCATTTAATCCTTTCATCAACCACCTTGATCGTGACCAGCTGCTTCTTCAAGATCTCCAAGGGGCTGATTTTACTGAACATGCTCTTCCTTTAAAACACAATAAATGGGTCCTGGGGACCTATTTAGCATTTGAGAAACATCACACACTGCTCACTATTTCTGCTGCATGAGACACTGTGCCTTACTGTCACGAAAGGAGAGATGGCTGAACCTTTCAGAAAAAAAAAATCTAATTATTCACCATCTTCAAACTTACACAGAAATCAGCTTTTGAGGTTGGACAAAAACCCCACAGAACTCCTGCAATATTCACGATTTTCAGCTACAGATTTAAGGCATAGAAGTGCAGTGTGAGCACACAGAGCACACTCAGCTTGTTTCCCCACTGCCCAGGGTGTAGTTTTGCCATCAGAACCCGGACGGGGAAACATTTCAGCAGAGGGGACAGATTGAATTTTCCCACACCCACAGGTTTAGTCATTCTTGAGTGTCTTGCTGCAGAAAGGATAAGCAGGGAATAAGAATTCTATACTGGCTTCAAGCTACAAATCAGCAGCTGGGTAAGAACAAAATATTCCCAAAAGCAAAGGAACGTTTTCCTTGTGCTTCAGAGCTTAATTATGGCCCAGTGAACTAGTTTGGAAGGAGCACAGAGGGAACCACACTGACACTCATAATCTAAATTATCACCCTTTTCATACAAGAAACCATTGCGGAGACTTTTTCTATAGTTCCTTATTTCTTCATAGAAAAACCCTCCCACCAAACTTTTCAGCTCAGACCCAGCAAATACAAGAAAACTTACCAAAGGAGAATTCCCAACCTCCCACCAGTGCTGGAAACACCCCGTGAAAAGTTCCCTTTTGGGGCAGCTCTAAAAATGAACCTTCAACCTTTTCACGCTCGTCCAACCCATTGAAGTTCCCAGGCAGAAAGTCCTTCCAATGAGGGCTTAAAATTTAACAGAATCCAGACACTGCAGCACCTGAGCTCAGGACTGTGAGCAGTGAAACGAGGAGAGAAATTACTTTTTACCCACTGTTCACTCCAAGAGTGTTTTGCACGAAGCTTGGCAAAAACCTGTGAGCTTTTCACACAAATAAAGTGATTTTAACATTCTGATGATTAGATAGTGAAGCTGTTAAATTTTCTAAAGCGTTCAGAGAGGTTGAAATGCAGAGTTTTACTGTTTTATTAGATTTTTCAGTCCATTTTAAGGTGACTTGCTATTAAAAACTGTTCCTATGAGGTGGTATAAAGGCAAGTTATTCAGACTTCGTACCTATTTTTACTTTAGAAACTCAAGAAAAATCTTAAATACAGATTAACCAGGTCTTTTAACAATTAAAGTCTTGGAAGAGTCTCCCATCCCTCCTCCACCTCACTGCTCCCAAGCAATTTACCCAGGTAACCCAAGCACAAAAAAAACCCCATTTTTCTGACTAAAACCAGTGTTCTGATCACACACACCTGGTTTCAATCTGGAATTATGAACCTGCTTTTGTGCCTTAAATGTTTAAATATTTCATATTTCTCTCGCACTTGCTCTTGGGAAGTTATGAGCTATAAACTAGGTTTTGTACCATTATCTTTCTGCCCTTTCTTTTTTTTTCAGTAAGTCTCATTTTATTCCGATATTTCAGATAAGGGAGAGCCAAAAGCTCTTACTTTATGCAAGAACAAGCTTTTTAAAACTAAGCAGGTCTCCCAGTAGAAGATATTTGTCAGGATTTCTCCAAGTTCAGACACTCAGGTCGAGGTTTGCACACTTAGAGCCTTCTGGGACTTCTCTACCCTCGAGGTGTGGGTGATAAATCCACTGTACTTTTATATCTGCAGGTGTTTGGGGCACAATTTTAGCCAGAGAGAAGTTTTTTTAAATGGATGAATGGGACAAGGGGGGGTAAAAAAAAAAGGCTGTAACCTGGAAGAGAGAATCAGTTAATGAGCTTGGAGGATAATTCATAAAAATCAGAAGGCTGTTGTTATCCACAGCTATTAGTGAGAATTTCAGGTCAGAAGCCAGAGGAGTATTTTGTATTCACTTTGCTTAATTAACCCCAGTAATCATAAGGCTTTGAGTTCAGTATTATCTGTTTTAAAAGAGGGAATAATAGACACTTGGCAATCAGGTTTACACATTCCTTAACTGCTTTTCAACAACTGTGGCAACAGCATTTTGAATTAAGAACTACCATTTATGAAATGTCACAAGACATAAATATTTTCACCAGCACATTTGGGAACAAAGATATGCAGGTTATAATCAACAGAACAGGCACATCAAGGCTTCTGTTCAAATTTACAAAGCTTTTCTGCTGTTTGAACAACTGGAGAGGTCTTCTCACTCTCACAGCTGCAGCCACAAAAGACTTGGCTCTACCTGCCTTAAAATCTATCACAAAATAATTGGGATGCCTGAAGAAGCATCACCAGAAAGAGAATAAGAGCACCAATATCTGGTGTGAGTGATGGTCACTGCCAAACTGGCAAAGAAGTTACCACCATGCCTTTTAAAGGGTATTTTTACACTGTTAGAATCCACATTAATTAAGAGAGGTCTAACAGATTTGCAATGCAAATGGACTATTTTCAACAGTGAATTCCATGATGGGAGAACAGTCTTCATCTGAAAACTCCTCTGATAAGTGTGTTCTTGCCCAGCTTTCCTTGACAACACAAACAGGATAATAAAACCAGGCTGAACTCCGAGCCTCCGGTGTGTCAGAAGCCAAGGTCCCCCTGAAGGTTTCCCCACACAGGAGCTTGTCAAAGCCAATTTTACCCTTTAATTCCACCCTCCTGCTCTGGCTCCTGTTCCCAGGATTCAGCCCCACACACACGCACACCCCTCACATTTCTCATGAAACAGCAGAAACGGAGCTCCCAAGTCCCAGCTGCCTTAACAGCACCTCGGAAAATTAAATTCCTGTCATCAGGAGCGCCGTGTTTCTATGGTTGCAGGGATGCAGCAATGACTGTGCCGGTACAGACCTCAAGGAACTGCCAGGTGGAGGAGGGAAAGCGGGATAAGGGGCATGGATGGACAACCACCAGCCCGAGCTCCAAGGGATAACATTCCCCCCCACATCAAGGAGGGGCCCTAAAAGCTTCAGTGTGCAAGTTAAAAGCCGAAGCACCTTAAGATGCAGTTTTCCCACAGTTCCCACGCTGGGGGTAACGGGAGGAAAGTTGCGAGGGCAACACATCCTTCCTGAGGGGGCAGCGAGGGAACAGCAGGCTTTACCCTAAACACGAAGGAAGATTCATGCTCAGGCTAACTGCTGAACTGATCCCAAGCCCCGTGGGAGGGCAGGGACAGCAGCATTTCCAAGGATCACAGCGCCCCTCCTGCCTTCCCAGCCCTGCTCCGTCTAAGGATGGAGCCTGGAGAAAAAACCCTTCCAAAGGAGGAGAACCACAGAATGGTTTGGGTTGGAAGGGACCTCGCAGATGGGGAGGGTATAAATCAATATTTGTAGCCTAAACCCATTAGCAATGATCAGAAAAAGATAAGGGACAGTTATATCTATGCTACAGACCATCTTAATTAGCACTAATTGCGTCTTTTGCAGTGGAGTTGGGGAGTCAAGAGTGCGAATCTGTAGTCGAGTCATCCCCTGGCTGGAAAGGGTTACAAAGGGGCAGGATGGGCAAGTTTTCTCCTCTCACAAAGGGAAACATCAACGCCAACCCTTCCCGAGCCGTGAAGACAAACCCTTTAGTCAACATCCTGTTCAACAACAGAGTCGTGGGTTTCAAACCAATCCGGTGGTGATGAACACAGTGATTAATTGTTGAACACCATTCACAGGCACAGCTGTGCAGGACATGGAATTCAGGCGGCCCATCGGTAAATATTTGCTGACTAGATAAGATCAACAGCGTTTAAGTTCCAGGCTGTTTGTAAATCAGTCAGTTTTGATACTCTTGGGTGACTGGTCATCCCTAAACCACACAAATACTGGAAGGCAAATATTTTAAAAGAAAACCGCAAACTACTGCACGAGGGCAATAAGATCCAGCCAAAAAAAACCACCAGAGCTGGTGGAATTCGCAGTCACTTGGCACAGATTATCACAAACAAATGGCAAGAAAAAAAAAATCTGCAGTCGCAGCAAACAGCACATCAGCTCTCCTGGGAGGAGACGGGTGCAGCACGTGAAAAAAAAATAAATCCACTTTATTGGGAGCACGAGCTGCATTTGAACTGGCAGGTTCAAAAAGAAAAAAAAGAGATTACATTAATGGCTGAGCTGCTGCTGAGCTCTCTTCATGTCAGATTAGGAGAGATACCACACGGAGGGAAGTTTGCGCTTATGCACTTCCCAAAGCTACCAAAAGCAAAGATCAGCTGCTTCCCTCGGAGATCAACAACTGGTGTTTGTCTTGCCAAAAACCTCAATTAACCAGCCCCAGCTACAAGCAGAACATGGGAGGGGGGGCAAAATGCATTTGCCTCTTCCATTATGAGATCCCTGTGGAGCATCAGTTCCTCACACAAACGAGATTTTCACAAGAATTTCAGCAACACTTGAAAAGCAAAACGGCCCCACCAATCCCACCAGAAACCTCCCCCCTTCCACTTCCTGCAGAGCTGATAACAGAGAAGCCCCAAGTTCCCCCGTCTGCCCCACAGCTGAAACATGGAAGTTGATGAAAGCCTGAGAAACTGAGAACTACAACGTTTAGTTACTCAATTTGCAGCTTCTCGGAATTTTTCCTCTAGAAAACACAGTATTTTTTTTAATGTGCAAGAAAGAAAGAGGTGAATGAAGCAGTAATTGATTCCCAGAAACACTGTGGATTTCGATTTTGTTAAGGAAAACAAAAGCATTATGAACTAGCTGAAATTAAATATTCATTTGCCTTTATAAGGCAATTCAAAATATCTAAACCACCTACTTGTAACTAATATTTTTAGCTCATTTTCCAACAAACCAGCAGCAGTTCACTGTTTACTGATGTGTCTCACTAAGGTGACCAAGAGACTTGACAAGTGGAAATGTTTTTAAAGTAAAAAATAGAAGTTCTGGATGCTGTGATTGACAAATTTATCTTTAGGACAAGAAGACAAAACGGGGTGATCTTGGAGAGCTCAAGGGAAAGGGAGCTCTGGGGAAGGATTGAGTCAGCAGAGATTACAAGCAAGGGTGGCTTTAAGAAGTAAATAATAAATTAAAGCAGATAAACTCCCTTACCCCCACATCAATAATGCACGTTCATTACATGCACAGCAAAATGCTGACAGATTGCATCTCCAGCCTCTGAAGACAGAAACATCATCATGCCTTAATAAAAGATTTGTGCACCTGGGTTCATATTTTATAGAGCTCTGTGCAGGTAAATAACTTCATTACCTGGCTGGCAAATGATGGGTGAGAAGTACAGGTAAGAAGCTGTCTGCATCTCTTATAAAAATCAACATATTTCTCATCTGTAGGCCCCCAGAACACCAACTCTGCAGTTGGGATCGTGCTTTTGTACAAGGACAAGTCGCAGGGAGAGTTCTACCCCTTTCTGCTCTTTCACCTTCAACAAAAAGGCAAGAAAGGCTCTCAGATGCCGTCTCTGCTGTTTAATGGAAGGAAAGAAAGTCTCCCTCCTGCTCCATCAGCCACCCAACAGCTTTTAGGGACCCAGCAGGTAAACACACCTCACAATTACCCGGGCTGTTAAAAACCAACCAGCTGGTACAGAACGTGTTGCAGGCTGGAGTTTCCGGGTGGGAAAAGCAGAGCTGGAGCATTAAGAGACAGCACTTGGAGTCCTAAAAGCATTTATTTATTCACTTGGATGCTCTCTGTATGCTAATGGTCACGGAGCTCTTGCTCTTGCTCTGGGGCATTGCGAGCGCAGCACGCATGGCTGGAGGAGCTCAGCTGGTGCACCAGCTTTCCTGGGAAAACCCTTCCACACCAAACAGGCAGATTTCCCTGGCCACGGAACGGGTGTAAAGGCTACCAGACCCCAGAAGTGAAATTCCAGCTGCTTGGTGGCAGTTTAACCGGAGAAAGGGAACAAATCGGATTTCTCCGGTGGGAGCTGCAACGCTTCGGCAGGTGGAATTTGGGGATTATGCCTCGTGGGACTGATACCTAAATTTGGGAATCTGCAGGTCCTAATAGGACACCTCCACTCCTGGCAAAATGAGCACGTTGGGAGTCCTTGTAACCACAGTGTTACAACTGAACTGCTGGACAGGCCAAGCACCATCAATTCCCAAACAGGGCTTGGTGAATAAACCCCTGGCCAAAACACTGAAGGGTTTAGTGCAGTTGTCCCTGTTGCCCTTAAACAAATGAATGGTACAATAAATTACATTAATATATATTCTATATATTAATATTATTGCTTATTATATTGTATATATTTCATAAAGAAGTATATTATATAGCATGTGTTACAAACGGGAATAGCAGCAAGAGGCTGATGACAAAGTCTAAAGCAGGGAAGGCAAACAAGCAGTACCCATCTGATTTATGGGAAATCAGCTTCCTGCCCTGCTGTTTTAGAGGCAGAACTCAGGTTTACCCCACAGTTCTAGCTGTTAAGTCTCTCAGATTAAGGCCACAAAATCCTTTAGGGTTCATCACTCTTTCTGTGGCTAGTTACCCCCAGGCTCTGCTTCCTCTGTGTCGTTTCAGTGTTTCCCATTAAAAAAGGGATTGATTTGGAGCCTGTTGCGTATGAAGGAAGGAGGTGCCATGCTGGCTTTGGAATGCTAATGCCCCCTAATCCATCAAACACGTCACCTCCTTTCCAGTTGCTGCTTCAAAAACATATCCAGGCAGAAATGTCGGGGAGGTGAATGAGCAGAAAGCTGTCATGAACATTCACACCAAAAGAAAACGTGTCTTGGCCTCTGCCTCAAACACATCCACCATCAATAAATCCAGATTAAATCCTTCAGCTCCATCCTCTGCTGAACTTCAGACCTGAACTTGGAGATTCTGACACTTGGCTTATGCATTATCTTTCTCATTTTGTATGATGCCACTGAATCACTACTTACATCACCACAACTACGTGAAAATCAGTAACAGTTCCCAACCAAGAGATGTTTTTCAACGTTGAGTTACTGAGAAGGGTTATCCAGTCCTCAGTGGCATGCATTTATTGAGGAAACTTCTTTAAAAATTAATACAGTGACAGGCTGACCTTGCTAAAGGGACCTCATGCAAGACGACTTATCACAAAATCAGAGTGGATATTAAAAGCTGCGTCCTGTAAACACTGAAGCAACACAGCAGCGAGTCAATCCAGTGTGTTGGGTGTAGGAATGGTAAGAGTTGAGTTTCTCTTTTTATGGAAGCGCAACACATCCTTTCAGGGATAAACCCATGGATCAGCTGCATGGGAGCTGCAAATGACAAAAGAAAACTTGGCCCACACCAAGCCACTAGAAAGATTTATAAAGCACTAATTTCTTGGAGAAATGCTGAAGTTCCTTGTGTATTTGGGGCCTTCAGGAAAGGTAGATTGTTCTACCCCCCTGATACCGTTGATTCCACTGCATGTTGTATGCCCTGATTGCACCTGCAGGGGGTTACACGAGGTACAGCTTCATCTTTGTATGGCCACACAATAACTCCCTGGGCATTAATTTCCCCGTGTTGACAAGCTCTTGGAGGCCTTTGTGAACGATCTGTCCCACTTTGAGCCAATAGGCCAAGTGACTTTCAGGTCTGGAAAGCTGCCAAGAAGGGAACCCAGACACCTTCGTGTGCAGACCCACCTATTCGGTTTCTCTGTCTTGTCCTCACTTCCTCCCGACATCAGCTACAAAGGATGTCAGGGAAGGTCTCAGTGGGAGGAATGAGCACCACCACCATTAACAAAGCTCTGGCATCATCACTCCTGTACAGGTAATGCCAGCAGAGAGGTCTCACCTCTCCTCTTGCTCTCAAGGGTTTTTTCAGGTCACCTTAATGAAGTTAAGTCTTATCACCACCCATTCCTTCGGGACAGTCTCGCTCTCTCAGAAGCCAGTTCTTTTCACTGGCTCTGTGTTATCTGTAGGGCCATGAACAAGGACAGAGCCCAGCACTGCTGTTTCCAACACAACCTCCTGTTCTCACGCGAGGATCGGGCCACTCGGTCTGGCACCAACAAGTCCAACCAACACCACGACGTTCCAGCCAACAAAGTCCGGGGAACAGCACCCCAAGGCAGCCAGGGGAACACAGACCCTACCTACCTACGTGGACAGGGTCTCGTTGGAAGCAGGGAAGGGAAAGTGGCCAAAGAACATACCTGCTCTCACTGCACTCCTTCTTCTCTCTCACGCGCAGCCACTTCCGAAGGAGGAAGCGCTTGCGCCGCGGGGAAGCACTGGGTGTGGAGCAGTTGGACCAGGGAGTGTCCTCGTCACTGGAGGGGGTGATCTCAATGGATGGGAGCTGCAGGTATTCCTTGCTGGAGGAAGGAGAATCCTGGTACCTGATGGCCTCCAGGCTCTGCTCCTGCACGTTCTTCATCCGCCTCATCTTGAAGCGCTTCCTGCGCAGGGTCGGGGTGGACGAGCTGGACCAGGCACAGCCGCCCTCCACCACCTGCTGCTCGGGGACTTGCAGTGCCGGGAGCTGCAGGGTTTCTGTCATGTTGGCAGCTGGCATCAGACGCCCTTGCTCTCCTTCTGCTCCCACCCCCAGGCGCTCTCGCTCTGATCTGGGTGTAAACCACACCGCAAAGCCACAACTCGCCTTCCTCCTCCTCCTCCTCCTCCCTCGCCCGGTCCAGCACTGCCCGCCCTGCTCAAGCAGGAAACCTCATGTTCTTCACGTGCTCTCATTTAACAACCAGCGGGGTGGGGAGGGGATGTTCAGGACACGGACATGCCACGGGGGGAAAGCCAGTCTCAAGTTTCTTTGTCTCCTCCTCGTCTCTACAAAACAAAGTCCCTCCCCTGCCTGGTCTGGCTCAGGGCAGGTTTAGCACCGAGGCGAGGGTTTGCCAGCAAAGGGCTTGGCTCGGTTTCAGCTTCCCCCCTCTTCTGTCCTCTGCCTAATGTTGGCTCAGGAAAGACAAAAAAAATCTCCTGGGGCTGCTCTAGGAAAGTCAGCTGAGTCTTCTCAGGAGACGGAGCGGCCGGAGCTGTGAGGAGGTCAGAGAGAAACAGAGGGAAGGGGGGGAACAATACTCGATAAAATCAGGAGAAGGAGGAGCAGGAGCAGCCCGTTCTCTCCCTGCAGCGGGTCAGACACACGCAGGCAGCTGTTGCGAGTGTAACCGTGCTCTTAATCCCAAGAGACGGGGGGGGGGGGGGTTATTAGGGGCTAGG